>RJWH01000419.1:235781-773331 GCA_004363575.1 Solenodon paradoxus
TTTTTTTTTTTTTTTTTTTTTTTTTTTTTTTTTTTTTTTTTTTTTTTTTTTTTTTTTTCCATTCTCAGGTGGTCTTCTTGGGGCTTCTAGTTCTCTGCTGGAGAAGTTAGACTGGGCACTGTTGTCTTGTCCTTGACTTTAGAAGAAAAGCTCTTAGCTTTTCACATTACAAGTGATATTTGCTGTGGGTTTGTCATCTATGACCTTTATTATGTTAAGATATGTTCTTTCTGTACTCAGTTGTTGAGAGCTTTTATCATGATTGTTGAATTTTGTCAAAAGCTTTTCCAGCATCTGTTAAGAGTATTGTGAATTTTATCCTTTTGTTAAATGTGTTCTATCATTTACTGATTTGTGTATGCCGAACCATTCTTGCATTCCAAGGATTCATCTGAGTTGATCATGATGTCTGATTCATTAAATGGGCTGTTGAATTTGGTTTGCTAGAACCTTGATAATTTTTGTATCTTTGTCAGTGATATTGGCCTGTAGTTATCTTTTCTTGTAATCTTTTTATCTGGCTCCTTATCAGGATAATGCTGACACAGTATATGAAGTGCGTTTCTCTTTGTTTTTTTAGAAGACTTTGAGAAGGGTTGGCATTAATTCTTCTTTAATGTGTTTAGAATTCCCCAGTGAAACCATCTAGCCCTTGGCTTTTCTCTGGAGGTTTTTTATTATTGTTTCAATTTGCTTAGTCATTATTGGTCTGTTCAGATTTCTCTGTTTCTTGATGATTCATTCTTTGTAAGTTTCAGGTCTCTAGGAATTTATCCTTTTTATTAGCTTTTTGGTTATTCAGTCTGTTGCATTGGTGTTTGTGTATATTTAGGAGCAGATACCTCTTCCAGTCATTAAAGACTGGTTTCGGGAGTTAAAGAACTCATGTCTGTCCTTCGTGCTGAGATTACCTGCAGAACCACAGTTCTGTTTGGTTGGGATTGGTTCTGAGACTCGCCACCTCTTCAGCAGGGTTGGTGGTTGATGCGCTCATTATCAGCTTATATGAATGTGGATCCCTCTGGTCCCTGTGTGAATGTGACTGTCTCCTGCACCTGTTCAGTCAGGTGGCACTGCAACAAGGGCCACTTTAAGGTCCACGTGTGGGTCCTCACACCGCAAGCTTATGACCAGGTGCATGACAGGTGTGGCTGCCACCAGACTCCTGGGAGAGCTGTTGTCTTGTCCCCAGATGAGGCCCTGGGTGAGCAGGATTGACCCTGGATTGTGGTTCAGAAGTGGTGGGACCTAGTTTCAGGATTTTTCAGATTCACAGCCCAGACTGATGTTTGCAGCTCTGGCTCTACAGCTGTGGATTGGTCAGTTTCCTTGACAAGATGACTTGGTCTCTGACAATGGCTAGAGGGTTGGAGTCAAGCCAAGGACTCTCAGATCTCCTGGGATGCAGTTGTGCCTCTCACGAGGTCCCTCTGCCAGTAGGACTGCTCGTGGACTGTGGATGGGAAGGATTCGCCCGAGTATGCAATCTTTCAGGATCTCCTGGAGTGCAAATAGGAGAGTCTCCTTGTGAGTCCCTGGGCTGGCAGGTCTGCTGTTACATATGACCACTCTTATGGGGGTGGGATTGAGTAGAAGACACAGGCGCACTCTGGGAGGACAGCTGCAGTGGCTCTCCTGCTGAGTCCCTGTGGCGGCAGGCTCCTCCCCTGGACTGGGGTGGAGGGGCTGGAACAAACAGAGGGCCTTCTTGGAGACTCCAAAGCTGTGGGCAGTAGCATTCCCCGCTGGTCTCTGGACCCTCAGACCTACTGGCAGACTCTGTCTGGCTGTGAGGGGTTGGGGCTGTGATAGGCTCCTTTCTGCTCCCTGGGACTGTAGACAGGGGCTTTTCCTGCCTGATCCTAGTGCCAGCAGGCCTGCTTGTGGACTGTGCTTGAACAGGGCCTGAGTAGAGCACAGGGCCCTTGGAGGAGAGAAGCATAGATGGGAGAGTCTACTGGGACTCTACGAGTCTCTACGAGACTCTACGAGACTCTACGAGACTCTGCGAGACTCACGGTCTGCTGGCAGACTGGTTGTGGGGAAGCTGGACTCATGGTTATGGCCTGTTCAGGAACTCTGGAGCCTAGATGGGAATTTCTCCTCCCTGGTGTCGACGTTCGCAGGCCTGCTTATAGACTGTGGCAAGGAGGGGACTTGTACCTAGTGCTCTAGGGCCCTTTCAGGCTCTCCTGGGGGAAAGCCGATGCTTCCTGTCCAGTCTCTGTGACAGCAGCAATGCTCGCACACCCTGGCTGTGAGGGAGCTTGGCTTGAGTACAGGGCTCCTTCTGGGTCTCCAGAGGCGCCGATGGGAGTGTCTCCTCCAGAGTCTCTGTGCCGACAAGATTGTTCACACACCAGGACTGGTGCAAGCTGTAGCCCAGTTATAGACCATTTCAGAATCTGTAGTCTGACTGAGTTTGGTGTGCTTAGCTCCGGGGGTTCCCACACAGCCCCAGAGGGGTTTGGAGCTGGTTCAAGGGCCACTTCCAGGTCCACAGCCAGACCTGAGGTCTGTCTACCTGTCCGCTTTCACGTGGGCGGGAACGACTCCTGGCCCAAGAGCACATGGTGCTGGTGACAAACCCAAAACCAAATGGAGTTATAGCTGAGTTCTCAGGGGTGTGGAGCTGTTTACATTTCAGTAGCCAAGACCACAGTCAGTGAGTCAGCCACCTGGATGTGACTCCGCCTTCTCAAAACATCTCTGTTCATTCTTGGACTGCGTTGGGCCTTTACAGTGTCCTACCTGGATCCAGAAGCACCCACCAAGGTACTTTTGCACTTCTGTGAATGGATGCAAAAGTATTATTGTTGCGGGGAGGATTAGAGCAAGGGATGTTTTATTTGGTCATTCTGCTGACACGCTGTGCTGTGTCATGTAAGCTGCATCAACTAAGATTTTTCAGCTATTTACAAAAATAAGGATAGCTTAAATCAAAACATGAGTTGCTGAGTAAGCTTGTTTCTTCTTTACTCATTAATATCGGTGCTAATTTACATGTTAGAATCCTTGACTTCTGTTATATTAGACTTGGGAGACCTGGTGTTGATTGTTATTGCCAGCATGAAAGTGGTGCCGCTGTTCTACAGCTCCAATTCTTGATCAATGAGGTAAGGACTTTCTGACTGTTTTACACACACACACACACACACACACACACACACACACACACTGCATTTGTTAATGTAGTTTTTTAAATAATATTGTAAATGTGTCAGGATTTTATGTGTACAGTAGTATTCATGGTCACATTTTTTCATATAGGACTATATTCTGGTATTTGTCAAGTCACTACATTTTAAAGGGAAAAGTTTGTACCAGAAGACCCTGTTATTGTGATTATGTAGCAAAATTTGTAATTTAAACGGTCTTTAAGAATTATTAAAACTCTTTGGTTGCTGCACTGTAACTTCTCTACACACTTTCCTTCCACCAACTTAGATTTTATAATCCATCACTAACTCCACGTCTTTACCTTTAATGAAATAATCTTTCACTTATTTACCTATGGATTCTTTTCTGTGTATATTTCCATGTGTACATGCATATTTATTTTTGTATCCAGACCTATTATGCCAGTTGGCTGCCTATTTTATCCCTATTTTTATAGACCTATGGGGATGAGAAATTCCCTATAGACAGACTCAATTTATAAAGCTCAGAAAGATGGCAGATCTTCCATTAGATGAAGGCTACTTAAGATCTTTTTTCTCCGATATTTACAGTAGTTTCTAGAGTCTACTAGAACTAGTAAATGCAAAAAAAAAAAAAAAAAAAAGCTTAAATAAGTTTATCTTACACCAAATTTAAGTGCTTAGCAGATTGAATTCAGTGCTTTTAGAAACTAAAAAGAGGTACCACCTGTTGTTGTTTTTTGTTTTTTTTTTTAACACATGGGTGACCCCCAGCCCTCATCCCAGCACCGGAGCCACTGGTTCTTATGGCATGAATAATGATCTTTTATTCAGTGTCTCCATATGTTCATGAATTTCTCTTAGAATTTATGCTTGTAAATGTGGGCAAAACGATTTGTAGAACTTCATATGAGAGATACCTGAGGCATGAAAAAATTTTATACTGGCACTTTTTACTTCTCTTGGTTCAAACCTTTTTCAAGAGACTATGAGAATTTCTACATGGACAAATACAGCATATTTCACCTTGTAGGCATACTTTCTGTAGGGTACCAAATTAGAGAGGGATGTGGAAAGCAAGGGGAAAGCACATAAAAATATTCTATTGTATCAGTTAGTTAGGTTAGTATCTAGACAGACATCCTTTTTGAGGTCTCAGCGTTACGTTGTAGCTTCTAGTTGAGATATTGCAGCCATTTGCCTTCTGCATGGATGTGTGCTGGCCTGTACAAATTATTTCCTCGTGATTTTCTCTAGGTCCAGTCTTCTGAGAATTCTCTTCAAAGCCCTAATTTGCCTCTGTGCTACATAACCAAGCATCAGTAAGGTCAAGTCCTCAAAATCCTGAGCTCTTCACCTTGATCTATCTCACACTTCAACTTCTGTTCCTTTTCTCAGACTTCAGTTTCTGATCTCATACCTAGTGTTTTGTTCCCAGTTTTTAATCTTTACACAACTTTTCATTAGTTGTACCTCTTATGAATTCACTTTACTTTTGAAATGAGCACTAGACACCCTGCTGATGTGTTTACTTTCATATGCCTTCTGTCTCTGTTGGTGCCATTATGTTTCGTTCACTTACCTCAAATGATAAGTTACTGCCTAGTTTGAGTATAGAATTATTGCTGACTTCTTTTCTGGATTTATTCAGCTATTACATTAAAAACACTTGCTGCCTTATTTTAATTTAATTGCTGCTGGGATTTCTCTCCAGGAGAACAGGGGAGAAGGAAGGAGGCCACGAAAGATTGAGAAAAACTAGAGACTAAGAGAGAGTGAAAGTGGGGTCAGGGGGTGAGCAGCCTCTAGGGACTGTCACCCCGAGCATCTGACTCCTTGAGTATTTATTGTCCTTACACAAGGAGGTTATTTTACAAAAAAGCACAACATATAAATCATCCATATTTACAACCATTGTTCACATAGCTGAAGTCACACACAAAAGACTATGCGGACAGTTGCTCAATGTCTTAGCTAACTGGCTAACTTTTAACTTCTTAAGTTTAAGCAAAACGTCAGAAACTCCTCCAGCCAAAGTTTCCCTTGCCTCTGGGTTCCTGGCATTCCAGTTACCAGGGTTTGTTTCCCTGCCAAGGCATTGATTTAGCTAAACTAAGCTTTTCCCCTATTATTCCCTGCAAATTTCCTTTTATAACATGTAAATTCTTTGTATAGCATATAAAACTAGTATACAGAATGTTTTTTAAATTAAAAAAATTAGCTGAAGAAGCATGGCCTAATAACATCATGCAGGTTTAAGGTATGCATTACTGTAAATCAACACCTGTATGCATTAAATTAAATTCACTAACAGTTCAGTTCTATCCTTCACCTTATTTTGCCCCCTTTACCTAATTTTCTCACTCCCCTCCCCTTCCCTTCTGATAAGCACTGATTTTGTCTTATAGACTGGCCATCTATTTTTAATTGATTTGGTTCATTTATTTGTTTGATTTCTTTATCAACCATATATGCATGACATCATCCAGTGTTTGCCTTAGTCTAATGTGAGAAATATGGTTCCCTTTAGGAGATCCATAAAAATACATGGAATGTCTCATGAATTTCCGTAGCACCCTTGGACGCAGGTCATGCTAATCTCCTCTGTATCAATCCAGTTTTAGTATTACGTGCTGCTAAAGAGAGCTCTTAATTTCATAGATCACATTCTATTCTCACCCTAACCCAAGTGAATTTCATCTTTCTTTAAAAAAGTACCTCTATCTAGAATTAAAATAATAGAGCATCAAGCACTTAATAATCTTAATAATTTTATAGGAATTTTAATGATTTTATAGTTTGTATATAGAACATTGGGAGAAGTTCACAAAAAAGTCCAACAGAAATCTCGAAGTATATATAGGATGTATTTATATTTATGTTTATGTACAGATAAGAAATTACACAACTTTTAAAACATTTTTAATGGGTATACTCTGATTTTGATTATTTTTTAAAGAAGTAAGCAGTCAGGCTTGAAAGCAAGTAGACAAGCAGGCGGGGGTGGGGTGGGGAGAAGTACTTTTCTATAATTAGTAATTTGTTCATTTTGGTTGTCTCCCTATTTTCCCTAGCCCTGGGTCATGAACCTAGCTTTATGTGAACTACAGTGCTGTAGCTGTAGACTTAACTAGGGCACTTCCTTGACTGGCGTTTTAAAATCATTCTCTGAGACTAAAATCCTAGGAACACAGTATAAGAAGAAGGATCAGCATTTAGGTAGATTCCATCTTCTGTAATTCCTAATGAAAAAAAAAAACTCTAGGAATTTCAATATAGTTTTTCCTAATGTCTAAATGGAATAATCATTTTGATATTGTGATTGCTATTATAAACTGTGAAAGCTATTGGTATTTTGAAATATATGGAAAGAATTTTAGATATTGTAAAAGCACCATGATTCTGCAAGATCACTTTTACAGAACATATTCAGTACTCTAGCTTCAGGCTCTGTCACACGGTGAGATTGCAGTTTTAGCTGTGAAATTTATCAAGGTGAAAGTTTCAACTTAGTTTAAAATGATCTTAACTCAATGAAAATAAAAGTTTGTTTAGACTTATAACACACACACACACACACACACACATATACACGAAGTCACTTGGCGACTACTTATCTGCTCATATGGTATCTGCCATATTGTATTAGAAAATACCCTATTGGATTTGAAATAGGATTTGTTTTGTATTTGGAGGTTTTGTATAAAAACAATCATAGTATTTTCATGGTTATACTGAATTCTGGTTGGAGAACTATTTCATTATAGATAAACTTTCTTGAACTTAAAAACAAATTATACCAAATATACTTTTTATGAAGTTTGTACTTTCCAATTACATACAAAATTCTTACAACTGGTAAACTTTTATATGATGAGATATTCTCAGTTTTAAAACTGAGTTGGGTATTTGGTTCTCTGTAAAGCTACATAATATTTGTGTATCGTTAAAAGCAAACAAAAATTAAACTTAGTTTTTCCCAAAGAAAATACGAAAGTTCCTTAATAGCCACAAGGGTGCTTAAAATAATTCTTCCTTTCAGTGAATCCATCTTCCTTGTGTTTGTCTTCCTTACCCTTCCATATACACTAGTTCCCTTGCTGCTTCTACACACAGCGTTTTTAGCCTGATTGAAAGATGTATAATTTTATGGCTGGGTTATACGGATACAAATAAATTTTCAAGCAGAGAAAAATTTAGTAAGTTAACTTTTTTTACTTCACATTGTCTTTTTTTTGTTTCAGGGTGCTTTGGTGAGTGCAAGTTCAGATGATACACTGCATTTGTGGAACCTTAGACAAAAGAGGCCAGCTATTCTTCATTCTCTTAAATTTAACCGAGAACGGTAAGAATATATGCGTTAAACAATTTCTTAGTAGATAAGAAATTCATCCCTTGAGCAAATTTCAGGTGAACATTTGAAAGACTCTGTTTCCCCATAATCTTAGTAACTAGATGCAGTTTAATGTTTTTACTTGCTTTTGTAGGAGTTTATTTTCATTAAAAATTCAGAATTATTATAGATTCAGTCATCTAATATGAGAAAGTACTAATATTTTTGTTCTCCATGCTATAAACCAACACTTAAACAATGATGGGTTCTTTTCACTAGACCAGCATGCTGAAAACTCAGACCTAAAATTTAAAAGTCAAGTAAATACTAAATCTATTTCTATACCTTTCTATGTCATTCACCATCTATATACTTTTACCCATTTGCCTTAAATATTTCCTGTATTAGAAAACAGTACTGAGATAAAAGTTTTAGATGTGCAAAACTCTTGGTACTAATGAGCAGTACTACACATATAAGAGTAATAATGTTTTCAAAGATGGTGCTTTAATTAAAATTCAGATTATCCCATTTTAGAATGAAAAATTAATAATCAGAAAGAGAAAACCATGTGAATGGATGTGGGAAGAATTATTAGGTTTTATTTGTAAAAAACTGTAGCAAATATTCAATGTTTCTTAATTTTGGATTCAACAAGGCCTAGAGCATAAACATCCACATAACAAATCCATCTTGAGATGAAATAAAATTTGTATTTCAATATCTGTTCTTTAACTGTAAAATAATAGATTTGTTTATTATTTGGGAGACATTCTTTTCTGTGAATGAGAAGGATTCACAGGAAAATTTTGTGTTAGTAATAAGACTGCTGAGAAGTAAATGTTTTTACAGATTAGTAAGTACTATTCAAACAGAGGCAGGTGAAAACAGAGGCAGTCAGTCACTACAAGAGCTTAAGCTAGTGCTCTCAATTTTGTTGTGTGGTAATGGTTGAAAGGCAAGCACCACTTTATGGGCAGAACTTGATGAAGTAAACTTGTTTTAATTTGCATACTGAGAAAAAGGGTGGCAGTTATCTCCATATTTTCCCCTTCTCTACCATAAGATTTTTTCTTATATGTGTACTACACCATCAAATCATTAACCTTCATTATTCCAAGTAGTAGTCATAAAGATCAATCCCATCATATTTTAGGACTCAGCATCAGTGGGAATTTATAGTCAGTATTCTTTGAGAGGAGTAAAAGATATTTGCTAAAACTAGATAGGATTTCTTTAAGATTAGATCTAATTTTATTCTAAATTTTAAAATACGTAATCTAGCAGAAATTTTAGGATTTTGAAAAATGTTAAAGGTCAAGACTTATGCTACATCTGTTTATTTACTACTAAAAATATTACCTTCAGATCTTGCTGTATTGGATTTTATCCTACTTTCTGTTTGTAAAATTCTTCGTTTCAATGATTGAATAGATCTGACCCGGTATTTTCATATAGATGAACATAATGGTTTTGTACCCCCTCATAAATGAATTGGAATGTTTGTTAAAGGAAATGTTTTGACTCCTTTATAGCCCATGTGGGTGTGGGGGCAGAAATGATTGATGGTATGATTTCCCATTATAATTTATTATCTCAGTTGAGGTGGATTTAACTGATAGTGGCTTAAAAGAGAAAATGATGAATTTAGGATAAGTTTAAATCATAGGAATTTTGCAAATATTGTCTATTTTAATGCTTACAAAAATGTGATTTTTTTGGAAAAAAATTCAGTATTGTGAATTTGAAAATCATGATTTACCTTCTTAAATTTTTTTTTTCTGAAAGGAAAGGTGCAGGCAGGCATGAAGGCAAGTAGGCAGGCAGGCAGGAAGAGAGGAGGAAGAATCATCATTATTTTATTTAGTTGTTCACACTGGTTACTTCCCCTCTGGACCTGGGACTTGAATCCAGGAGTAGGGAGTCTTTGTCCTTTGGTCTTACCATCTTTGAAGGCAGCAACCAACCTCAGATTGTTGAGAAATAGGTTAGATATTCCAGCTGCTCCTTGTATTCCTCTCAAATAGACTTTAAATCTAAATATGGAAAAGCAGTTTTGATTTCCATGACAAATGACCTGAAAAATAAAATCAATCATTTGCATTTTAGATATTAACATATTAACATCCCTTTCTGTCATTGATCATAAATTGTATAATGTTGGGGAATGTGTATAGCTTGTAAGTAAAATTTAGCATATGGGCTATGACATACAGATCTTGAACTTACTATATGAGAGTTTATTTTTTCTGTCTATGGTATTCTACTAATTAATGTGAACAGAGTATGTCTAAGGAATTTTATCTAAACTGCAGGAAAGGAACATTTTGCTATAAATCCTACAATTTACGAAATTTCTACCATACCTGATCTTTGAGACTTGGTTTTGGAGAACACAATTTTTACCCCAAATAAAATATTTTATTGCTTTATAAACATAATTTGAATTATTTTTCTTTTAAAGTATTCTTTAATAATTAACATTTCACCTGGTTTGATGTTCAAAGGCAAAAATCTGTATATACAGTGAAGAACTTTCTTCTACTTGTGTTCCCTGGATACTTAGCCTTTATCAGCAGGGACAAGCAGTGTAATTAATTTTTTCTGTCTTTCTAGTGATAAATTTATGTAAATATAAGAAAATATTATATACAACATTCTTATGCATTACAGGAAAATATGAAAATATGTTTCTGTCACATACTTTGTAGTGTATTATAAGCAGTTTGTACCATGATTATTCTCATTATAATATATTCTAAGACAATTCCTTATCAGTACATAAAAAGCTTCTTTATTCCTTTTTGTGTATATAAATGTTGCTGATAAATTGCAGATATTAAATATACACCTTGAATAATTTTCAGCCTATGTAACGAACAAGAAATCAAGAAACAGAAAATTGCTAGACCCAGAGAAACCCCGTTTTGTTACCATCCAAATCACTACCTAATCCCCTGGTATAACACTATCCTGATTTCAAATGTTATATACTTGTATTTTGCTTCTTTTGATCAATGTTATAATTTTAAGTTTCATCCATGTTGCGTATATCTATCTGTAGTTAATTGTTATGTGGTATTTAGTATAATATTCTTCACTTTGATTAACTCTTCTCCTTTAAAGCTCTTGCTTATACTTCTGTATTTACATTAAAATTTTAGAAATAACTTGTTAAATTCCACAAACATACTTGCCAAGATTTTGATTAGAAATACCTTGACTCTGTACATCAATTTGGGGAAAACTGACATTTCCCATGACAATTAATGGAGGATGGTGATACTGATTCATTGTCATTGACAACATTGATTCATTCAGTCCATGAAATGGTATATATCCTTCCACATATTTATGTATGTATGTATCATTTTTTATTTTATTCCTTTTCATTCCATCATTGCATTGACTAGGACTTTGTATTGGTTATTTATTGCCGTGGAACAATATTACCACTAAGTTAGTGGCTTAAAACAACATGCATTATCTTATCATTTGTGGGTTAGGAGAGTAGTAGGTATTGCTGAGCTGGATTTTCTGTTTCAGGGTCTCACAAGCTGCAATTGAGGTGGCTGCCAGAGTTGTAATCTCATCTGAGACTTCATTAGAAAGGATCCTTTTTCAGACTTATTTGGTTGTTGGTAACATTTGATTCCCTAGCATGTTGTTGGATCGAGGGCCTCAGTTTTTTGCTGGTTGTTGACCAGAGACCATGCTCAGTTGCTTGCCATATGGCCCTCTCCATCGGCCAGTTCACAATACAGCAAGCAGCTTGTTTCTTCTGAGCCAATGAGGGAGTCTCCTCACAAGATAGATGTCACAATCATATGCAACTTCATGAAAATGATGTCCAGTAACTCTTGCCATATTCTATTGGTTAAAAGCAAGTCATAGATGCTGGACACAGTGAAGGGGAAGGGCGTTATGTGATGGCAAAAATATCGGGAGGGTGGGGATCATGGGAACTACCTTGGAATCTGTTCACCATAAATTTCTAGTATAATATTGAATTAAAACATCAAAGGCGATGTTTTTGTCTAATTACCCTCTTAGAGGGAATATATTAAATATTTTACCACTAATTATATGTTTGCTATAGGTGTTTTCATAGACATTCTTAATTAAAATAGTTTCTTTTGTTCATGATTTATAATAAGCATATATTTTAAATTTATGAATGTTGAATTTTATTACATCTTTTTTATGCATCTGTTGGGATGATCATGATTTTTCCTTTTTAACTGTTAATGTGGTTAATGATATCAAATGATCTTTAAAATATTAAGTGATGCTTGTCTTCCAGGAAAAGATACTTTTGTGATATCTGGACATCATTATGTATACTAATGTATGTAGGTGGTAAATTTGCTAATGTTGCTTAAAATTTTTTACATCTTTGTTAACAGGAGAGCGTAAATGTCCTTTCTTTGGATTTCCCTGACAGGCTTTCATGTCATAGTTTTTCTGATCTCGTAAATGGGGGAATGTTTTATCTGTTCTATACTATACAAATATTTCTGAAATGTGTTTTTTCATCCTTAAAATTTGAAAAAATAACCAATAAGGAATCTGGGCCTGAGTTTTTTCAATGTGGGAAGATTATAATTGGCATATTCAGTTTCCTCCTTAGTAGGTGTAGGAATAGCCAATAATTCTATTTCTTCAGTTACTATTGACAAGTTCCATTTTTAAAGAAATTCGTCCTAATCATCAAAATTGTCCAATGTATTAGCCTAACAATAAAGTCTGTAGTAATTTCCAGTTTTCCATTCTTCATATTGGTGATTTGTGAGTTACCTTTTTTTCCTTTGGTTGATATTCTGGGTATTTATCACTTTTACCATTTATAGGTTTATCATTTTAATAGATTTGATTTCCTCAGTTGTACATATGTACACGTTGTTCTAGTTCACGATTTCTATACTTTTGCTTCATTTATTTGGTTTAACTTACCTGAGTTCTTGAGATGAAAACTTACATAATTGATATTCTTTTCAAATGTATGAATTTGAGAGTATAACTTTTCTAAATTAAATTACTTTAGCTGTGTCACAGATTTTAGTATATCTTCATCAATTTGAACTAAAATATTTTATAATTTCTGCTTTGAATCTTCTCATTTAGAAATGACTTAATTTCTAACAAGTTAGTTGTTTTCTCTTTTATTGTTAGTAAGCAAAAAAAGTTACTGTGGAGTGATTGTGCCCTACATAATTTCAGTTCTTTTGGCATTTGTTGACTTACTTTATGATCCAGAATATAGGCAGTATTGATAAATGTACACAAACTGAATTTTTGCTTACCTGTTGTTGGGTTCATGTTCTAAAAATATATATTATGCCAGGTTTGTTAAGTGTGTTGTTTGGATATTTAAGTGTTAATGATTTGTTTGTATTTGTTCTTTCTGGGATCAAGAGAGGACTGTTAAAAACTCCCACTAATATTATAGATTTGTTCCTTCTATTTAATAATTATGATTTATATATTTTGAAGCTTAATTATTGGATGCAGATTTGAAATTTCTTATTTTCCATATATAATCTATCATTTATCATTAGGAAGTATCCATTTTTCTTTATTAACATATCTTGTATTAAAATATACATTGTTAATATTTGTATACAAATTCTTAGAGAAGTTCTGTGTTTCGTTCACCTAGTTTACCCCTAAATTAATATATAACTATACTACAATATCAGCCAGGAGAGTAACATTGCACAATTCACAGATTCAGATTTCATCAACTTTATATGCACTCATATTTGTGTGTGAGGAGGGAGCCTAGTTGAGTATGCATAGTCAAGATGTAGATTTGTCAGATGTATGCACTGTGTAAAAACCACTACAATCAACATACAAAATTATCTAGTACCACAAAGATCTTTCTTGTGCTATACCTTAGTTGTCACATTAATTCTCCTTCATCCCATTTCTAACCCCTGGAATCTGCCTGGATGGTCTCTGTCACTATAATTCATTCATGAATGTTATGGAAATAGAATCACGAAGTATGTGCTTTGGGGCATGGACTTTTTCCTCTAAGCATAATTGCCTGACAATTTATCCAAGTCATGTGTATTGATAGTTCATTTCTTTTTATTGGTGAGTAATATCTTAGGATATAAATGTACCACAGTTTATTTAACTCTTTACTCATTTAAGGACATTTGAGGTGGTTTTCCATTTTTGGCTTTTACAAATAAAACTGCTGTGAACACTTTTGTACAAGTATTTTTGTGGACATAAGTTTTCTATGGGACCATTATCTAGAGGACAGTTGCTGGATTGTACGTTAAATGCTTGTTTACTTTTATAAGCAGATGCAAAACTTTTCCAGAGTGTCTATTCCTACTTGTACTATGTGACTGATTACTTTATATCGTAACTAGAATTTTTGTCACATTTAAAATTTTAATTGTTCTGACAAGTAAAATAGTGGTATCTCATTGTGCTTTTAATTTACATTTAACTTAATGGGTAAACATATTGACCATCATTTTATGCACTTATTTTCCATCCATCCATCCTCTGGTGCACTGACTATGTTGTCCGTGTATTTTCTAATTGAATTACTCTATTTTCATTGTTAGGCTGTGAGTATTCTTTATATTTTCCAGATGTCAGATAAGTGGTTTGTAATATTTTCCCTCACTTTTTCAGCTTGTCTTTTCTTTCTCTTAATATAGGGTCTTTCATCAGGGAAAACTTTTAAATTTTGAGGAAATTCAACGATCATTCTTTTTTATGGATGTTTTGTCACGTCTAGATTTTCTTGCCTAGCTTGAGGTTGCAACGATTTTCTATTTCTTTCTTATTGAGGTATAATTGATATATAAGATTATATTAGTTGCAGATGTGCAATATGGTGATTGGATATTTTTATGTATTGCAAAATAGCTCCCACAATAAATCTGGTTAACAGCCATCACCATATATAGTTACATTATTTTCTTGTGATGTATTCTTTAAATATCTACTCTTTAAGCAACCTTCAAATATACAGTACAGTTTACTAATTTTACTTTGCCATGACGCATTTTATAACAGGCAGCTGGCACTTTTTGACCCTCTTTACCTATTTTACCCAACTCCTCACCCCCTGTATGGCAACCACCAATCTATTCTCTGTATCTATGAGTTTGTTTTGTGTTTCATTTTGTATGTGTGTTTTTAAACTCTATATGAGTATGTATGTGTCTTTGTCTATCTCAGTTATTCCACTTAACATCATGACCTCATTGTCCATTCATATGGCTACAAATGACAAGATTGCACTCTTTGTTATGACTGAATAATATATTAAAATACATATATACACATATACACATATATTCATTGAATGTGTGTGTGACATTTTCTTTATTCCTTCATCCATCAATGGTCATTTAGGTTATTTCCAGTCTTGGCTAGTATAATATGTCAGTGAGCACAGGGATGTAGGTATCTTTTTAGGTTAGTGTTTTCATTTTCTTTGAATAAATACCCAGAAGTGGGATTGCTGGATAATATGATATTTTTATGTTTAATTTTTTGAAAAGACTCCATATTGTTTTAGATAGCAGCTGTACCAATCTGTATTATTACCAATAATACACTTTTCTCTATACCCTTTTCTCTATACCCATTTTCCCTTTTTCCTATATCCTCACCAACACTTGTTATTTCTTGTCATGTTGATAAGTCATTTTGACAGATATAAGCTTATAATCTCATTGTGGTTTTTATTTGCATTTCCCTGATGATAAGTGATAATGAGCATCTTTTCATGTACCTGTTGGTCACTGTATGTCTTTTCAGAGAAGTGTCTATTCAGATTCTCTGTCCATTTTTAAATTAGATTTTTTGATTTTGCTATTAAGCTATGTGAATTCTTTACATATTTTGAATATTAACTCCTTATCAGATGTATGGTTTTGCAAATATTTTTTCTTTAAGTTTCCTTTTCGTTTTGTTTCCTTTAACTATACAGAGTTTAGTTTTATGCAGAGTTTTTTAGCTTGTGTGATTCCAGTTTCGGGGGGGGGGGGCGGGTGTTTTGTTATTTTCTGATTTCTGATTGGTTTTTGTTGCTTTTTGATGTTAGGTTAAACAAAATCATTGCCAAGACCAATATCCAGGAACTTATTTGCCTGTGTTTTCTTTCAGGAGTTTTAAGATTACAGTTCTAATATTGAAGTTTTTAATCCATTTTGAGATTTTTTTTGTGTATGACATCAGGTGTCGGTCCAGTTTATTCTGTTTGTGGCTGCCCAGTTTTCACGCCACCATTTATTGAAGTGACTGTTCTTTCCTCATTGTGTATTTTGCCTCCTTTGTTGTAGATTAATTGACCATATATACATGGGTTTATTACTTGACTCTATTACACTGATCACTCCTATTTTCTTCTGAGTTTTTTTTTAGCTTTACATTTGAATCTATAATCCATTTTGAATTAAATTTTTGTGTAAGTGTGAGATTCTGGGTAAGATTCTTTTTTTGGAGGATGTACAATTTCTTCTTGCTTCCACATAATGGCTATTTCACCTTTGACAAAAATCAGTGGAGGTGCTCGTAGTGGGTCTTTTTCTGGGCTTCCTTTTCCTTTCATTGATTTAATGTGCCTGTCCTCTGCTAATACCACACTTCTTGATTACAGTAATTAAATGTTTTAAAATTGAGTAAAGGACCTACTTAATATTTCCCTTTCGATATTGTTTACTCTTTTGTCTTTCCATATACATTTTAGAATAAATTTTTCTACAAAAAGTCTTGCTGGAAATTTGATAGGAATTGCTTTAAGTCCATCATTTTGGGGTTGGTTAGTTTCTTTACACTGTTGAGTCTTCTAATTCACGCATACTCTTCATTTATTTAAATCTTTTTTGACATATTTTTAGCAGTATTTTATACTTTCAGAATATAAATCCCGTACACATTGTATCACATTTATATCTAAGTAGTTTTAATTGGTTAAAAATAGTGTCTTTAAAATTTGGGTTATATTCATCGCTAGCATAGAGAGATAGTATGTTTTTGCATATTGGAATTCAGTTAATTTTCTTTGTTGATTTTGTATCTTGCAGCATTAATGAATTCACTTATTGGATTTAGACAGGACCCGCTTTATGTACTTGGAGCCTGTAGGTGGGCAGGGGCCTGTGCTTGTAAATGCTCTGCTTCACTGTCTTCAAATTCTTGGTAATTTTATCTCTGAATATGTGTTTTGCATACACACAGACTGAGGTGTGGATTCAGTATCCTAAAAATCCTACAGAAATGTAAAATGAGGAGAGAATAAAGCAGTTTCTTAAAAACAATCAGCATGAAGTATGCAGGGACAATGGCGCATGTATGTGAACAGAGGATATAAGAAGAACATATGTGTCTTCTGCCATTTCTTGTCACCCTTTCTCATAACATTCGCACTGCTCACGACAAAACTTCCATGAACTGTTAACCTACACAGGGCCTCTGTGTTCAGAAGCACTGTGCTTGATTAAATGCTGTCTTCTTGCTGTCTTGGAAATCCTAATTTTATCTTTGGATTTGTGTTTTGTAAATGGAACCTGATGAGACAATGGAGCATGTGCATGAGCAGAAGAGATGTGCACAGCTTATATGTCCACTGTTTCTTGCTGCCCACTTTACGCAGAGTGTTTGTGATGTTCCATGAGCCAGGATTCTGAGGGACCCACAATGCATGGGAATTTAAGAAGACCAAAATGAGCCCAAAGTAAGCATATCACACCTGCAATTGCGGAAGTAAGGATACTGACAGGTCTGAAATACCTTTTGTTACACACTGCAGTTTCTTTCAAATGCAGATAGAAAAGTCTATGCTAAGAATGTGAATGACCAAGTAACCCTATCATATCCTTTTTATTCTTGTTATTTTCCTCTATTAGATAAACATGTTAAAAAACGATAACACAGAAAGAATATTATAGCAACCTACACTTCCTTTCCCCTTCTTTCCTTTATTCCGTCACCAATAAGAATTCTGCCTAGAGGGTTTGATTGCTTGTGTGTGGACCAATAAGTGAAAGAAAAATGGTTGCTACCTTTATTTGCAGTATTTACACTTTTCTGGTATACAAATGCATACATGAACTATAAAATACAAATTTTGTGCTTTGTCGATTCTGCATATGAATGAAATGTTCTTATATTTGTGTTGAAAATGGTAATGCTCAACATAAAGATGATAAAATTTAAATCAATATTAAAATTTCTTTAGGAAAAAAAAGAGAGAATGCCCAAGAAAGGGAAAGTTTTCTGTTTTACTACCTTTCATGATAGTTTTTCTTGCTATTTTGAATAATAGACGCTGCCCTGAACTCCAGTTTATGAAGCCAAATTAGTTCTAGGGTGGTTGTTGGTCTTTCGGGTTTTTTTGTAGTTTCCTTGGGATTTTCCTCTTAGACCAACATGTTATCTGAAATAAGAAAGTTTTCTCTTCTCCTCTCTAATGTGTATGACTTTTGTTCCCCCCACATTTTTGTTGTCACTGTGGTTTTTGCTTTACTGCACTAGTCATGTTAAATGAGAGTGTGAGAAAAGACCTGCTCGCCTGTTCCAAATCTTAGGGTAAAAGCATTAATGCACTCGTTTTTCACAAGTATGGTTTTAGTTCTAGGTTCTTTATAGATAGTCTTTTAACAAGTTTAGGAAATGTCCTTCTGTTCCTAGTTTTCTGAGAAGTTTTATCCTGGTGGTATCCATATTTTATGTCTGACTCGAAACATTACCTCCATTTATGCTTCCCCCTTTATAGTATAATTTTCTACATATTTACATGCATTTACAATCACATCGGTGTTGTAATTTTTGCTACTATGAGCATAGGGGTGCAGATACGTTTTCTGATTGGAGATTTTATATCCTCTGGGCATGTGCCAGGAATGGGTTTGCTGGATCAAGTGGTAGATCCATATATTTTTTTTTCTCTTTTGAGGAATCTTCATATGGTTTTCCAAAGAGGTTGCACTAATTTATTCCCACTACCAGTGAAGAAGGGTTCCTTTTTCTCCACACCCTCTCTAACACTTGTATTTCCAGTCTTTTTGATATAGGCCATTCTCACTGGTGTGAGGCGATATCTCACTGTGGTTTTTATTTGCATTTCTCTGAGGACGACTGATGTAGAACATTTCTCATGTTCTGTAAAGCCATTCGTGTGTCTTTATGTAGGTGTCTATTCAGTTTTGAGTGGGTCATTTGCTTTTCTATTGTTGAAGTATAGGAACTCTTTAAATATTTTGGAGATTAAGCTCTTACCTGATACATGTCTGAATATCTTCTCCAGTTTTGTGGGTGTGTTTTTATTTGAGTGGTATTTTCTTTGGCTGTGTGGCAGCTTTTCAGTTTCATGTTGTACCACCTGTTTTGTTCTTCTTGGTTTCTTTTGTCATATATGTTCTTTCCCAAAAGACATCTTTGAGGTTGAGGTCATGGAGTGGTTTCCCACATTTTCTAAGCATTTTATGGTTTGGGGTCTTATGTTCAGGTCTCTTTACCCATTTTGAGTTAGCTCTTATGTGTGGCACAAATGAGTAATCTAGTTTTTTTTTTTTTTTTTTTACTGCCCTGATTGTTTTTTATAACTAGTTTTTTGCTGAGATTTTTCATTTGTTTCAAAATGTTCATAATTGCTCAGTGACATATTTATGATCGTTGCTATAAATTTTTCACACAGTTTCATCATCAGTGGCTCTTAGTGTTGGCATCTATTGATTATCTTTTCTCATTCAAGTCGTGATTGTTCTGGTTCTGGTATTTATGCCGAAGTGTTTGGATACTTTTTTTGTGAGACTATATGTACTATTTACTCTTCGTGTGTGTGTGGCGGATTGTCACCCTGTTTAGATAGAAGATGCAGGAGTGGGTGGCTTGGAAGTCAAGCTGCTCTCCTTTCCCCCATTCTTCTGACACCTCCCAGCAGAAGTAGAATACCAATTTTCAGCATCTCTTCTCTGCTAAGAGAGAGTATAAGTAGAGCTAGTGGATACCACTGGCACCAGGATTGGGAGACGTGAAATACTGAGTAGTCTGCATCTGACTCTTATCTTTTTACTGCCTCATTTTGCTTCATTGATGCCAGGTAAGGGCCGATGCTCAGCTCTGGCCTGACTGCCAAAACCAGGGTAGGGGAAACCTGGATTGCCAACTAGTACCTTCTCTCATTGCCTTGTCAGTCTTATTGCTATGGGACAGGAGTAGAAACTCAGTTTCCCACTGACCCCACCCTGCTGTCCTCAGGTGGGTTAGGAGAGCAGATTGCTTACGAACCCCGGGGTATGACATTGTTTAGTCTTCTTGCTACTGGATGTGGGTGAAGGAGCAGCTCTTTGCTAAGTGCTACTGAAACTCAGGCAAATCGCGACACTACCTTTTCCCACCAAGGAGGGGCATGCAAGATCAGTTCTCTAGGTGGTCCAGGAAACACTTCAGGAGAATCAGAGCCTCACCACCTATTTCTGTTGGGTGGGAGTTTAAGTCCCTAGGCAGCCCTGCTAAACTGTGTGTGAAGAGCAGTTTTTCCTTTTTCATTTATCTGAAAAAGGTATTGCTTCTTTTCTGTGAAGAAACCCTTTCCCCTGTCTTCCTTTTCCTTTTGGAAGGGAGAACAGTATTTTACTGGAAACTCTTTATTGGTCTCACTAGCAATTCTATATTCCAGGCTTATCCAGAGTCACCATGATATATTGGAAGCAAAAGGAGATCTTCTTTCCTTCTGGAATTTGTATGAGGAGAAAATAAAATCCTGGCAATGCAGAGGCACGGGGTTCCTCAAGACTCGAGATTTCTTCTAATTCTACCTTTTCCCTGACTTTTAGAGTCTTCCTATGTATGAATTATTTCTGTTATGTTCAGGGTTAAAATTTTTAGTTACAAGGTAGAGGACCTGGGAGAAAAGGAGCCATCTGTGACAGAAGTGGACGTCTCAATGAAATGATTTGCATTTGAGTTAATTGTAGATTAACATGCATATGTAATACAGAGAAATTCCATGTACTCCTTAGCCAGTTACACTCAATGCGTGTAACATCTTTCAGAAAAATAGTACAATATCACACCAGAATACTCACATGGATGCAATAAAGAAACAATATTTTTATCACCAAATGTTGCCATGTTATAACCAGACCAACTTCCAACTCAACCTTCTCCCCAGTCCTTAATGCCTGGCAATTATTAATGTGTTCTAATGTTCACATTGGATTTTTCTCATTCAGTTTAGTACTCTTGACTACTATTTCAAATTATTGCATCTTTCAAAAGTTTATTTTTTCTTCCTGAATACTATTTCATGGTACAAATGTACTACAGATTTTTTTCCCTAAAACCTTTTTATTTTTCGGTTTTATTGAGATACAATTGACAGAGAACATTTTAAGTTAAGGTGTACAATGTGATGATTTTGTAAGAGCATATTTTGTGAGATGATTACTAGTAAGGTTAGTTAGCACATTCATCACCTCAGTTACTATTTTTTGTGTACAGTGAGAACTTTTAAAATCTACTCAATTAGCAACCAGCTTTCAGGTATCCAGGGCAGTAATAACTGTAGTCACTACTATATACTGTGCCCTCAGAATATACTCATCTGGACATTTGTATCCTTCAACACTTTCACCCATTTCTTCCCATGGCTGAACCATTCATCCATTGGAGGACAACTAGATAATTTCCACATTGAGACTATTACAAGTAAAGTTTTATTAATATTCACATGTTTTTGTGTAACCTAAGTTTTTGCTTCTCTGGGATGAGCACCCAGAAGTGCAGTTGATGGGTCATAGGGCAGTTGCACAGTTAGTTTTATAAGAAACTACTAACCCTTTAAGAATGCTAGCAAAGTATAAGTGATTTCGTTTCTGCACATCTGACCAACAGTTGATTTTGTTAATAGGATCTCTTTTTATCAATTCAGATGGATATTTAATGATATCAGGAGAGATTTTTTTTCATTTTTAAGACTTTTTGGAGTAATTGTTTATAACAAATTGAGAGGGACATTTAGGTGTTTTCCATACATTCCCTGCCCCACTTATATGTATATAGTCTCTCTCATCATTAGCTTCATTCACCAGACTTGTACTGTTTTGTTTTTTAAACCGGGGATGAACTTACATTGACACAGCATGATCACCTAAAGTCCATAGTTTACCAGAAGGTTCACTCTTATGTGTAGTACATTCTATAGATTTGGATGAATGTATAATAACATATCTACCATTATATCAAAGGGGGTATTTTTGCTGCCCTAAAAATCCTTTGTGCTCTGCCTAGTCATTTCTCCCTCTCTACTGTACCCTTGGCCAACAGTGTTTTTGTTTGACTCTCTCCATACTTTTGACTTTCTAGAATGCCATATGATTGGAATCAATATGTAGTCTTCTCAAATTGGCTTCTTTCCCTTAGTAATATGTATTTAAGGTTCCTCCGTGTCTTTTCATGACTTGATAGCTCATTTGCTTTTAACACTAAATAAGATACGATTGGATATACCAAGTTCATTATACATTGCCTCCAGGTTTTGGCAATTACAAACAAGCTATTATAAAAATCTGCAGGTTTTCGTGTGGACATACGTTTTATACTCCTTTGAATAAATACCAAAGAATGTGATTGCTAGGTCATCTTTATGATAGGGTTATGTTTAGTTTTGTCAGAAATTGCCATATTGTCCTTTCTTCCAAAGTTCCATTCTTCATTCCCTCATGCAGTGAATGAGAGTTTCTGTTCCTCAATTCCTCACCAGCATTTGGTGGTGTCAGTATTCCAGAGTTGGCCGTATTAATCTGTGTGTAGTGGCGTCTCATAGTTTTAATATGTATTTCCCTGAAAACACATGATGTGGAGCATCTTTTCCTATGCTTATTTTCCATCTGGGTGTCTTTGGTCCACTTTAAAAAAAATAGTAGGTAACTTTGCTTAAATATAATATAATATAAACCCATATGTGCAGGGATCCCATTCGTCAAATATATATCAATACTCCCTATTCACCACCAAATTATCAAGTGTTCTTCACCATTATCCACTGGACCCCACCACCACTTGCCTCCACCCCCTTGATGCTTGAGTTGTCTTCAAAGATCTCTTTATGGCTGATGTCATGGAAAGTCTTTCCTATGTTGTCTTCGAAAAATTTTATGGTTTTTGGCCTTATGTCCAAATTCCTCATCTATTTTGAATTAATTTTCTGTGTATGGTGTTAGAAAGTGGTCTAGCTTCATGTGCCTTTCCAGTTCTTCCAACATCATTTGTTAAAGAGACTTTCTTCATTGTATGATACTGGATCCTTTGTCATAAATGACCATATATGAATGAGTCAATTTTTAGTGACTCGGTTCTATTCCACTGATCTGTGTCTCTGTTATTGTTCCAGCACCAGATAGGTTTCTATCACTTTGTAGTGTAGCTCAGTAGCTGGGAGTGTGATACCTTCAGTTTTGTTCTTTTTTCTCATGATCGTTTTGGCCATTTGGGCTTTTTGTTGATCCATATAAATTTTTAAAAATTTGTTCTATTTCTTCAAAATATGCCCATGGGATTTTGACTGGGATTGCATTAAAACCTGTGTGTTGCCTTAGGTAAGATGGCCATTTTTTTAACAATGTGGATTCTTCCCAGGCATGAGCATGATATTGACTGGATTCATCATATATGGCTTTTATTATATTTAGGTGTGCATTTTTGTCCTCATTTTATATAGAGATTTTTTTTAATCATAAATGGATGCTGAATCTTGTTAAAACTTTCTCTGCATTTATTGATATGATGTGATTTTTTTTCTCCCTTTGTTGATGTGGTGTATTTCATTAATAGATTTGCATGGGTTGCACCATACTTGCATCCCTGGGATAAATCCCATTTGGTCATGATGGATGAGCCTTTTGATGTAGTTGCATTTGGTTTGCTAATATTTTATTGACAGTTTTCATCTATGTTCATTAGAGATACTGGCCTGTGCTTTTCTTTCATGGTGACATCTCTGTCAGCTTTTGGTATCACTGTAATGTTAGCTTCATAGAAAGTGTTTGAAAATGTTCCCTATTCTTCAGTTTTTTGAAAGAGTTTGAGAAGATTAGGTGTATTATTCGTCACATTAATTGAATCAAAGATAAAAATGATAGGATCATCACATTAGGTGCAGAAAAATATTTTAAAAATATAACATCCTTTCAGGGAGAAGGAATGTTTCTTAAATAATAAAGAACCATATACAGTAAGTTGAGCAGGATCTTATTTGTTAATCATGAAAAGTTTAAATACTTTCTTTTAAGAGCAGAAACACAAACAAGAATACCCACTGTTGCTTTTTCTCATCAGCATATTACTGGAAGTCCTAAACAGAGCAATTAGGCAAGAAAAAGAAATAAAAGACAACCATATTGGAAAGGAAGAAGAAAAATTATCTCTCTGGATGGCAAACGCACAAAACTAAAGACAGTAAAAGTGGTAAAACTCATAAATGAATTGAGCAACATAAGATACAAAAACAACACAGAAATTATTTGCATATTCTACAATAACAGTGAATTATCTGACAGAATTAAGAAAGCAACCCTATTTATAACATGAAAACAATAAAATGCTTAGGGATAAATTTATTCAAGAAGGTGAAACACCTGTATATTGAAAAACCAAACTACTGATGCAAGTTAATTTATGACAAAGTGTCTAAGAATATACAGTGGAGAACTCATACAGCTCAATAGCAAAAATGCAAATCATCCACTTTGAAAATGGGCAGACATTACGTGGTAAGCCACCTGAGGGAAGTGCCCACCCACCGTGTCCTCCACAGCATTCCGGGGCAGAACTTTCCATCATACTGCTGCATATCCGGAATGCAGAGCTGTCCTCGCTGCAGTCAGGGCTAAGTGTCAGAATGGATATTTGACCTTTTCCTGGCAAAGAATATTGCTTCTTTCCCCTCTAGCTAGCTTTCTATCTGCTTGCTGTCTCCTGAAATTCCACTCCCAGGTCTCATAGCTTGTTTACCAGCTCCTGCTGGAACTGCCACTCCTCCGGAGGACAGAGGGATTCTCACAAGGAAGGGTAAGCCACTAACAGGTCCCATCTATCTTCTCCTCTGTGGGCTCTGTTAGGACTGTGACCTGCTTGCCGACTGGGTCCGTAACTCTTGGGTCTCTCTCTCCTTGGACTTGGTTGTTCATGTCTGTGACTCGGGGAAACCTCTGCATTCCCTGTGCCAGCTCCAATCCTGTTGGCTGGACCCATAGGCCCCAACACAGGACTCACCATCGAGCTTCACCAAATCAGTGAGTGTTGAGATCATGCAACTGAAGGAACTCCCAGGTCTGTTTTGTGCAACTTGGCACCCTAACACCTGCTCTTTACATCAGGGTGCCTAACCCATAGAAATAAGCACAGAATGGCAAACAGATGGAAGAGACACGGAAATATAGATGAAATGATGAATCTAGACAAAACCCCAGGGGAATATCTAAATGAAAATGGGCAAAGGACCTGAATACACATTTCCAAAAGAAGATATACAAATGGTCAACAGGCATTTGAAAAGATGCTCAGCATCACTCATCATAAGGGAAATGCACATTAAAATCACAATGTAGTATCATATCACACCCCACATTTGAAGTCTGTAGAAAAACTTTTATCAAAAAGACATAAGAAATTTGTTGATGAGGTTGTTGTGAAAAGGAAGCCCATAAACACTGTTGGTAATGTAGTTTAGTATACCTGTTAAGAAAACAGAATGGAGTCACCACAAAAATTCAAAAATAGAACTACATAGCGCCTGCCGGTTCTTCCCTTGGGTACGTGTCTGAAGGAAGCGAAGTCAGTATCTCCGGTACTGACACTGAGTAGGCAGGCACGCGGCCCAGGAAGAAGCACTTTTTTTTTTAAAGTTGTTCACACTGGTAGTGCCCCCCTACCCCCCAACCCAGGACTGGAAACCAGTGATATGTGGCCTGCCCTCCTTCAGAGGCAGTTAACCTAACCACTACTCCACCAGAGCATACCATATTTTGAGTAATTTTTAAGGATATTGCATTTAAAATTTTAGCTTTCAAATGTTCATTGCTTATACATAGAAATAAAAGCGAGTTTTGTATGCTTATATACTTCAGCATTGCTGAACTCACTAATTCTAAGAGCTGCTTATATTCCTTGTTTCCTTGTATACCATCATTTATCTGTAAATAAGAACAGTTTTTTATCTACATGTACTTTTTTATTAATCTAGATAGAATGTATATTGTTGAATTTATATAGTGTGAGTGTAGGTCTCCTTCCTTCATTATTGAATTTAGTGGGAAAATAATCTTTCACCATTATCATAAACCAGTGCTGAGCTTTGTCAAATGCTACTTCTGCATCAGTTGATATGATCACATTATGTTTCTGTTTTAGCCTGTTAAGGTGAATTGTATTGACTAATTTTTGAGTATTGAGCTAGTCTTGAATTCCTGGAATAAGTTACTCTTGGTCATTTTATATATTTTTCAATTCTACTTGGTAATCTTTTGTTAAGGACTTTATATCTGTATTCATGAGTATTGATGTTTAGTTTTTTGTCCACCCCCAGTTTTGAGTTATAATTGACAAAAATTGTATATAATTAAATATACAATTTTTTTAATTTTGCAGTCTTTATTTGATCTTACCCTTAGGTAATATCTTAGAAAAAAATTGTGAATTTGTATTTTCTGAGAGAGATGGTTAGAATGGGTTTTATTCTTCTTTATATGTTTAATGGAATTATCTAGTGAAATCATCTGGACCTTTTCTGGACATTTTTCTTTTCTGGACATAGAAAAATAATTCAGTTTTCTTGATACAGGACAAGTCTATTTCATATTTGAAAAATTGTACTAATTTTTAACTTTTGAAGAATTTGTCCATTTCATCTAAGTTGTTAGATATTCTAGTGTAAAGTTGATACAACATTTAAGTTTGCATGATCTGTTGAATTCCTTGTTTAATTCCTAATATTAGTAAATTATCTTTTATATCTTTTTTCTTGTCATTCTTGCTGGAGATTTTGTTTTCATTGAACTTTCCAAGGAATCTACTTTTTGTTTCTTCATTGTCGTTGCTTTTGTTTTCAGTTTCATTGATTTTGCTCTTTTTAATTTCCTTTTGTCTACTTTCTTTGGGTTTATATTGCTCTTATTTTTCTAGGTTCTTGATGTGGGAGCTTAGTTATTGATTTGAGACTTTTCCTGTGTTCTAAAGTAAGTATTTAGTGCTTTAAGTTATCTCTTGACATTGCTGCAGTTGTTTTCCACAAATTTTTATTTCCAGTGTCATTCAGTTCAATGTATTTTTTGGATTTGTATTTTTTCAAGAAATGTATTGCATAGTTGCACGTAGTTTGGGGATTTTTTGCTATTCTTTTCTTTTATCGTTTCATAGTTTTATTCCATTATATTTAGAGAACACATCTAATATGACTAATTATTTTAAATTTATTGAGAGATTGGGGTGGGGGGTATTTTTGGTTTTTGGTAGCCCAGGATGTGATCTATCTTGTCATATACGTTTTGTGGTGGCTAGAAAAGATTAGTTCCTGCCGGCTGGTGAGTTTGTTGAGTTCTTCTCTAGTCTTAATGATGTGCTAAGGACAGGTGTTAAAATTTCTTACTAGAACCATGGGTTCTCTTTTACTCTTTTCAGATTTATCAGCTTTTGTTTTATGTATTTTCTAGCTTCATATATTTTGTTGTTTGATGCATGCACATTTGAAATTTGTATGTCTTTGTGCACTGACCTTTTTATCTTTATATAATGTGTCTTTGTGTTTCTAGTCATTTTCTCCCTTCTGAATTTTTTTTTCCCTTTTAAGGGAAAGGTACAGGCAGGAATAAAAGCAAGCAGAAGCAGGCAGGCAGGAAGACAGAAGAGGAAGAGTTATTTATTTTCACTTGTTCATCTGGGTTGTACCCCCTAAACCTGGGGCACGAACCCAGGTCCTTGAGATGTATGTGGCCTGTGCCCAGCTAGAGGCAGTGGACCTAACTGCAGCCCTACTAGTGTTTGCCTGAAGTCTTTATTTGATGAATTTGATTGCCTTGGGTTAATGTGTGCATGTGGTATCTGTCCTTCCTGTTACTTTCAACCTATGCTTATTCATAGAGTTAAATTGACCTATGTAGCTAGGTGATATATTTAATTTATTTTGCCAATGTGTATGTTTTAACTAATGTTTAAATTCTATTAGTTATTGATATGATGGGGCTTAATTTCATTTTTATTGTGTGTTTTCTCTGTTTTCATTCTTTTTCTTGCTTTCCTATGGTATTATAAAAATGTTCAGCTAAGAACACTTTTTATAATTCCATTTTGATTGATCTATAGTATACTTTCGTGTATCTGTATCAAAATTTTAATTTTATCTATAATTTATTTTTGGCATATGTCTTTGTATTGCTTCACTTCTTTTGTGGTTGCTGTAGAAATTTCATTTTATATAAACAGCTTATCACACTCTATTGCCATTGCATTTTCTGAGTTTGAAATATACAGGATTTTCCTTTTATTTTTTCATTTATAGTAAGCTTTCCTCTTTATATATTTAGAATTATAGTAGACTGTAAAGTTTCACTGTAACCATAAATCATAATTTGGAAAACTCAAGAGAAGGAAAATCTATTTGCCCATATTTTTTACTTTTTTTTTTCAACTTTATATTTAAAAAATTTTTATTTTTGTTTTGTAAACTCCCTACTATTTATTAGACATGAGCTGTCATTCACAAATACTTAATGTTTCTTCATTTAATGTTATGGTTTCTTTTTTATTTTTGAGGGATATTTTGGGTGGATCTAGTTTTTTTCTTTAAGCACTTGAATAGTTTCCTATTTCTTTCTGGCCTCTTGGTTTTTGGTGAGAAATCTGCTGTTATTGGAATTCTGCCCCCCTGTAGTTAAGGTGGTTTTTCCTCTCTTGCTGCTTTCAAGATTTTTTTCTTTTCTTTATTAGTTATCAGATGTTTGACTATCATCTGTCTTGTTTTTGTCTTTGTGTTAACCCTGTTTGGTTTTCAACTTCTTGAGTTCTTTGGCTTATCTTTTGCCAAATTGGGGAAATTTTTATATATTATTTCTTTTCAGTTCCATCCCCATGTTCTCTCCTTAGGAACGCTGATAATTTGATATTAGATCTTTTAATTTTGACTCACAGGTTTCTGAGTCTCTGGCATTTTAAGAATTATATTTTCTGTGTTGTTTAGATTGACTCATTTATAATGTTTCATCTTCAATTCACTTCATCTTCTGTCATGTCCTTTCTGTTATTTCTTGCTATTTCCATAGGATTAAGCATGTTTTTTTTTTCTTTTTTATTACATTTTCCAGTAGTAAAATTCACATTTGATTTTTTATCTCCTGTTTATTTGCTGAGACTTTCTACCTTTTAAATTTCATTTTGTTTTATAATTGCGTGTTGTGTTTTTATGATATCTTTTAAATATTAGTGAATTATAACTTCTGTATCATCTTGGTATTGCTACTTATTGTCTTTTCTTTTAAATAGTGTTTTTAAAAATTTCTTGACACCATGTGTGATGTTTTAAAATCAAAAATGGACATTCTGGATATTATGACACTATCCTATTTAAATGTTCTGCTTTGGGTGGGTTGTTCTGACAATACTGTGGCCAAGGCAGAGCAGACACCATCTTGTCACTAATAGATGGGAGTAATACAGGCTGACCTAACTGATCTTCACTGACACCTGAGATACAGAAAGGCCCTGCACTACTGGTTAGGGTGGGATTATGGCTCCTCATGTGCTTCTACGTCTCTCACACTGAGCAGGAAGCATAGGAGTGCCACATTTCTGCTCCTCACATAGGCTCCACTAATTCGGTTCTCTCATTCAGAAGTTGAAATCGTCTATAAGTTTAAATGAAAGTAGAAAATGTTATTCATTTTGCTGCAGGAGATTAAGAATGTGCTTCTCAGAGTCAGGTATCAGAGATCATTCCATATGGAACTGTAGAGATTTGACTTATGTATAAGTTAAATAAATGTTATAGCTCGATAGTTTTCCATTTGATTACAGATAAGTTAATAGTTTTTTATAGTCTTGTTAGTTAATTTATAGACCATTAAACCATGAATTAAATTTAGATTTTCACTTAAATGTTTAATTTTATCTTTTGTCTTACGTTTCTATCTTATATTTTAGTTTATCCAAAATGATCAAATTCTTTTTATGAAAAAATTTATTTTATTCTCTTATGATTTCAGTTTTTCTACTAAAACTCTTAAATTTCAGTCTTTGACTTAAGATACTGAAGGAACCTTACAGCAGCTACTTGTCTCTTTCCCTGAATGATATTGTAGTTATTTTCTTCATTTTGATAACCTTCATTAGCTGTTTTAGATCAACTACATAGACACTAAGCTTTATATCTAATACTAACTTAATTTAGTCTCTTATTCTGAAACTTGAGAGTAAGTAGCAGCTATTCAGCCACAGAAGTGTTTCTTAAAATGTAGTTCATAGATTATCTGCATCAGAATGTTCTAGAAAAGCCTTCTAAATGTTAAGTATATGACACACCTAGAAATTCTTCATGAAATGCAGTTTCTGATTCTGGCATAAGGTCTGAGATTCTGCATATTGAATAAACTTCCAGGTGATGTCCAGGTCGCTGGTCTATGGGCTTCATTCCTTAAAAACATTTTTCATTGAAGTAACATTGTATTACAACTCTGTTAAGTTTCATGTGCGAATCACATCAATCAACATGTATATATACAACAATGAGTTCACCATTATAAAGTCCTATTTATCCTTCATTGTATAAAGGACTACTTGTACCTAACTTGTCAAACTCCTTCCCTCTTCCTTTCTGGTAATCACTAAATCGGACTTAATTTCATATAGTAAGTACTAAGCATACTTGTTAAAATATGAAAGTTTGTATGTCCCATCCAAGGTACATGGAATCAAAGTTTTTGCAACGAAATCTGGAATTATGCATTTTAATGAGATATTTATTTGTAACAAAGATTACAAATTATTGGAGGAATAAGAGACCATGATGACAGTATTCCCTGCTTTGTTCCTAAGAGAAACAGCTAGCAAGTATCTGCAAAAGGGATAGCATGAAGAGAATCCCACAGCACAGTGGTGAGGCTGAAGTACTCCCTGCACTTCTGAGACCTACATAGAATGAAATGGAAGGGATTCTGAGGAGATCCACGCTTGGCGTGATTGAAGGTGGGTGAGGAGGGGCTGCAAAGGCTAAAACCTGACTGGGACTGAGAGAGCACGGCAGCCAACCCAGTCTCAAGTCCTGGGGAGAGGGAAAAAGTGATGGTGTGACAGCACATGCCCCTGTCGTAGATGAAGCCCAAAGCAGAGGGTACCCCAGAAAGGAGGACAAGAGAGAGAGTATTCTGGACTGCATACCGTTTTCCCCATCTCTCAGGGTCCTTATTTGTACATTAAAGTACACCAGTAACACAGCAGCTAGAGGGCCAGGATTCAGCTCTTGAATCTGAGAGCTCTCTGAAGACATGCGCAAGAACAATCCCCCATGACCCAGAGCAACAGATAGGTCCCACCTCATTCTTCTCCATGCTCCTCCTGCATCCATCTGTTACAACAACTGCTGTTTTCTACAAGGACTAAAGAAAACACAAGAATCCATAGCACTATCTGCTGGTAAAACAAAAGATAAGCAGCTTAGTTCTAAGTTGTTGATGGGAAGACAGAAAATGACAACACAGGATCATCTGGGAACTGAAGGTATTATGAAATCATGAGGAAACAATGATACTTCTAAATAAAAAAGTTAACAAAAATTAATCAAGGCAAAAAATAAAAAAGTCAAAACGACAGTAACAAGCCCTCATATATCAATAATCACCCAGAATATAAATATAAATCAAATAAGGTACAGATTGGCGGGATAGTTTCAAAAGTAAAACTATATGCTGCTTTAAAAGATCATCTTAAGTGTTAGAGACAAAGGCTTTAAATGAAGAGATAAAAACTGGTACTTTAAGCCAATGGAAAATTTAAAAAGGCAGGAACCAGTATGCTTATATCAGATAAAGCAAACTTCCAACCAAAGCTAAAGATGGACATTATATATTGACAAAGGATTTAATCCAGCAGGGAGACATAAGACTTACTTGTGTACCCAACATAGGAGCACAGAAATCTATCTAAAGTAAGTATTAATATACCTAAAGGGAGACATTGAAGTCAGTGTAGTAATAGGGGACTATAACACCCCACTCACAGAAAATCAAGGAAATAATGGCCTGAAATGACAAATTAGATGAGGTAGTCAATAGATATCTACAGAACACTTTACCCACAAACAATGGAATATACATTCTTTTAAAGTACTTAACAGAAATTCTCAAGGATAGGCTACATATTAGGACAAAATATAAGCCTTAGTAAATTTATAAGAGTGAAATACATCATCACAATGGCATGAAACTAGAAATCAAAAAGATTCCTGAGGGGGGAACACTACAAATTTGTGGAGAATAAAGAATATAGTATTGAAGAGCTACAAGGTCGATGAAGAAATCAAAGTGAATGTAAAAAAATACCAAGAGTAGAATTGAACTGTTAGTGGTATTAACATATTGTATACAATGTTGATTTACATACTTTAAACTATGTTGTGATGCAGTATAGTTTCTGTAAAGGAAAACAAAAAGCCTGGAGTCAAGTGAAAATGAAAATGTGACAAGAAGAATCACAAATTTAACACATAAGCCTACATATAAGGGAAATAGAAAAAGAAACAGAAACCAAAATTCAGTAAAAGGGAGAAAATAATGAAATTTGAAAAATAGAAATAACAAAGACAATTCAAAGAATCGATGAAATCAAGGACTGGTTCATTGAAAGATTAACAAAATAGACAAATTTAGTCAGATTCACAAAAAAACCAGAAACAAAGATAAGTTACAACAGATACTACAGGGATCCAAAGAATCGTAAGAGAATATTATTAACACCTAAATGGCAACAGATTGTATAATCTAGAAGGAATGGCCTAATTCTTAGAAAAATGCAGCATTTCAAGACTAACAGAGGAAGAAATAGAAAATCTGAAGAGTTATCACAAGTATGGTAGTTTAAACAAATCAAAAGTCACCAAGAAAACAAGCCCAAGACCAGATGGCTTTACTAGTGAATCCTATCAAACTCAGAGAATTAACACCAATGCTTTTCAAACTCTTCTAATTTAATATAAAAGGAAGACAAACTTCCAACATATTTTATAATGCCAACATTTTCCTGATTCCAAAATCAGAGAAGGATATCATCAAAGTATGGAGTAATATCTCTGATTAACATAAATGCAAAATCTTCAATAAAATTACTAAATTCAGCAAACTGGATTTAACAACTCATTGAAAGAATCATACACTATGAGTGAATGGGATTTATACCAGGGAGGCAAGGATGCTTTAACATACACAAATCGCTAAGTCTGATATGCCACATTAACGAAAGAGAGGACAAAAATCAGATGATCATCTCAGTAGATGTGGGAAAATCATTTGACAAAATTAAATATCCTTTTATACTAAAAACTCAAAAATTGCCATGGACAGAATGTATTTCAGCATAATAAAAATTATAATAGACTCACAACCAATGTTATACTCAATAGGGAACAACTGAAACCTTTGACTGTAAGATCAGGAACATGGCAAAGATGCGCACTCACTAATGTTATTCAGTAAAATGTGAGAAGTCCTAGCCAGCATAATAAGAATAGGAAATAAGATGTATCCAAAAGATGTATCCGAAAGAAAGTAAAACTTTTACTATTTGTTGATGACATGATAATATATATATATGAAGAATTCCAAAGACTCCAGTAAAAAAAAGCAAACACTGAAAATGAAGTGATAAGATAAAAAATTAATATACAACAATATGTTGCATTTTGATATGCAAATAATGACCTAACAGAAATTAGGAAAATAATCCTAGTTACAATTGCATCATAAAGACTGAAATACCTTGGAATAAATTTAAGCAATGAAGTGAAGACTGTATGACACTGAAAACTATCAAACATTGTTAAGAAATTGAAGACACAGAGATATGGAAAGCTAGTATGTGCTCATAGATTGGAAGAATTAACATTGTTAAAATGACTATATTATGTAAAGTTATATATAAATTCATTGCAGTCCCCATCAAAATCCCTTCAGAGCTACAGAAATAGAAAAAAAATAAGAAATTTACTTGAAAATATAAGACCATAAATAGTAATAATTCTAATCAAAATAGAGGTAAGAGTTCTTTGACTTAAAACTATACCTCAAAACAGTAGCAATCAAATTGGCATGATATTGGAATAAAAACAGATCAATGAAAGGTAATTGAGAGCCTAGAAATAAACCTATACTATTAATTTATGACAAAGGTACCAAGGTCATCTGATGTAACAGGGTCAATCTCTTCAATAAATATTGCTGGGGAAACTGGGGAAAGTCACATGCTATTATCCAAAAAGTGAAAAATAAGTGTTGTTGAGACTATACAGAGAAAGGATTCCTTATACACTGTTGGCGGGAGTATAAATTCATGCAGCCATTATGGAAAACAGTTTGGGGATTCTTCAAAAAAATTAAAAATAGAAATTCCCTACCATCCAGATATACCACTTCTGGATATTTACAGAAAACTAGAAAAAAATTCAAAGAGATAAGTGCACCCCCATGTTTTTTACAGCATTGTTTACAATAGCCACAAGTTAGAAACAACCTATGTGCCCATCAACAGATGAGTGGATAAAGAATATATTGTATCAAATACCCCTAAGCCATAAAAATGATTAAATACTGTCATTTATAATAATATGGATGAAACAAGAGAATTATGCTTAATCTGAAATGAGTCAGATGGGGAAAGACAAACACCATATGATTTTACCGATATGTGCTGTAAAGAGAAATCAAAGGAGTAAACCAAATTAAGCAAAAATAGACTCAGTCTAAGTTAAAATTAGTGGTTATCAGAGGGGAGGGAATCGGAGGATAGATAAATTAGGTAAAAGAGGTCAATTATAAGATGATGGACAGGATTGAACTCTTAGTGGTTAACTTAGTGTGGTAAATACAGATGTTGATTTATAATGATGCACACCTTGAAGTTTATATATTATAAACAATGTGTCACAAAATATTTTAATACAAAACATTAAAAATTGTTAGTCTCAACTTTGTTTCTTAACTATGTGCATCAAAAGCAACTGTATTGCCAAATGTGATCTCTGAACTACTGAACCATCACTGACATTTGTGTTTTTAATATATGGAATCATTATACATCTGATTCTTAATTTAACCAGGTTGTAAAGCATAATTATAAATATTACCTAAGGGACCAGAGCCATAGTCATCACCTCTGGGACTTGACGCCTCACATGGAATCCAGACCAAAAAAAAATCTAAAATTGAACTATGTTATAACTCAGGGGGAAACAAGTTTCAAAGTTGTAATATCCCACTGAATTTCATACTGCATTAATTCCCGTAATTTTCAACCATTTGCTTTAAAAATATTTTTGGCATGTGTATTGACAGTGTTTCTCAAATTAGGGTCTGTGGGAACAGTCTTTGGTTGTAGTTTTTCCTCATTCGTTTATAGCATTTTTATTTTCATAATCAGACTAATGGAAATATTCTGAAGGGTTTGAATGAAAAATATTGCCAGTGAGGTGCAGTATGTTGAATTTGTGTTTATAGTTGTGTCCCACATTATTTTAGTTGTGTTAATTGTTAAGGATTAATAAAATAACAGAAGGGACCTGTGCATATGTTTTATGTATTCCTGCAAATGATTATAAGATTATGTGATGGTAGAGTATGGAACAGAGTTCAAAACAATTCAGTAGAGTCAAATGGTGAAAGAAAATCACAATGTATAGATTTCAAATTCAAGAGAACCTTGTGGTCAAGTCATATTATGAGGTTATTTTATGAAAATATTTGAAGATATTTAGTAAAAATACTTTCACATAAATTAATGCCATTAATTTGAATTCTAGTTGTAGTTTTATTGTAGCTCATTTATTTATGTGTATAGAGCCATAAAATGAGGAACTTGTGTTATTTTTAATAAGTTAAAGAATTTATAAAATTAAGTCAAAAGTGAAAATTTGCAAAATAAATATAAATGTTTCTATTTTTCAAGCTTGAGAAATTTAGTTTCTTCCATATGATTATGTAACATACATCCAATTAAATTTATGTGATTTTTTTTAATGGTACAATTCAAATGCAGTTTTCTATCTTAACTTTACTCAGTTCCCTTACTAGAAGGAATCCCTCTCTCTCTTGGACTCTTTATAGCAATTAACACATTTTACTTTCTTCTTCGTCTTGTATATTTGTCTTTTACCTCCTTTTAGATGGTATGCTTTTTTGAGGGGAAAAGTGTGTTGTAATCAAGGACAGTGATTTAGATAAAGAATTACTCGGTGAAGTTTGAATAATGGATGAATGGTTGGAAAACTAAGGTTGTCTTAGATGATTTACTATAGAAGATTGATAGTGAATATAGAAATTTAGAAACAAGATTATTTTTCTAAGGTTCATATCTACTGTATATCTACATCTATTTTACATTTATCATTGTACATATTTTATAAAAAACATTTTTCTTGTGATCTACTCTCAGCAATTTAATATACAACACTATTATTAACTATGATCACCACTCTCTTTGACAGAAAACGCTTCATCTTGCAGGTGCTAGTGGTAGAAATACCTTACAAATGAAAGTGTAACTGTGCGATGCAGTAAGTTAAGTTCTACAAGGGAGCGGATTAGTCACATATTAGGGTTATTAAATGCACAGCATAATTATTGTACACAGTGCACCGTGTGTTTACACACCGTGTACACAGTATAATTGTGCCCTCTCCCCCACCTATGTCTTAGATAAATCACATTAATCTTTTTGTTAATCAAGCTCAGATAATGAATTAGACATTGGACATAAGATGAAACACTTTTTCCATCAAGAATCTAGTTTCTTTTTAATAATAAGGAAAGTAGTACTGGTCGAAGCAATAGTTCTAATTCTGTTGGAGCTTCATGTATTTTATTGTTCTTTTATTGTAAAGCCTGTCTATATTGGAATTCTATCCCTTTGCTGAAATCTAGCAGTTCTTAGATTTTTCTTCTTAACCTTGGAAATGACTAATAGTGTACTTTTTTCCCTACCCGAATTCCTAATTTGTGTCTACTTTTATGGAATTAGTGGGGTTTTTTTCTATTTTCCCTGTAATTTAGATAGGGTTTTCTTAAATTCTCTTTAAAAAGAATTACCTCTTTCTACTTAGATTGAATTGAAAATTGATTCTCCATTACCAAAGAACCCCGTGGAATGTTATTAAATATCCCTTAGTAAGAGCAACTTTTTAGATTTTAGTTAGAATTGCCAACCATTGTATAGGTTATACATTAATCATATTGTCAATTAACTCTTAAGTGCAAATGTAATAGCTGGATATTTAGGTTTGTGGGTTTTTTATGAAGTGATAAGTTGATTTCAACAGAGTACTTTTGAAAAGACAAACTTTGGTTAGAAAGGTACGTTGTTGAATAATTCAGTGAGCCATACTGAGAATATAAATTCAACAGACCAGCTGTTTGCTTGAATAGAGAGATGCAAAAGATGGAATTTTGTTGAGAATTTGCCGATCACATCCTCCCACCCCTGTTTTTCACCCTATTTGGTCTGTCTGCGTGATATCAGAATTCTGTCTGGCTCTTCTACCAATTTATCAGTTCCCTTTCTGAGTAAACACTAGGAAATGCTAATGTTCAATAAGATCTGGCAAGTGATATATGTGAACTTATCCCTTTTGTCTTTTGAAGAGTGATTAAGGAGCATGATCAAATGAAAGTAAAAAAGGGTGATAATGATGTGAAAAGAAGACTGGTGAAGTCCCAGACACCTTACATTGGAGTCATATTTGCTCTGGCTGTGGAACGGTTCCCTGAGGTGGTCAGAAAGCCCATTGTGCCCATTGTGAAGATGAAGACAGAACAAAAAACTAAAAGAAGAATACAGTGGCTCTCTGACCTTACAAGTTCTCTTTCTAGCACTTAATATGCTATGCATATGAATAAAAGTAAACTATCTCATTGTAAACATAGCTACAAACTGTGAACTATGAAATTTGTTTCATATGTACCTATTTTTTAAAATTGAGATAACTAACATTGAAAATTATTTTGAGGTGTAAAACACTGATTTAATATTTATATATATTTACATAATTATCACAGTACATCTGCTTAACATCTATTGCCACACAAATTTTACAAAGAAATTTTTTGTGGTCTGCTTTTAGCAACTTTCAAATACACAAAAGAGTATTAACTATAGTCACCATCCTAACATATCCTGCATCCTCCAGACTTATTTTATAACTGGAAATTTCTGCCTTTTGACCCCTGCCCATACCCTCTGCATCTGGTAATCACCAATCTGTTCTCTGTACCTATGAGCTCAGGGTTTTTTTTTTCCTTTCTTTTTTTTTTTCAGATTCCATGTCACGTGAGATCATAGGGTATTTGTCTTTCTCTACCTGATTTATTTCACTTAGCATAACACCCTCCAGGTCCATTCATATTGTCACAGTGTCAAGATTTCATTCTTTTTATGGCTGAAACTATTCCATTTGTGTTTATAGTTCTTTATGGAAGGACCCCAGGTCTTTATGTGTCTCGTGATGGACACTAAGGTTGCTTCCATGTCTTGGCTGTTGTGATAATGTAATGAGCGTAGGTGTGTAGATATCCTTTCAAGGCAGTGCTTCATTCTCTTCATATAAGTGCCTAGAAGTGGAACTGCTGGGTCATATGCTAGTTGTATTTTTAATTTTTTTTGAGGAACCTCCATATTGTTTCCACAGTGACTGAAAACATTTGTATTTCTATCAACCAGTGCATAAAGTTCCCCTTTCCTCCACATCCTGATCAACACGTTATATCTTGACTTTGATAATGACCAACAGGCTTGAGGTGATATCTTCGTGTGGTTTTATTTGTATTCCTCTGATTATTGTTGATGAGTATCTTTTCATGTATCTGCTGACCATCTGTATTTCTTCTTTGAAAAAAATGACTATGGAAATATGTCCATTTTTTAGTTGGATTGTTTTTCGCTATCGAGTTGTATTCATTCTTCATATAATTTGAATATTGACTCCTAAAAAGAATAAATATAATAATATCAAAGCAGTTACATATGACCCCTTAAGATACCCAAATGTTTTCTGCCATTCAGAACATTACCTTCATTTAGTCTATTTCCTTTGCTGTGGGGATGCTTTTAGTTTGTATAGTTCTACCTGTTTATTTTGCTTTTTTTTTTTTTTTGGCCTTTGCTGTTGGTATCAAATCAACATGGTAAAAAATCATCACCAAGATTGATGCAAAGGAGCTTTGCACCGTTGTTTTATCCTAGGAGTTTTATAGTTTTAGGTCTTAAAGTTCAAGTCCTTAATACATTTGGTGTTAGTTTTTGTGAACTGTGTAAGATAGTAGCTCAGTTTTATTCTTTACATGTCTGCCCAGTTTTCCCAGTACCATTTATTGAAGACTATCCTTTCCACCTTATATATTCTTGGCTCTTTTATCATAAATTGATAAAGCATATATACATGGTTTATTTTTCTGGATTCTATATTCTGTTCCATTGATCTCTATGTCTATTTTATGCCAACACCATATTTGGTTACTACAGCTTTGTAATACAATTTGAAATCAGGAGTGTGATGCCTCCAGCTTTGTTCTTCATTCTCAAGTTTGCTTTGGCTATTGTCTTTTGTGGTTCCATATAAATTTTAGGTTTGTTCTTTTTTGTGTGAAAAATGCCATTGAAATTTTAATAGGGATTGCATTGAATCTGTAGATAGTTTTGGCCTAATTTCTATTTTAAGTAATATTACCAAAAAACAAGCAAGCAAGCAAACAATGTAATTGTCTAGAAAAGTGATACTTTCTAAACTATTTTAGGAATGAATTTAATCCTATTTTTGCCACTTTATTAGCTCTCAGTCCTAAGCAAGTACAAATAAAAGTTCTCAATCTGTTTCCTCTTTTCAAAGCAGAAATATATAGCTGTCTTGTGCTATTTTCAGAACTAGAATTAATGTATGCCGATGCACATTAGATACTTATTTAATAGCAGTTATTATTATTGTTTTTCATTAAATACTGTTGTTATTTATCCAATACCTTCTACTGATAACTAACTGCTACTTGAATGGAGAGTAAATTTATATGTATGCAGTTATCCCTACTTAATAAATATAAGGAAAATATAATGCTTATCAGACATAAAATTTAGATATTTTAATTGTAATTTTTTTTCTTTCAGAATTACTTACTGTCATCTACCTTTCCAGAGTAAATGGCTCTATGTTGGCACAGAAAGAGGAAATACACATATTGTAAATATTGAATCTTTCATTCTTTCTGGATATGTTATCATGTGGAACAAGGCAATTGAACTGTAAGTTTCAACTTTATTTGGCTTAAATATTTTATAGGGCTATGTAACATCAAATTACAGGTTTTTTGAAGCATCCGTAGCTAATAATTTTGGGCAGTAAATGTTTAGCTAAAATTGTTTTAAGCCATAAAGGCTTTTAAAAGTAAACATTCAGTAGGCATTTACATATGCTATTTCAGGCTTTCCAGCTACCAGAAACAGTAAAGGGTTTTGTATGCAAATTTTGATGATAAAAGAGTAATGCTCATTTTTAAAGTTTTATGTGGAAGTCATCTGATTTCTTCATAGTCAATCTTCGTACCGTCACTTCCAGTGGGAATGGCAAGTAGATTGTGACCACATATAGTTTCTGTGAAAATATCACTATCAGTATACATTTTTAAAGTTTGTTAGTTTATTCTTCTCTTGCCTTATTAAAATATTGTTCTGGGTTCATTGGAGAATCAGCTTATCAATATCATCATACTGTGATATATACCGATATTTGGGTATATGGTTGATGGCAGTTACCACTTTGATACTAATGTAATTTTTTGTACATATCAGTTGAAATCCCCCAAAAGGGAACTTAATGGAATTCCAAACCATCTGTTTATAGTACATTCACAGACAATTCTCCTGGTCAATGTGTTTATCTAAAAATACTTTTTATCTAATAAATATTTATACTTTGTATATATTCGGTCCTTAATAAATATGCTTGACTTGACACTGGTTCCTTCTTGTGTGTGTGTGTGTGTGTGTGTGTGTGTGTGTATGCATGTATCCTAATGGGTCTTTTCTTAGTGATAATTACTCTTCCCTCATTAGATTAAGAACTGCTTCAGAGGAGGATCTTTGTTCTTTTCTTTCTCTTCATACTTACCTTATTTTGTTTCTTTTTAAAAAGTGGCTACTAAATGACTATTACATTGTTAAGATTTAGTATAATAGTTAATGCTACTGTTCACTTAGAGCTTTCAATTATAATTATATGAGCCATTTACTCACATATGTTCAGTATGTGTAATTTTTAAAACATTTATGCTATAATTATGTCTCCCCCGAAAGTTAATCACTTTTTTTAGCTATTTGGGAAAAATTTTCCCTATAATCCTAGTTCTATAAAAGCAATTAATAGGGCTGAAGTTAATGCTTGCTTGTTTTTTCATTATATTTTTAGGGTATTGATTAAAAACACAGGTAAATGAGAGAAAATCTTATTAGTACTTTGATACAAATTTAATAGTCAGCAACAGATGCATCATTCGCGCTAAAGTAATTAAGAGTTTATCATCTAAACAGGTCATATATTTTACTACTCTTACAGTGATGTTTCCTTATTAATATACTTCTGATTTCAGCACTCATTTGAAAATGCATTTTATAGAGGAGGGTAATATAACAAGAAATTAAAGAAGCAAAATAAGACACTTTGATTTTTTATAATATGATCTCTTATGCATGGGATTCAGGATCAGAATAAAATCTACCATTTTATATATGTTTTGTGTTTTATAGAGTTGTTCATGCCTCGACATTATTTTTGAAATGTCCTCAAAGTTATTTAGTAGACATATTATCTCTTATTTTTCAAAAGTGCATTCTATAGCATTATAGTTCTAGCGTGATAAAAATATAAATGCCAACTTCTAGTCTTTTAGGCTGTTTTTTTACTTTCTATCTCTTGAGATACATTAAATAATGCATGCCACTTCCTTTTAATATGTATCAAGCATATGGGAGAATAATAAAGTATGTAAATAGGTATTTAATTTTAAAAGTGATTATGTAAATAATTTTAGACATAAATTCGCATTTTTTCTAAGTATGACAAATCAGAATTATCCTGAGATAAGTAAATTATTTGTTATAAATATTTTAAATAGTATAATTCAGTATTTGATATTTTTCATCCTATTTCTATTTTTAGTGGTCTGCTAATTGTAATTATTGGCAATATCCAAGAGTATAAGTGGTTTTTATTCCCAAAATGTATATAGTGAGTATTTGGAACTGAACACTTTTTCCAAAGAAAGAGTGATGTTTTATAGAACATCTCATAAGTAGTACTATAGACACTAGCTGACATTAAAAACATTTTTCTTTGAGAAAAATATATTCTGGGTTATATAGCACAGAAATAGCTGTTTGTGCAGGTTAGCCCCAGTCATTAAACATGTAGCTTTTCCCCACTACATATCACTAAAGTTTGCACATAAAATTCAGAATTAAATCTTAAGTTTTAGGTTTGTTTTCAGCTAACAGTCATTCAGACATTAATTGAGCACTATGATATGCTTGTTCCTGAAAACAACTATGAGCTGGAGGACACAGTTTCTGTTCCCTCATGGCTTCTAGTCTAATAAAGGTGATAGTAAGTAAAAAAGCACTTATAGTATACTGGAAATACCATGTGGCAACTCCATAAGAAAAGATGCCTGACATGGATTGCAGAGAAATATCTGTGAAGGAAATGAAATCTATTCTGAGATCTGTCTTAATGAAATTCACTTAGATAAGTGAAGAATTTGGAGACAGGGTGAGGGTATTCCAAGAGGGAATAGGGTTTAAAGGGTAGAATGTGAGAGTTTTTGTTCCATGCACAGACATTTTAAGTAGTTTAGTTGTTTGAAATAGCTAGAGGAGAACATAGCAAGAAAAACTGAGAGATAAGCAAGGCATAGACTATAAAAGGCCTTATAAGTCAATTCGAGAAGTTTGGATTTCTTCTAAGGCCAGGAGCTAGGGTTTTAAATAGAAAATGGACCTGAGAAAATTTGCATTTAGGAAGATTATACTGAATACAGGTATAGAGAAATGCTTATTGAGAGAAGAAGATGGTATTCTTGCTAGAATCCATCATGCTGGTTTTAGGAGTGGAGATAAGCTGAAATATTAAAAAGATGTGAAGGTAAGAAGAGGCAAAGGTTGGTTACTGTGGGGAAAATGTAAGCAAAATACAGAAGATTTGAAAGTGGCCCCAGGTGTCTGGCTTGAGCAACTATGTAGATAATGGCACCGGTTTAGTGAAAAAATGCTAGGAGACCAAGAAGATGGGCAATACAATAATGAGTTATATTTTAAGTAGGTTAAGTGTATGCATTTATAATACAGTCAAATGGAACTGGTATGGGCAAAAATGGTAGGAAGTGAGATGAGAATTTACATGGTTGTTTGAATTATGAAAATAAAAATGAGATAGTACCTGAAGAGTCTAAAAAAGAGGCAGCAAACTAGTAGAAAGTAAACTGATTCTTATTCACAAATATGTTTTGTTTGGCCATCAGAGTATTTAAATATGTTTGGATTAGTAGTTTCTAATGTTTAAGATTGGTAGAGTAGAAATAAATCTTTGTATTTTCAGCTTTTCATGAAAAACTTGATGAAACATCATAATTCTGCATTCTTGCATAGGAGTAATCAACTCAAACTTATTAATTACTTTCCTTTTGTAGTAGGTAATGAGTTTTTTAGTTTGGCACAGTTCCTATTCATTTTATTTGACTTATTTGCAATACCTGCCTGGCTCCTGTGGTCTGTTGAATTCATGACTACAATATAACAGGAAGAGATGACAGTCTAGAACAGAATTCAAAGAAATGAAAAAGAATGTTCAAAAAGAAGTGATCAAGACAAGAAGCCATGTTGAATGGGAGAAGAGAAATAAGGGAACTTAGAATTATTGGGCATTATTTAGATGAGTTTTACATGAATTTAAGATCATTAAGAATTCCATCTAGAGTAATTTTTATGTGGTTTACAGAATTCAGAGTACACAGATATTTTTTAAAGTTATTTTCGCATGGATATAAGGTCTTCAAGGAACATTGGTGTTTCGGGGAAATTTAATGTTAGAGAAATCAGAAAACATCAAAATGTTAATAATCATTATATTTAGGCATTAAAGCAATGTGAGCTTTCCTCAACTTTGGTATCATCTGTTCTTTATAATAAATATTTTGTCTAAAAAGTTGTGACAAGTAATAAGTTTAATGTTATTTTCTGAACTTGACCAAGTAGTTTACAGAGTCTGAGAAGAATTAAATGGAAGCCTTGCATGTGGTCTAATTAGTGTTCAAAAGTATATTTCAGTGATTCTCTGAATATGGTCAATGAAAAAGGATTCTAGGGACAAAAGTTTTCGGAAAATATTAGAGATTTGCATTTCTCATTTGCATATTACACCTCTAAGAAGTTCTGTAAAAGAAAAAAAAATATTTAACTGTGCTTAATTTAGGTTTCCCAAATATTTTGATCTGGAACACTCTTAATATGAAATGTTTTTTATAGTCACTACTTTTTCATAGAATACACTGAGGTATTTATTGTTCCAGTCAAGCCCAAGAGACAGATAGAGGTTTGTGGTTTGTTGGATATTATTAGTTCCTAAAGAAGCACACTGTCCCTTATCTGAGGCATTTATACTGTAATAAAGTACTGTATTTATATTTGAATGATATATTGCATATAAACATGGGAGATTAAACTTTTTATGAAGCTCTGTTTAGTTTCTTTTCTTCCTGCATATAGTAACTGAATTCCAATTTTTCTAATGATTTACAGAATCATAATACATATTCTTATCGAATACTTACTATGTTTTAGCATTATATTATTATATGGATACTATTTGTAATCCTCACAATTATTTAGTAAGATAAATGCTGTCATTTTAAAATGACAAAAATTTAGGGTAAAACCACTCACAAAATATCTAATATATCTTGTCTATTTTTATTCTTCGGGGTCACTCTGAGAGTGAGTATCTGGGGTACATGGAGTTACTTAATTTATCACTTTTCTCTGATTCCTAAGTATTTCTAGAGTTTGTCTTTATTGTTTTGTCCACTCTGATCATTTTAATGTGTGCTTAAGAAATAAACTATAATTATGTCAATGTAATAAAAATAGGATTAATTTGGCGCAATTAGGCCTTTGAAGAAAGGATATGGAAAATTGAACAAGAATTAATCTATGATTGTATCAGGGCATGTATTTGATCATGACATAATTATATCCAACAGTGATATAAGCTAAAGTAGGAAACATAAAAGAAACATGCCAAATATTACAGAAGAATGAATTTTAAAGTCAGATGGTCAGAGCACAGGTCTCTTTCATAGTATACTATTCTTATATTCATAATTATCTGTTACTGATTATGCTAGATAACTGGATAAATGAAACATAACCAGCACCTAGGTTTCTACATCTCTCAGTTTTCTGTAAGCTGTCACTAGAAAGTTTCTTTGGAGGTCAAAAGAGCTATATTGTACTTTTCTTTAGGAGTAAAATCCAAAATTAAAGTTAAAAGAAATCTTAGATCAGGCATGTACTTTGCAATTTGGTTTGTGAAATAGGTTTTTTTAGCATCAGGTATGTAGAATTTCTTCTGTGTATATAAATGAAAGTTCAGTTTTTTATTTTCAAAGGTTCAGATATGGCAGCAAACAAGATAAGGAAGAATCCTACTGTTATATGGATCTGCTTTTAAACATTATTTGAAAAATAAAAACTACACTGCATTGGCTAGTAGGATAAAGGAAAACAGTCTTAAAAACAACCCAAAAACGAAATGAATCTAAGCTAGACTATAATATATTGTGAGTGTATTCCAGTATAATGTTAATTTCTTTATTCCAGTTTCTAAGAGTAAAGTGTTTTAATGTTTATTCTTTAACTACTCTTTTGAATTGATTTAACAGATCCACAAAGACTCATCCAGGTCCAGTTGTACATTTAAGTGATAGCCCAAGAGATGAAGGGAAAGTGAGTATTACAATACCATTATTCTTGCATTTATTTTCCTCATTATTGAAAAAGGTGCCTCTTAGTATTTCATACCTAACAACTAATACAGTTCATATCATTCAATATAATCTTAAAATATGTTGAAAGAGTAAATGGATTATACTAATAATGGTTCCAAATAAAATTTAGTTTCACCTAGAGTTGAAATTTAATTTTAGAATTTTGAGGCAGGCATAACATATGGAACAACTTTAATTTTCAAATAATTCTCTGCTTGAACTTACCAATATGATTATCAATACCATTACTCATTGACTTCTAATATACAGTTTTGGTAATTATAAATGACCAATGTTAAATAGTCATAAGTTAATTTTGATTTTGTAAATAGGTGAGAATATCGAAAATGTTCTGATTACAGAAGCATTACTCATCTTGATTATTTTGTAATTTCCCTTTCATTATAAGTAAACAAGGTCGAAAACCAGATCTAACATGACACTTTCATTATATTATGTCTCTTCAAGTATATTATTTTTGCTACGTACTATAGAAAATATTTAATATTTAGTATAGATGTGGTTCTTTATTTTTAAAGAATAGAAATGGTATGTATTAATGTAATAAGTATTGAAGCTAGAAGGTAATTCTATCTGATGGTAACAGAAGGAACACTGGATTTCTTCAAATCAATCCGTAAATACAGTAATTCTAATCATGTAACAGCAGAGTTTATTAATTTTTAAAGCATTTAAAAGCTGATTCTAAAATTTATAAGAAAAATAAAATGTTTAAGAATAGTCAAGATATTTTTGAAAGAGAAATATAATGTGATATTGGCACAAGTGATACAAGAAGGTCAATAGATCTAGATAGATATTTCTAAATGGTTCAGGTATTTGGGGAAATTTTTATATTTTTGAGAATGTATTTCAGCACATTGATAGACTATTAAATATATAGCACTGGGGAGTTGGCTATCCATTTTGAAAAAGAAAACAATAAGACCTCTCTCTCATACTATTTACTGATGTAAATTCCAGATGTAGAAAATACATAGACACTAAAATCATAACTCAGAATGTTTTAGAAGAAACTTTAGACAATGGGAGGTTACAGTGCAGTAGGAACATCCTTCAGCAAGACATGAACCCTAAGAGCTTTAGGGAATTACCCTGACAAGACGATGATACAATACCGATAACAGTGTGCAAGACAGTACTCACAACGTGCGGCAGATAAATAACGAACATGCAAAATATATAAAGAACCTGTACTAAATCTTCATCTTTTTACAATAGGAAATAAATGTATAAGGTGTAATGAATCAAGATATAGCAATATAATATATTTAGAAATGTGAAAGTAAATCTCGAACAGGTTTTGGAGTTGAAGGTGGACTGTCTCCTCCTCTAGAGAGCAGGGCTTGGCAGTGAGGCAGTAACAGCTTCAGTGGTAGTCACGAGGCGGCTGTGACACGTCGCATCGTCCTAATCAGACCGGCGAAATACTAAAAGTCAAAAATAGTAACATCATAAAGGAAAAGGCATTGAGGAATGGGCATCTAGATGCAACAGTTATATGTATTTTTATGTATACCAGTTGGGCAACTTGGCATGATCAATATTTAAAACATGTATTTCATTATGACCTAGCAAAATCCATTTGAGATCCCTAACCTATTCATACGCCCCAAATAGTGAAAATAGCCTAAAGATCTATTGATAGAAATTGCATAGAATGGATGCTGATAGAGCCGTAGTGTGGAAAGCTGTGCTAATATGGAAAATATTTTAAACCATGTTTTTTAAAAGATGAACCATAGAAAAATAACTATGATATAACCCACTTGAATGCTGCATTTGTGTTTCATTTATATATTCAGATAACCTAAGGGGGTAAAAGCCTGAAATGATATGTGCAAAGGGTAATGGAGTTTGAAATTTGGGAAAATAGTTAAAGGTATTCTTATTATACTTGTGTTGTTTAAATTTTTATGAAAGAATATAATGTGTGTTAATTATGTAATTAAAATTAAAAGAAATTCAAAATAATATTAGCAGTAGAAGACTATGTTCTTGAATTGTGTCTCTACTACCTATTATTAGCATGTTGTTTTGAATAAATCTCTTGACTTCTTGTAGGTTAGTTTTTCCATCTATAAACTATTGTTATTAAAAAAATTTTAGTGTATGAAGTTTTTCAGTCTTTTCATTTAAACCTGCATTTTGTTTCTTATTCAGTAAATCTTTCCTTTCCAGAGGGAAAATATAATCCTATTTTTTTCTATCTGCTTTAATGTTTTCTGTTTCACAATTAGATTTTAATCTGCATGTAATTTATTTTCTGTTGGTTTGAGGTAAGGGTTGATTTTTATTTTACATATAAATTATTTATTGAACAGTTGTTTCAGTTTTGTAAGAACATCTCACTCATATCAAGTTTCTCTACTTGAGTGGTGTTTTTTTTCTAGCATTTCCCTCTGTTGCATCTATATATTTCTCTATTATTTTACTAATAGCACACTTATAATAACTTTACAAAATATCTTAATATTTGGTAGACTCTCCTTCCCTTTCTCCCTCACCCATCTTGCCTTTTTCTGGCCATTTAGTCTATGATATGAATTTTAGCATCAACTTATCAAAGTCTATGTAAATTCCTGTTGGTGTTTGAAACACTATTCATTTAATTTTACATAATTAAGATATGAATATTCCACCTATAAATGTGATAGATTTGTTTTGGCTTTTATATTTTTCACTATAGTTTTATAACTTCATAGTAGTCTAAAATTTCTTTTGTTAGCTTAATTCTAAGTACCTTATAGGTTTATTGCACTTACAGATTAATTTTCTTAAAATCTGTTTCATTCTTGTTTATTGCTCATATGCTCATTTTTGTTGTTTTACAATAAATTTCATCACTGAGTTTTTTTTTAGAGATATAATTGACCTTATTAAATATTCATACATTGGGCAGCATCCCATTCAGATGATAGAATAGTGCTACCTGAATGTTTTTATTTTAATAGCTATCCTTAGATTAGCTGGAATATTCTATATACAAAAACATAACAAATGTAGGCAAGTTTTGTTTCTTTGTTTCACATACATACACACATATAAGTTTTGATATCAAAGAACTCAGTGCAGTATTGAATATAAATGGTTTTAATATTAATTTTCTTTTTTCAGCCACAAAGTTAGGGCCTCCATGTTTGCTTTGGTTGATTGTTCTTATGAAGTGAAAGTTTTCACCTATTTCCAATATTCTAAGTTTTAAATTATGAATGGTGTTGTATTTTATTTAATGCTTTTCTACATGTACAAAGATGATTATTAATTTATTGAAATACGTTAATAGATATTCTAATTTTAAATGCTTTTGCATTTCTGGGATAAATTCAACTTGAAATAGGCAAGTTTTTTCTATGGTGAAGTTAAAGAAGGAACAAATTACTAATGTTAAGGAACATACTGCAACAAGATACGATCACAGAATCAGAAAACAGAACTCTCTCCCTAAGATTCCACTTACTAAAGAATCTCCACATTAGCCTGTAAGTGAAAGGAGGATGCCTTTGAACTGAGGATGCCTGTATTAGAGAGGTATTGTGAATAACTTTTCGGATTCTTTGTTTCATTGTCTCCTAAAGCCTTGGCTGCTTGCTTCCCCTCGGGTTTGGCATAGCTGGTCACCTTCATGCTGTATTACTTGCTGATGCTGACTGATTTCGGCAAGTCTCTGACTCCTCCTTTTAATTCCAGCTGCAGATAACTTGCCATACAATGAGGTGTGAGATCTGGCTTCCCTAATAGTTGCCCAAGGGGTCAGATGACAAAACTCTGAAGTGACAGGGTAGTAACTTCCCATGGGGGAAACTTTCACCATTATTAGACAAGACACAACAAATTCTCTCTACCTTCCTTCCTGTAGTTGGGCTGTTAGTCATGTTTTTTTCCACCTAAATGTCAGAGATAGCCTATAAGACTTGCTAAGTGACTTATGATAATGAATCACCTTAATTTTATTTCTTTGCTTTACTTCACTTTTCCTTTATTATCATAGCTCTGAAATTGCATTTTTCAGTGAAACACTATGATTGAAGCCTTGCCTCAGGCTGATTTTTATAGACCCTTGGATAAGACAATAATAAAATCCAATTACAGTAAACTTCTGGTCATATACAAGGGACTAGTTGGGTGTTCTGGGTATCAGTTACTTTTAAAATATCACTAATTTCCCAGTTTACTGTTCTGAAATAGTCTGTTTTACTGAAAATGAATTGTAGTTTGAAAACTACAGAGAAAATATTAAAATGCATTAAAATGACTTCAAATAATTTTTTTAAACTCTATAGATACCACAATTGTTCTAGATCCCGGGTTGGAAACTATAGCCTATGATACAAATCTGCCCTGCTGCCTGTTTGTAAAATGGTTTCTCATAACACAGTCATGCTTATGAAATAACATATTGTCTGTGACTGCTTTTTCACTACAAGAGCGAAGCTGAGCAGTTGTGACAGAGCTCTGTGGTGTGAAACTCTAAACCCTTTACTATCTAGCCCATTACATAAAAAGTTTGCTGATCCCTCTTCTAATTACAGACCTTTGGAAAGGATTTTGCAGTCGAATTATCTCTTTAAATGAAAACTTTTATTGACGGTACAAGTTAAGTGGTATTAAACCATATCATGCAGTGACATCATAATTACTTGAATAGTCTCCCATGATTTGCTGGGATGAGGTGATGGCAAAAAGGTTAGACAATGGGAAATCAAATACTTGTAGTGCTTATTTGATAAAGGCAAATGATCACTATGATGATGGTTGAATAGGAGAGTCTCCTTTCATGCCTTTTGTATTATCTTTTTATTCCAGTATAAATTATCACAACTTTAGTAGTTTGAAACAACACAGCACAGGTCTCATTGGGCTAAAAATCAAGATATCAGCAGGGTTGCATTCTTTTCTAGCGGCTCCAGAGGCGATTCCGTTTTCTTGTCTTTTCAGCCTATGTTTGTTCCTTAGCTTGTAATCCCCTTCCTCCATCTTCAAAGAACACAACATAGTAGCTCTGAACTTCTTCCATCTTTTTTCTAACCATAGCTGAGTAAGGTTCTCCACTCTCAAGGATTTGGCCCACCTAGTTTTGCATTTCCCTGACAATAAGTGATGAACATTTTTGTGCCTGTTGGCTATCCATTTGTCGTCTTTGGAGAAGCACCTATTCAGAGTTTCTGCCCAGTTTTTGATTGGGTTTTTTTGTTGTTGTTGAGTTATATGAGTTCTTTCTATACTGCAAAGACTAATCCCTTGCCAGGTGTGTGAGTTTTGAATACCTTCTCCCAATCTGTAGGTTTTTCATTTTCATGGTGGTTTATTTCATTGCAAAGAGCTCTTTAGATGTAGTCTCTGTTTTTGCTTTTATTTCCCTTGACATGGAGTCAGATCCCCAAAGGCATCTCTAAAATTGAAGTTAAAGAGCATATCACATATGTCTTCTTCTAAGTATTTTATAGTTTCAAGTCATATATTTAAGTCTTTATTTGAATAAATTTTGTCTATTATGTAAATAAGTTTCTATCTACTTTCATCGTTTTGCATGCAGCTGTCCAGTTTCCTCAACACTTTATTGAAAAGACCTTCTTATCTCCATTTTATGCTCTTAGCAATGGTCATAAATTAACTGTCTCTATATGTATGGGTTTATTACTGGGCTCTCAATTCTAATCCATTGAGCTGTGTTTTGTTTTTACAACAATACCATACTTTGTTGATTACTACAGCTCTGTAGTGTAGTTTGAAGTCAGAGAGTGCAATAGCGCCATTGCCCTCCCGCCTCAGGATTGCTTTGTTGTTCAGGGCTTTGTGGTTCCATGCACATTTTACTATTGTTTATTCTATTTCCTTATAAAATTACAGTGTAATTTTGATAATTACTGGTTTAAAGTGTGCTGGGATCGTGTTTAAGGTACTTTAAAAGAACTGTTACCTCTTGGACTTCCTACAGCTCTAGGGACAACTGTCCTAAAAACAGGCCGAGACTCCGTTTATATGCAGACTAAGTGCATATTTTGATAGGTCTCATTTGTTAAAATAAAAACTCTGTTAAGAGAAGAGTGTGACTCTGACACCTAGTACGTTGATTTCCTCGAGCTGCCATAACAAAATATTAGAAATTGGGTAACTTAAAACAGAAATTTACTGTTTTACAATGTGAAGACCAGATGTTCAAAATCAAGATTTGAGTCAGGCCATGCTCCCTCTAAAGGCTCTAGGAGAGAATCCTTCTTTGCCTCTTCCAGCTTCTGGTGACTTTTTATGCTTCTTGATATGTAACTACCGTCTCTGCCTCATATGGCTTACCCTAAATTAAAAGTAATTTCATTGCATTTTTTTAAAGGAAAGACACGCATGAATAAAGATGATTAGACAGACAGGAAGGAAGAGGGAGGAGGAAGATGTACCCTATTTTTATATAGTTGTTCACAGTGGTTATTCCCCAGCCCCAGATCTTAAACTTGGGACTTTGGGATAAAAGTGGGACTGCTCTCAGGTGTACTAGATGACTAGGCCACCAGTGTGTGCCCTCATTGCAGTATTTTTAATTACATCTGCAAAGTCCCTGCTTCTAAGTAAGGTCACATTTTGCCGTCTGGGTAGAAATGAATTTGGGGATTTTATTAAACCACCACATCTGAGATAGGAAAATTTGTGTAGATAAGCCTGAGAATATTGTTTCCAGAAACCTTTCTGGCCAGCTGAAGTACCTCTTTCACTGTTTCCAGAGACGTTTCCCATCTCTAGGAAACTGTAATGACCTCACTGGAGGGAGTTTTCTTGTCTGGTGCTGTTAGCCTAACATAGAAGCATAAATCTTCCTTCATGAAGAAAGACTAAATATGAAATACATAGAATACCTCCCCACAAAGGAATTTAACACCTGGTTAATACTGTCACTCACCAAGTGTGTAGGAGTGTTTCTTAAGGGTTTGGATTTGGTGCGTGGGATACATAAGAGGGGAGTTCATTTACATGGGAGCATCCCACTTTGATTTGCGATGTAATGCTTTGAGGAGGACTTTGAGATCAGGTTCTCATCATTTGTTGGTATGCCTCGCCTCAACAAAGGCATGTAGTAAAATAGAAATGCCAGAGCCTTTTGGTTTAGTATTAAAGAAGGGGTCAGAAGACGGGGAGATTAGAATGTTGAAGTGGATATATTTGTCCTGGCAACTCACTTCCTGACTGTATTCCCAAGGAAGCTTCTTAAGGACACTGTCTTCATTTAACCTAATAAGGAATGCCCTGGAAAAACAAGTATCAGCATATTTTAGAAGTTTGGTAGTGTTTGTCCTTTTTCAAGTTTTGTTGACAGAAGCACAGGATGGCAGAGAACCAGATCCATAATATCTCTGAGGACTAAATATCATGCATTAGTAGAGGCCTGGTGGTAATATTTAACCATTTAGCAATATGAGCATAATTACTGAAACAAGCAGCAAGGCTGGAGTGGCAATGATAATATAACATAGTGTTCTAAGAGCGAAATTAGGTGGGCAGCTGGCTGGGTTATTATTTGCTCTGCGTAATCAGAAAAAAAGCAAAAACAATTTACCTTTTGACAATGACTACAAAAATGGAAAATCACAGAATCTCATCAGGTTCTTTGAAATAAATTAGCTCACATACCTAAATCCCATAGTGTTGAAAGTCAGACTAGTAATTCCCTTTAGTGATCAGGACAAGGAAATTGCCTGGCAAGGACGTGAAATAGTTTCCTGAGTATCTTGTGTTGTTTTCTTCTATTGCTTGTTTTTCTTTTGTATTTCCTGACATAGCTAGTAGTTTTCTAGGCATGTATCTATATATATTTAACATATTTACTCACAATTCATTAAAGACAGCCATAGTTACATTTTCTATTTATACTTCAAACAAATATTAGAAACTAAGCACATGACAAATATATAAAAATAAGTCAGTTTCTACTTCTTTAAATACATGTGTATTAAATATACATGGACTCTAGTAATTAACGGGGTCACACAGAGGTACTGCTACTGAGGTCAGGAAGACAAGCAAGGATATTCGTTCTTGTCACAATTATAACATGATGTTTCTTTGTTAATGAAATTAGACAAGCACAAGAATAATTTAGAGTTACAAAAATTGGAAAGAAAAAAGTTAACGGTGTCTATTTTTAGATGAGAATGCCTAAGAAAATTAATGTTACAGTGAACAGAATGCCTCGTCTCTGACCTGAGGCCTCAAGTAGGCAATTACCTGTGGTGTCAGGTAGTGGAATCAGGTGTCTCCAGCGCGTCACAGCAGTGCTGCCCACCACACCCTCAGACCAGCCCCCGCGTCTACAGGCAGCAAGAACCAAAAAATGAAGCCATAGCGCCACCTGCTGGAAAAGTATAAGATAAGCAGGTCAATTTTAATTTGATGTCTAATTACCCCATGGGAAGCCAGAAGAGTCAACATAAGACCAACCAACGAAGACCTCAGGGTATTATGGCACCTCAAAGAGAGAATGACACCTGTTCATAAACCAAACTCAATGTATGCAATGTATGTTTATAACAGAATTCAATGTATCTAACAAAAATACCCAAAAAGAGAACTCAAAAATGCAATCAAAGGGATACAAGGAAACTCAGAAAAGCAAATCAGAGAACTCAAAAATAAAGTTAATAAGAAGAAGGTAGAAGTGTGCTTTGATTTTTACAATGTTAACAAATAAAAAATAAAAAAGAATTCAGTATATGAAGCACTCAATAAACAAGATTACAAGTGCTCTTGAAAGCTAGAGCAACAGACCTAATTCTGTTCCTAGAAGAAGAAACCCAGTGAGTTGGAAGATAGAAACCTTAAAAATATCCTGGTAGAAGATTAAATAAACTATATATAAGAGATAATAAAAATAATACAAATAGGCTTATATATAAGAAATAAGCTTCATGTAAATGTAAATATATATTATATGTATGCTACCAGAACTGTACATCTCCATTAGGAAATGCAATCTAAGGATAATGGCTATCCCAGGGTATGAAGAGTGAGAGAGGGGAACAAATATTCAAAGAACTAATAGCTGAAAACTTCCAAAACCTGAAGAATGAATAGAATATACAAGTCTTTGAAGCTAACAGAATATCTGGTTATATAAATGCAAAGAAATATAAACCAAGAAGAAGTAGCAAAACTATCAACAGTCTTAAGACAAACAATATTGTGACTAGGAAAAAAACAGATAATTTATAAAGGAACTCTTATCAAGCTAGCGTAACATTAGACTTCTAAGCAGAAACTGAAGTCCAGAGAGAGTGGGTTGACATTAAAATTATTCAGATAAAAAACCTACAAATTAAGAATACTATATCTGGAAAAAGAATATGATGGAGAAATTAGGTTTTTCCCAGACAAAAGCTAAATGAGTTTACATCACCTAGACCTCCCTTACCAGGGGTGAAAGGAGCTCTTTTATCTAAATCGAAAAATGGAAATAACCTAAATGCCCAGCGACCAATGTGTGGATAAAGAAGATTTGGTATATATACACAATGAAATGCTATGTAACTGTTATGAGGTGAAATCCTGCCACTTTGCAGTAATAGGGATATAAATTATATTTAGGGGGAGATAAGTCAGGAGAAAGACAATCACAGTTGGGAACTTTATACCCAAGTTATAGCAATATTTAATCATACACAAAGTCAACAAAACAATGAGCATAAAAGACAAATTAGATGCAATGGTCTTAATAGTTACAGAGCATCCCACCCCCAAAATGACAGAATGCACATTCTTTTCAAGTGCTCATGCAGCATTCCCAAGGGTTGAGCATGCACTGACACACAAAACAAGTTAGTAAATTTATGAAGATTGAAATTTTATCAAGAATCTTTTTGGGCCACACTGATATGAAACTAGAAATAAACCAAAAGAAGAAAGAGGGGAAAGCAACTGATTTGTGGATACTGAGGATGAAATAAAAAAAGTAACCTGGAGACAAATGAAAATAAAGACATCTCTTATCAAACCTGTGGGCAGGCTCATTGGACACTGGTGAAGAACACTTGGTGATGTCGGGGAGGGCAGGGTTTGCTGACATATATGTGAGGAATGAGGAAACTGCACATATGGGGAACCTACACATAGGTGTTTCTTTTAATTTGTAAAACAAAGTTACTGCAATAAAATGCTAAAAAGAAAAAAAAGCTTTAAGAACCTTTAAAATGCAGCAAAAGCAGTATTAAGAGAACTTTTATGAATATAGGTGTACTTGAGAAAACAATATTCATTGGTTGAATTTTTAAAAACAAGCTTTCATCTAAAGAAACTAAGAAAAAATGAAACCATAAGACAGTATAAGAAAGGAAGTAATAAAAAATTACAACAGATTAAAATAGACATCAAAAAGACAACTTAAAGAATGAAGTTAAGAGCTGACTTTTTGAAAAGAAAACAAAAGACATATCATTAACTAGGTTTACAAAGAAGAGAAAACAAAATTAGAAATGAAGGAGATGTTAACACAAATACTACAGGAATACAAATGATTATAAGTGAATTTTATGAACATCTATAGAGCAACAAATTGAACAATCAAGAAGAAATGGACAGTTTGTTATAAAACATTTCAATATTGATCAGGAAGAAATAGAAAATCTGAACAAATCAGTTAGAATAAGGAAATTGAAACAGTAATCATAAGCCCCCTACAACCCCCACCCTACCCCTCCCCCAAAAAAATTTCAGGATCAAATGGCTTCACTGGTGAATTCTTCTAAACTTTCAAAGAAGAATTAATATCTATCCTTCTCAAAATCTTCCAAAAATTGGAAAGGAAAAACTTCTAAATCCTTTTAATGAAGCTAACATTTCCAATTCTAAAACCAGAAAAGGACATTGCAAAAAAGAAAAACACTACAGAATAGTGTCTCTGATGAATACAGATGCAAAATTCTAGCAAAGTGAATTCAATAATACATTAAAATAATCATGTAGTATTATAAAGTGAAATGCTTCAACATTCTTTAAAAAAAATGATACACCATACCAACAAAAGGAAGGGAAAAATCATCTCAGTAGATACAGAAAAAGCATTTGATAAAATTCAGTGTCCAGTTATGATACGATGTGTTGAAATGGGTATAAAAGGCACACATCTCAACATAATAAAGGCTATATATGACTAAGTAATGACACATTATATTCAGTAGTGGAAACTGATTTTCCTCTAGATGAGGAAAAAAAGCCAGGCTATCTATCCACTCTACCATTATTTAATATATTGTCCTAGCCAGCACATTCAGACAAAAAAAGGATATAAAAGATATCCAAATTGCAAAGAAGGAAAACAATCACCATTTGCAGTTGACATGACATACATCTAAAATCCCAAAATCTCATTAAAAATACTAGAAATAAGAGAATACAGTAATGTGTATACGTGTATGTTATATATGATATATATATACACACATACATAATGACATATAGGCTATTGCTAGCAATGTTTCAGATGTAGCAACTTTCAGATGTCACTTTGAGGAAGTATAATAGCATTCTTTAATGTTATTTCATTATACCTTGAGGCTCAAATTTTGAAAGGTTATATTTTTCCTTTTCTTGCTTAAGTCAGATTTTCCAAGCTTTGTAGATTTATAAATATCCTTTCAACACACTCAATAGAAATTTTTTCTCATATACTTTGTAAGAATTGGTTTTGTCATGTTCTGTGGTTTACAAAGAGTTGATCTGAAATTAAAATGCATTTTAATGCGGTATATAGGAGTTTATATATATTTTATTCTAAGAAATATTCTCTATGTAAACACTTAATTTTAACTTTTCAAATTTAACATTTCATAATACCCTTTAAGTATATTAAAGTACAAACTTTCATCAAATTAGTTTTAAATTGTGTGTAGTTTAATAATAAAACATTTAAATATATATCATAGCTTAAAAAGTGAATATATATTCAATTCCTGACCTGATAGTTGAAATTTTATTTCTTATTAAACCTTCTAATTAAATTGTTACTTTTGATGTTCTGTTATAAAATAAGGAAATTGATCAGGTCTCAGGATGCTATATAAAGTAGCTTAGTATAAGGAATAGATTTTATTATAGCCACCAGTATATTTTCTTTCTTCACCACTTTTTAAACAATCATTGAAGCATCTTATGTCATATAATGATTTGATCTGAGAAATACTGATGAATTTCAAGAAAATCAATTTAAGACAAATCCATGTCAAACTATAATCATTATTTTAATCTTGGCCCATTTTTATACTTCTGATTTTTTTAAAGCAAGGATAGATTAAATTTAATAAAATAGAACAAAAATATCCAGAATCATATTATAATAAAAATAATTAGTATAGTTAGAAGTGTTTAGGTGAATGACTGAACCTTAAATCTGATCATCTTTTAAGCATTAGTCTAATTCTTTTTTAAAGTAAGTACCATATGTTGTTTTCACTGTCTTATTGATTTATAAGCAAATATCAACCATTTTTAATGATGTGAATCTCTAGAATATCTTTGTAAATTTATGAGGGCTTACAAGTTTAAAATACTAACATAAATCAGATAAAATAATATTTGATATGAAGAAATATGAATTTGTGGCCATATTTTTCTAGTGCACAGGGCAGAGTGGCATGTACAGGGCAGAGTGGCATGTACATTGTTTATTAAACTTACACCATTTTATCTCATCTTTACTTTCTATCACATTTTTTCTTCCAATTTTCTTACTTTTGTCATACATATGTACATACTTCCTCTATTTCTCTGTGGAACTAGGCTGATTTCATTGGTTGATATGTATCTCGATGTATGATGTATTTACCAAATTTTTTATGGAGGAACCTGATATTTAAGTTCTGGATAAACTGGTATTTTAAATGAAGTTGTATTATGTACTATGATTTTACTTTATTGTGTTAACTTTAAACTTTACTTCTAGTAAGCTAAAGTTCATGTTAGAATTACAAAATGATTGTTTTAATGTTTTACAGCTGCTAATAGGTTATGAAAATGGTACAGTAGTATTCTGGGACTTGAAATCTAAAAGAGCAGAACTGAGACTTTACTATGATGAGGTAAGTGATTTTTACTGATATAGTTGAAGAGTACTGTGACTTTGTGCTTTTCTGTTTTTTAAGCTTTCTATGTTAGCAGTATATTATCAGTGGAAAACTACCTTGTTCAGATCCAATACTTCACATTGACTGTTGGTATTTCTAGAAGTTCCAACTCTGAATTGTTCTCCTGAGTGGGAATTTCACCTTAACTGACTGGTTGGGGGCCCTTTTGGGCATCTTACATACTTTGGTGCCTGTTCATCTAAATTCCTTTTCTTTCTTTTAGGCTCCACACTTGTCTTGCCTCAGTCTAAAGACACTTCAGATCTTCCTTAGAAAATTCGTTTTCTGTGGCAGAAAGTTGAAGTGGGCAGTTTGAAAAACCTAATCTTCTAATACTTGCCTGATGAGAATACAGAGATTTGAGTAATATTTAATAAGGAATCAGTTAAGATCTTGAAGTAAACTTTATTAATATAGTTGAGACTTGATTAGGTTTTTCATTAAGAGAAACAATGAAGTCCAACAGTCGATACTTCAGCTGTTTAGAGATTGCGTGTAGGTGACTAATTACTCCTTCAGAATTGCTAACACGATGTCAGCGAGGCTGGGGTCCAAAACGTGAGCACTGGGAACTATCTCTTGTAGCTGCAGAAATAAAGGTGATACCTGTACTCCCAAGGACGTGTTTTAAATGATGAACAGGAGCAAAATACAGGACAAAAAAACTCCTCCTGGTATCATTCACATTTATATGGGAAGAGTGCCAAGGAAGTGAAAGCAACTCTGAGATATATAAAAAAAGAAATTCTTTTAGAACATTTCTTCTGTAATCCCTCATCCCTACACAACAGTTAAAGTTTGAATTTTTGGTGCTTAAAGAGAAGAGTCTTGACTATCTCATAACCTTATAAACTCAATTGATTTCTTTACTGGTTTTGGCAAACTAAAATTTTAGCAGTGTATGAAAGATAGTTGTGAATTACTGACAAAGCTCAGAAATAAATGGCATAGCGGCTGGGTAATTTGGTGACAGTTGGTGAAAACGGTCTGGCACATGATGTCATACAATTATGGTCAACTTCCAGGGCATCTTGAACCATAAGGAAAGAAGTGCCTAGGAAGTTAAAGTAGGATTTTCCTTTTGGTAAATCACAAAATTAAAGATGATGGAGATTGCTCCCTTTCAAAACTACCAGCTAGATACAAGTCCATATGTCATCTGCTTATTTAGCCAGGTGGAACTGGAGCAGACTAGCTAAAATGCTCTTTAAAAAAGAGTAGAAGAAAGGTTTCTAAATTTAAAATGCTAGTTAAGGTAATTTTACAGTGAAATGTTTAAATTGAATTAACAAAGTTTAAGTTACTACTTTATACTTAGAAATCATTTTTATATTGATTTATATACTATATGTATATATCTCTTTTATCTATTTAAATGCATAATTATGTCCTATTATTTTAAGAGATAATTACACACTATTTCCTGCCAGACTTTTCAAACTTTACATACTGTCTTCAACACTGTACCTAATTTACCTGTCATGTTAGAAAGTATGCATAATACTTACTTGAAATGGTTTCTCATAAGTCACCAGTAATCTCATTACTATAAACAGTGACTCCTTAAAGTTCCTTGACAAACTGAGGCTTTGTATCTGTCCCTCCAGCTCAAAACGGTTTCTTCCCATCTATCTCTTCCACCCATTTTTCCCCCTCATTGTCCATCACTGATTCTTTGATTAGCTCTTCTGAACCTCCTTTTTATATTTGTTTTAGTTTTAAGTTATAAATAATTATTTTAGTTTAGAACCCTCCGAATTAGCTTGACCCTTTCTCCTTCTTCATATATCATATGCAATTAGTTTTTAGTCATGTTTCTGTCTTTATATTGTTTCTCATTTATTTTCTTTTTTTCCTTTCTCACATTCAGTGTCCTAGTTTATCTCTTTGGCATGAAGACTATAATAGCCTTTTAAACTAATCATATTTCCTCTGATACCATTTCAGTATATCTTTCCCTAACAAGATCATCATTTTAAGACATAGATCATTTCGTTTTCGACCTCAATCTTTGAGTGGCTCCCTGTTGTCAACAATACAAAGTCTTTATTCCTTGTCATAAAATTTAAAGCCTGATACTGTCTTTTCCTTTTAGCTACTTTATTGTTTCCTACATTACTCCTCGTGTTTGAGAAATTCACATCTCCTAAACACACCATTTATTTCCAACCTCTAAGCTTCTGCTCCTGCTAATTCCTGATCATTAACTCCTTTCCTCTTTTGCATATCAAAACTTATTCTCTAACCACTGTAAAGCTATATAGATGAATGAGCCTCTTGATGAGTAGGCATTGATGAATTGGAATTTATTTTGTTAATCCAAGAACATTTTCAAAAATAACTACATGAACTTTACTTCCACAGTAGCTGCAAAACTTTTTGTTTTATTGCTTCAGTATTTCCAAAATAATCTCTAGAGTGTCTTTTAATTCCTTGATTAATTGATGGCTATTTTCCCCCACTTTGTCAAACTGTTTCCCAGTCCTTTGGATTTTCTTTTTCTTTTTTTAAGAAAAATCAGTCATAGCCACTGAGTTAACCAAACTAGCTAATGTTTTATCTTTCATATTCTGTGTTCTGTCTTTTGTAATTTTTGAATAGTTGTATTATATTTAGTTTTACAGTAACCCTTATCAAATAACTAGAAATTGAATAATCATCAAGTCAGTTAAAATGCCAGCTCTTTAATAATGAACTGACTTTCTCTTTAGTAGCAAGTTAATATTACATGTCCATTCTTCTGTATAAGTGTATGTCTTTTATAATACTTATTTTGATTTTGTATTTCAGGTATTTTTTTTTATTCCTATCCTCCGGTAACTAGAAATTGTGTGATAGGAAAAATGGTTAGGGCTCAGGCACTTTCTCTGTCCCCACCATTTGTGTTGGTAGCAAAGCAGTCTGAGAGAACTTTAAATTTACTGAGATTCACCCAAGTTAAAAGGTAGAGGAGGCAAGAAGTGACTGTTCTTTTGATAACCTTTAAAAGTGAGAATAATCAGAGAAGACGAAGAAGAGTGTTTTTTCTCTCTAGGTTCCTCTACTGGATCCTGTATCTCCCCCCCCCCCCCCCCCCCGCCAAAAAAAAAACAACACTTCTCTGCATAGTAATGAAGACCAAGATGAGTGGGGGCGGTGGGGGCGGGTGTGGGGGAAGTCCAGGGTTTCATGCTGTCTTTTTCACTAAATTAAAATACCTTTTGAGGTAGGAGGACATAGGATTTACAGCAATAAAGTTCTGGGTCCTAATGATATTAAGAAAGTTACTTAATTTTTTAAATCTTAGGATGTGAGTTTTATAGCTTTTAAATACCTATAGGGGGTTGAAACCAATGAGAATATAACCTGAGTCAGAAAAATCTGTTTTATTGCTCTAATAATTTTGTTATATTTTTTCTTTTGGAATACAGAATGATATATAACATGTCAATTTCCCCCCCTCTACTTGTTTTAATTGTTATTTCATTAGGCTATTCATTCAATTGATTGGCATCATGAGGGCAGACAATTCATGTGCAGCCATTCAGATGGTAGCTTGACTTTATGGAACCTGAAAAGCCCAAGTCGTCCTTTCCAGACCACAATTCCACATGGTAAGTAAGATGGATGCTTTCAAAACCTACTCTGGAGATAACAGTGCCTTGGCTTCAAGTAGGAGAGGTGGGACCAGTATTTTTGCTAGAAAGAGGTCACAGGACATGGCTTCGGACTCAATACTATGATATACTTCTTCAGATCTCCACATGATGCTTCTGTACTTTCCTTCTTCCTGTCTATTCCCTTTCCTACGTTGTAAGCTTTACTTACAGACCTTCCCAACCACAAACTGGGTGATGGATGGTTGATGTATTTGAGGTAGAGGAAGTAATATAGGAACTTTGGCAATTTTAAGGGTTAAGGAAGTAGTGAGAGAATGACTAGTGACAATTATAAAGATTTTTGCTTTCAAACCTAATTCCTGTACTGCATTATCATATGTTGTTTCTAGATTCTTCCATTTATTTCCATTTCTGCCATTTGAAAAATGTTATTGGGATTTCGATAGGAATTGTATTGAATCTATGTGTTGCTGTGAGAAATATGGCCATTTTAACCATGGTAATTCTGCCAATGGATGAGCATAGAAGTCAAGAGTATGATATATTTAATAATATCTTACAGTTTTCAGTGTACAGGTCTTTCATCTCCATTGTTAAGTTTATTCCCAGCTGTTTTACCCCTTTTGGCCTCATAGGTAATGGGTTTGTTTTTTTAATTCTCTTTCTTCTAATTCATTACATATAGAAATCCCACAGATTTGTGTATATGGTTTTGTACTCCAGTCCATTTACTGTATTCATTTATTGTTTCTAGTAGTTTTTTTTTTTCTTGGAGTCTTTAAAATTTCTAGGTATGTCATCCGCATATAGTGACAGTTTTTTTCTTTTTCAATTTGAATTCCTTCTCTACCTTTTTCTTGCCTAATTGCTCTAGCTAGGATTTCCATAACGATGTTGAATAGTAGTGGTGAGAGGGCATCCTTGTCTTACTCCAGATTTTGGAGGGAAAATTCACCTCAGTTTTTCATTGAGTATGATGTTAGCTGTGAGTTTGTCATATATGGCCTTTATAATATTGAGGTACATTCTTTCTATTTCCATTTTATTGAGTTTTTTAAATGATAAATGGATGTTGAATCTTGTCAAATGCTTTTAGGTATCTATAATCATAAGATTTTTGTTTTCCCATTGTTGACATGTATATTACATTGCTTGATTTGTATATGTTGACCCATTTTGCGTCACTGGAATGAATCCCACTTGGTATGATGTATGATTCTTTTAATGTATTTTTGAAATCAATGCGTCAAGATTTTCTGGGGATTTCTGCATCTATGTGCATCAGTGATGTGATCTGTAATTTTCTCTTTTGGTGCTCTGCTTGTCTGGCTTGGGATAATGCTGGCTTCATGTAATGTATTTGGCAGCATTCCTTCTTATTAAAATTATGGAAAGGGCGGGTATTAAATCTTTGAATCTTTGATAAAATTCACTATGGAAGCCACCTGGTCCTGGACTTTTGTTTTTTAGGGGAGACTTTGGATTACTGTTTCAATTTTTGTGTTTGTGATTAGTCTGTTTAAGCTGTCTGTACCTTCTGATTCCGTTTTGCATCAAGATTGATAAGATTGCTGGTATATAGTTGTTCATAGTAGCCTCTTAAGGTTTTTTCTTTTTTGTATTTTTGCAGTATTTGTTTCTCACCTTTTTATTTCTGATTCTTTTTTAGGGTTTTCATCCTCTTTTCATAATTTCTAATTAGAGATCTATTAATTTTGTCCTTTCAAAGAACCAGCTCTTGATTTCATTGATATTTTGTATAGTCTTTTATTTTCAATTTCATTTACTTCTACTCTTATGTTTTATTATTTTCTCCTAACTTTTAGTTTCAATTGTTCTTTTTCTAGTTCTTCAGATGTACAGTTAGATAATTTATTTGAAATATTTCTTTTTTATGTAAACCTGTGTTGCTATAAACTTTCCTCTTAGGTACTGCTTTTGCTGCATCTCATATGTTCTGATAGCCTGGGTCAATGAGACATCATCTGCAGAAAGACTGCTGAGAATTATGATACGTATCTCTGGTTTCTGGTTGCATTTGGAGAAGATGTTTCCCTGTAATTGTTCATTCGGTTATGTTTTTGATGTCAGATTCAAGTGTAACATTTTAATTCCTCTAATGAATTTTTCACCACTTTCAAATTATTGTCTGAATGAATGCTCTCAGGCTTACCATGTATCTCCTAAGTTATCAGAATATGCTTCATACTTATACTACATGGATTTCAGTGTGACACAGAAATGATACTCCTAGATAGCTGCATTCTCTTTTTCCTCTTATAGTCCTATTATTGCTATACAGGTAACACCTAAATGTGTTACAAACCAAATAATGCATTGTTATAATTATTACTTTATATAATTATATATCTTCTAAAGAAACTAATAAAAGAAAAGAAAATTTATATAGATTTTGTTACATTCATCTTTTTGCTTAACATTTGTGGTTCTCATCATTTTTTCCCTGTGAATTCAAGTTATCTTGGTGTCTTTGCTCCAGTGTAGCTTTTCCATCATGTCCTTGTGTTGCTGTTATTAAATATATTAACATCCCACATTATATTCATGTACATGTTTTATAACATTTCTTTTTAAATTAGTTAAGAGAAAATTAAATATGCAATTATACTTTTATAAATATCTGCATAATTACCTTTACTAATATTCTAATTTTTGTGCACGTGTGCTCAAATTGCTGTCTTTTGGCCTAAAGTATTCTTTTCTTTAGTTTGTTTTTGTAATAGAGATCTGCTAACAACACGTTGTCTCACTTTCTGTTATCTGGAAACATTTTTTTTAACTTTCATTTTTAAAAGATAATTTTGATGAATATCAGATTCTTGGTTTATAGTTTTCTTTCAGTACTTCAAGTATGTCATTCCACTGCCTTTTGGTACTATTGTTTCTAATATGACAGCTGTTAATCTTTTTGAAGTTCCCTCTATGCGATGAATCATTTTTCTCTTGCTGCTTTTAAGATTTCCTCTAGCATTTAGCATTTTTACTGTAATATAGCTAGGAATATATTTTTTTTATTTTATTCTGCACTGAATTCATTAAAGTTCTTAGATATATAGATAATGCTTTTAATCAAATTTAGAAAGTTTCTGACCATTATTTCTTTGAATGTTTTACTGTTTTCTCTCTCTCATTTACATGATTGGTGGTGTCCTACATTTTTTTGAGACTGTTCATATATTCTAATTCTTTTTCTTTCTTTTTCCTGTACTGTTGCAAATTAACTTCCTACTTGTTTTTCTGGCATCAGTTATCTTAGATTCTTAAAATTGCTCTATTAAATAGACATATTAATATTTCTGAAACACTGTTTTATACACATCATGTCCCAGTTCGAAAGCTTTCAGTGACTCCCCATTGTTTATATGGAAAATCATTTTATAGATGACCATTGTCTGGCTACTTTGTACTTCCTGAACATTTATATTTTCTGTTCTCCTACATGAATTTTTAACCTACCCAAGATGACCTCTGTATTATTCCTTTGAAATCCTAGGCACTTTCTGCCTTCTGTCTTTTCTTATGCTCTCCTACCAAATTCTTCTAATATTCAATCTAGGTCTTACAGAAAAATACAGAAAATCTTTACTATAAAAGTAAACCAAAATTTTATTCTTAATGCCTGTAACTCTTCATGTCTATCACCCATTTGTTTATGGTACCTCATATTTAAATATATATATATATATATATATATATATATATACATATGTGTGTGTGTTCTAGTAAATTTTAATCTTCATGGTCAGTTATTTCTTTGTATCCTGTCACTTAGTATACTACTCCAATGATAAGGAGTAGCAATAAATGCAGTTTTTTAAATGATGTTTTAGCATGACATTAATTATATCTCAAACTGACAGGCAATGAATATAATCAGAGCAGAAAATTTTCATCCCCATATCATGAGTTGAAATTTGAAATAAACCATTAATTATATTCTTTTCTACCAGTGCATGATATATAATATGTTGATTGAAACATAGTAATTGCTTATACACACATATCCCTGCAAATATACTGTTTTGATTAGTTAATAGGTTCACAATTATCAGACAAGCACTGTATGAAAAAGATGTCAACTGAAAAGAATTTTTCTCCTTCCTGGTTGTGACTTCTTTCAGTTTTCTCAATTCCCAAAACCCAACCAGCTATTCCTCACCCCCTGAGACTACTGTTCAGCGTCTCTGAGCCAAAATTCTCTTTGTAAGGTATCCTAATCTACATATCATGTCAGCAGTTCTTTTTTACATATAATATAAATGCTTTTTAATCTTCTTTTACAAAACTGTGAGTGATATGGCTGTTTGGTGTATTCAGCATAGGGCAAAACAAAGGGAAGGCAATTATAGACAGCATACAACATAGTTTATCTGTATGCTGATACAACCCCATAAATTAATAAAACTGTTTTGACATCCTCCTTGGATTTGGTGGTACCATTCTGAAGTGATCCTAAAGATTGGAACACATGGGCGTATAAACAGTTCTCTGTATAATAGGTATATATCCATAAACAACTGTAACAGTACAGGAGTATATAAGAACACTTACTAAAATGAAAAGGAAACATCAAAACATGTCAGTTTTACCAAAATTGGCTTATATAATTATATGGAATTATTATCAAAAGGATAACTAGAAATATAAGAGTTTTAAGTAGATTTCTTCATTTCCTTCTCTTTTTGATCCTTTATTCAAAGTCTGTGATATCTAAACAACATGACCCATCCCCTACAAGAAACTTATTTTTGCTTTATGCGAAGAGTATATCACTAAAATTATTTTTAAAAATCATGAAATATACCATCTTTGTAATTGTCTGAAAGGATGAATGATTAAATGAATTGGATGAAATTGCAATGACTTTGATAGTCTAGAACAAATTAAAATGGCAAGTTGTTCTGCATATGAAAAGGATTTGCTTATATTATAGATAAAACTTTTGAAGTCTAGTTTTGGATTTTCACTGCAACACATTTTATTCTGCAAATAAGTATGTATATGTATGTGTCTTCAACTTATTTTTGTTTTAAAACTTAAGTAACCAATAAAATTATATGAGGCAATTTATAGAGAATGTAAAGCAAATTTGATTAAGTTTAAAAATAACCTCATCAGTTATACAGGAGTCAATTTTTAGGATTCAAAAGATTGTTTACAAATTCAAAAAAGTTAGGATTCATAGATATGTTTGTGCTGTTGTGACAAACAACTGCATTACTCTTTCTTTGTATTTAGTTAAATTGTAAAAATTTTCAGGGGCGAGTGGAATTTAAATCAAATTTAATAATATCTTTTTTCTTTTCTTAGGAAAAAGTCAAAGAGAAGGAAGAAAATCTGAATCTTGTAAACCAATACTCAAAGTAGAATACAAGACTTGTAGAAACAGGTGCGTGTTTTTAACTTTGGGAGATATGGGAAACGATGTAAGAAACAGACACGAAATGCAAATGAACTTGTGTTTACTGTTTAAAGTTTTGCTAATTATGTATGTATTAATTGGCTGAATTCTCTACATTAATAACACATTTCTCCTACATTAATAATAATAATATTATTGTTTAATAAGTATATCTATAACATTGATATTATAGATAGCAACTTTTGATTATTTTTAGATTTCTCTGACCATTCACGAGTATTTTCTACATTAATTTTAACAATATAGGATTTTTTGTTCATGATATTATAAGTAGCAATCATTCAAGATTATTTATTAAGTAAAAGCATGTACATAATTGGTATTACACATGAAAGAATTAAATATATAACCAAGACTGTGTTTTAGAACCTTACATTGTGAAGTTGGGAAGATTATAGTTAGTTAGAATGCGAACAGTTATGTATATTGGTATAATAAAATAGTACTCAAGTTGAAGATTAAAAAAATTAAAAAATAGTATGTAATATTTTTTCACATATATACACATATATGTGTGTATATATATATATGATGAAGGTCAGTGAAATTCTTCTTCAGAAAAAGAGATGTCTGATGATAGGATTTAAAGTGGTTCAAGGCAAAAGCAGGAAAGGATAAAAGTCAAGAGAAAGTACTCCAGGAATTTAGTCAAGATAGGTATGAAATAATGATTAAGATCAGTGGCTTATGGAGTAAGACAGCTATGTGACCTTGACATCTTAATTTCATTTCTGATAATGTAGAAAATTTGGGAACAAAAAACAGGAAAGCACTGATAACCACAAATACCAGCATTTAACAAATACCATAGCTGACATTTTCATGCAAGTAGATTTTTACTTAACTGAGTTCATAATGTATTGCTTTCCAATATCGTTTCAGCTAACACATTTCCATGTGATTAAATACGTATCTACAGTAGTCTTTTAGTAACTTCTGAGTGTTGATCCTGACGGTATTTCATAATTTAGTTAGCTTTCCAGCTGTTGTTGAACTTTAACTGGTATTCACTTTTTTTGAAACTATAAACAGTGCTCTAAATAACAAAAATGAACATATTTTGATTATTTATCTTGTAGTATTCTTACACTAGATTCCTAACAGTATATTTGCTGGTCAATCATATTAAAATTTCAAAGGTTTTTATGTACCAGCAAGTTTCCACCCCCCCCCACCCTGCTCAAAGTTGGTCCAATTTACAGTGAAGTACGGGTGGAGTTTTTTTAATAAAAAAAATATAAATATCTAAACTAAACAATTCCTAAAGAGGAAATGTAGATAACTTAATGGCAAATTAAAGGAAGAATAAAACACCATTTGATTTCCACATTTTTAATAAACTCTTTTAAACTTCAATTTCCTCATCAATAATACCTATCTCATGGTAATATTTGAATACATTAAATGAAATTATGAATAGTTTGAAATGTCTTCAGTTGATGAATGACATGTAGTGGATTTTTTAGTAAAAAGTTATCATTACAGTCATCAGAGCCTTTATATTTTGCACATTATTAAATCATTCAACTGCTGCTAAATTGATTTGTTCTAGTAATTGGTAATCTAAGTTTGTATATAAGGAATTCTTCAGATTTATAATGTGGATAGTCATTGATCATAATTATTGTCAACTCATTGTGTATTCAGTACATTGTGTCTATTTGTTATGATTATTACTGTTTAGAAAAGTCACCTCTAGAAGCATTGGTTCCACAGTTCACATTACAAAAAAACTCAAACGCAAAGGAGCACTGAAATTAAGGGTACTGAAAGATATTGTCATAGCAAAATGGGCCAGAGTCTGGACATGGAAATATTTAATCATATTTCTGCTTCATCTTTTACACAGAAACTGATGTTTAAAATAGGGACGGCTATGGTAGAAGCAGGAACTTTGAGAGTTCTAGATCATATATGCTGCAGTAATAAGCCCTCTTAAGGTTCTGCATAAACAGCAGATATAAGAGGTCTGTTTTCTACTTAGTCTTATTTTAGACCAGCCATTCATAGACTTGCTTTACATTTCTAGGAATGAATAACCATTCTGCACAGGACTCATTGGTCTCCAATCATCAATTTGCCTATTGGCACACCAACACAATGACCTCTAAGCTTGATACATAAAGAAAGGAATATTGATCTCTGTACCTGCTACCACTAGTATTATCAGGTTTTCTATAGGTAATAAATATTACTTTCTGCCAGTCTTGTAAGCCTTCCTGTCATGGCTGCCTACTGATAGTCTTCATGTAGTTAAGTTCTCCATGCTTCAGTATACCCATCTGTAAAGTATTATAGTAAGTCTTATAAGTAAGGGAATAATAATAATAGTTCTCTCGTTGGGATATCATAAGGATTAAGTAAAAGAATGCATGTAAAGTTCTTTCTTCACAGAGTGCCTGGCACATCATAAATACACAATAAATATTATCATTTAATGTGTATTATATTATTTTACACAATTTATTGTTTAATTCTGTTGCAATCACAAAATATTAATTTTTTTCTTATAGTTTATCTATTTTACAAATTTTATAGTAAAATATACTTTTTTCTTTTGGTGTATAAATATATGGATTATAACACATGTATAGAAATCACCAGCACAGTAAGATTACAGAATATTTCCATATCCCCAAAACTCTCTTCGGCTGTCCCTTCTGTAGTCACACATTTCCTCCACTCCTAACCCCTGGCATTCACTATTCTGTTCTCCATCACTGTGGTTGTTTGCCTTTTCAAGATGTTATACAAATATAGTTGCATGAACTTTGAAGTCTAGCTTCTTTCACTAAATATGGTGACTTTGAGAATTATTCAATTTGTTATATGTCAAAAATTTGTTAATTTTGTTGTGGTGCTGGTAATATTGGTTTATACACTGGTTACGTTTCTGGTATACGACGTTATACCTCAACTATATAAACCACACCACACCCACCACCAAATGTCTAGTTACCGTCTACCACCATCCAATCAACTCTCTAACTATTCCACATGCCTCCTCAGCCCCTCACCCCTTCTCGAACCCAAGGCTATGTGTCCTGTATTCCTTTGAAGGCGATTGAGCTCATTGCTACTCCACCAGGGTGTGCTGTCAATTCGTACTGAAATTTGCCTTGGGAATCTGAAAGCCCATGTGCCAACTGGCTCATCTGATAATCTAATCAAGTGCAATAATAACAGTAGTGAGCTGGAGTTTAGGAACCAACGAATATATATGAAGAGGTCCCTTTGAGTCAGTGGGTACCTCCATAACCCAGCAAGCTCACTACCTCTTCTCTACCTCAACACCTTCAGAATGATTCATGACCAATTTTAACAGTGAGAATGTACATCCCCAAAAAGGGAAGTGGTAGAAGAGTCAGTTGTTGGGTGAAATTATTTTGGGCCAGTTTGCTCTCTCAAATTACATTGCATATAATCTTCAACAAGCCTGTTCTTTATGTCTCAGTCTTGTGACATTATTGTGCATTTTTAAAGAATTTCTCAATCATGTTAACTTTTTTTCCTATATAGTGAGCCATTTATCATATTTTCTGGAGGACTATCCTATGACAAAGCTTGCAGAAGACCAAGTCTAACCATTATGCATGGAAAAGCCATCACGGTGCTTGAAATGGATCATCCTATTGTTGAATTTCTGACTTTATGTGAAACACCTTATCCAAACGGTGAGTAGCTAAAGACAAACAATGTTTAAAAATCCATTGTGAGATGATAAGCTCGAAACAAAATTCAGCTTAAATGTTTTCAGTTCCGGCAGCTGACACCCACTGTGAGCTACAGGGTCTCTGAGGGACAGGTCCTGCCTCTGTGCCCGCTGGACAGACTGGACAAAGACAAATGTAGGCCGCACGGCTGGAGTTTCAGGTTCTGCCGTCAGGTAAGTGCTTTAAACTTTGATAAGGATGGTGGAAGCTGAACTGGGAGGGTCCGACAGGGGTCCAGGGGAAAGTCACTTGGGGAAACTGAGGTCTCCTGATAGCCTCTCCTAGACCAGCTCCACCCATCCCGTTCCAAAGCTAATCAAAGTTAAAGCACTTACCTGATAGCAGTGACCTGCAACTCCCGTGGTGCCGCATCCTTCTCATCTGTCTTTGCTTTTTGATGCAACTGCAGCACCCCTGACGACTCCAGGCTTGCTGATGCTCCAGTAGTGATTGCTTTCAGTTCTGAGACCAGTAAGTCAGAACGGCCTTTCGGAGGAGAGATGCCACAGTTTTGTCATCCTGAGTATAAAACCTTTCGAATGAAACGTGCCCTCTCTTGTTCCTCAGGTGGTTAAAGCGCAGGCTATGAAAACTGAACCCGAGTTCAAAACTGTCTAAGTGTAAATTATAATCTAAATGTAAATATAAGTTATATAATGGAGACTGGCCCTGGTGGAGCAGTGAGTGGTTAGGTTTACCTCCTTTGGCTGAGTATAATCCTCATGCATCCCAAGGACCCAAGTTTGTGTGCAAGAGCTAGGAGGAACAACCAAGAGGAACAACTAAATGAAAATAAAACATAGTGCTTCTTTCTCTCTCTCTTCCTGCCTGCTTGCCTACCTACTTTCATTCCTGCCTGCACCTTTTAAAAAATTATACAATGAAATCTAATGATGATGACATATTTTAATAATGAAATCTAAAAGTTGAGAGGGTGAAACAAAAGCAGAAGTATTAATTTATGATTAAAACAGCATAGTACGTACATACAGTATGACTTTTTTTTAAGAAAGTGCATACAGGGTAAAGAGCACTGGACCAGGAGTCAGGGTATTTGGGTTTATGATTCAGCTCTGCTATTTCTTAGCTACATTACCTTGACAAGTCACTTTGTGAATTTATCATTTGTACAAAGAATAATAAAACTGATCCCACATGATTATTGGAAGGCCAAAGTGAACATACTTTGTAACTATAAAGATACTGATTTATTATGAGTGTATTAATTTGATTTTAGTTCTTTAGTGTCGTGTTTAAAAGATGTGATAAATGGATATGAAATGACAAGCATTGTAGCACTTTATTTCCAGAATTGCTGGGTACAAATTATCTATGTCGTTAATCACTTATTGGTTATTTCCATGGCCTTTGTTGAGAATATAGATGACATGTGAAAACTCATCTCTGGTTTCAGATCACATAAAATATGATCATATGAGGAATATAATTATGACTTAACATTAAGGGCTGAGTTATATAGGTCAGCATTTAATGTGCTCATTTATAGTTTAGTCAATGACTGAAATATTTGTGCAGAACTTCAGAGAAAAAGTGATATTTAGATAAGCCTTTAAAGTATGACATGGGTTTTGAAAAGGATATTGAGTAAAGATTTAGAAATTATGAGGTTCCCTAGAGATAATGTTAGAGAAAAACTTGAAAGATTTTTGGAAGTATTTGGAAATTGGAAACTATAGAAGATTTTTGAGGAAATATTAAGATTTGTCCAAAGGAGTATATGGCTTTGAAGAGCGATATACCAAAATCTAAATTCAGAATTCCAGTTAAATCTAAAACTCCAGATTCCATATGGGAAACTTTTGTGGTTATATACACTAAAATGGTCAAGATCTGGAACAGAATACTGCCTATAGAAATGGAAAGAGAATCCACTAAATTTGGTCAACAGTTAAATTAGGGAGTGACACAAAAGGTGAATAAAAGATAACTTCAACTGGTAAGAGTATGTAGTTTCATGTGTAGTAAAAACAGCTTTTGGAAAACAGATATGACTGATTATGAGTCAGTAGAGTTGTTTAGAGAACAGAAGGAAAGGAAAAGGTCTTTAATAATGATTTACAAACCATCATAATACAGATGTTCTTTGGAATTATGAGAGGGAGGAACAAAGGAAGAAAGAACAGAGGACAAAAAGTTGAGGTGAGCAAAAGTTTTAAGGAACCTAGAGAAAGATGTGAGTTCTGCAAATAGTAATTTAACATATGTGGTTGCGAAGACCGAACACTACATGTGTATAGATTTCTGCACGTGAAGAAAGATGCTAGGATATTTCTATGGTTAACTTAAATTATAAATGTACTGAACTAAGGCTGACAGCTTACAAGCCACATATGTCTTTGCTTTTCAGAGAAGTGGTAATGAGAATGGAACTTTTTGTCTAGGAAAAATAGTTTACCTTTACTCAGTAAAATATAAATGTATTTTATTAGCTATTTCTAATTAAAACAATATACTTGAAAATGCCAGAAAATAACTCTATAGTTCACAGGGGTATATAATGAAAATGGTCTCATTGCCCTTTCAGAGGCTAACACTGTTACTAAATTTCTATTGTATTCTCCCCCAAATGTTCTGTGCATATGTGTATGTATGTATAAATTACCTTTTTTGTACAAATGAAAGCATCCTCTTCATACTGTTCTGTATCATGCTATTTTTCCATTTAATAATGTATTTTTATTTTGATTCCATATTAGCAAATGGAACTTCAAGTTTTCTTAGAGCTGCATAGTGGTATTATATATATAAAAGAAGATAAATTAACAATTTTAATACACTTGATTTATCTAAAAATTTAAACCATTTCTCAAAGAACATAAATGACTTAATGTTGTTATCTCAGGAGGCATTGCCCAGTTTAATTACCCAACTTTAAATTCATCAGTTTCATGTCTCGATTTAACTGTATCTGGTCCTCTGCAAACCATGCATTTCTCTCTCTAGTTACTATGCTAGAGCTTTTCAACTTATGGCAGGAGTGGGGGGCTAGGGTTAAAATACTAACCTGCTCAAAAATATCAGTATCTAACAAAGGAAATAATGTAATGCTATCTATTATACATCTACTATGAGTCAGGCTTTGCATTTAACATCTTCATATACATCTGATCTTCTTAACAGTCTAAAGTAATTATTATTGTGGCATTTCAGTGAGTACACAAATTGAAAGTTGAAGTGAACTAATTTGCCAAAGATCAAATTGTTAATAAATAATCAACAGAACTGATTCTAGCACTGACACCTCAGAAACTCTTTTTATTCATTGGTTATCACAGCATACGACATACTTCTAGAGGTGAAACTTTTGCTGAAAACTGTGTTATTGAAAAAAAATAACAACCACCTAAAACCTTTTTAACTACCTAAAATGATCATTGATTTATGACTTTTGCTCATTCTTCCCAACCAATGTTTTTCCTAAAGAGAAGACAAAAAGGAAACCCAGTATTCTTCAAAATAAAGAGAAAAAAAAAAAGCACATTACTTTCTGAATTAATCATATTTATTTGTCCATGGTTTCTACACATCTCTAGAATGCAAACTCCATGAAAGCAAGAACCTTATCAATCTTATTTTCATATATCCTTTATGGGACATACTGAAGGGAGGAAGAAAAGAAAGGAGGGGAAGGGAGGAAAAGAGGCTTGAATTTTAAGAACTTGCAAATCCTAGACTATCCTCTATCCTCTACCTGCTTTTTTTGACGTATACACTCTTGGGCACATAGTTGGCAGCCTTTAAGTACATGTTAAATTACTTTGAATTGGGTGTGTACTGGTAGAGTAGCTGTTTGGTCAGCTGTCTTCAGCAGAGTGCAGTCCACATTAATCCCAAGAATCTGGATTCACGTCCTGGGGATGGGGTGAACAATCGATGTGAATAACTAAATAAAATAAAACACTTCTTCCTCCTCTTTCTTCCTGTCTGCTGCCTGCCTCTGCTTGCTTTTATTCCTGCCTGCACCTTTCCTTTAAAAAAAATTTACATTGAATTGAAAATAAATTTTTTAGTATAAGGAGTATGGCTTTCATAGGGTAGGTAGGTGAGTATGTGTCATGGAACATGTAAGCAGAACTATTTCCTTAGTATATCTCCAAGTAGGCAAGAGATTATATTTAAATATAAGTTTATGCAAGATAACAAATATTTGTGAGTTAGAGGTAACAAAGTCATTCTCTTCTAATAATGTACTATCAACACCTCAGAATTAATGAGATAACATTTAACTTGCGCTATGCAACATCTCATTTTTTAACTTGTTCATTGTTATGGTCTTAAATTGAGAAATATATTTTCTTTAAAGTTCTTTGTTACCTTGTAACTTTCACTCACATTTTGGTCTTCTCAAATCATGTAAATAACATTTGTACAGGAAATAAACTAAATGCAAAGTTGACTTTATAAAATGTGCAGTATGAAAACTTTTCCATTTTTTCTTCTAGAATTTCAAGAACCCTATGCTGTTGCGGTACTTCTGGAGAAAGATCTCATTGTGGTTGATCTGACACAAAGCAAGTAAGTTATTTATACATTAGACCTATTTTTAGACTATACTTAGATGATTCAAAGACAGGAGGGCATTATAGATAATTGCCATTAGTTTTATTTAGATGGCATATATGTGAACTACTGTTTTTACTGAAACTACGCAAAAATAATTTGGTTCATGGCCAAGAGGCACATGAAATTATCTTCCTACTCACTGGTTATCAGCAACATGCAAATTTAAATAACAATGAGATATCACCTTACACCTGAAAGACTGGCTATTAATCCCAAAGTCTGGAAACAACAAATGCTGGCGAGGATGTGGAGAAAAGGGAACACTTTTGCACTGTTGGTGGGAGTGCAAATTGGTACAGCCCCTATGGAGAACAGTTTGGAGATTTCCTCAAAAAACTGAAGATGGAAATCCCATATGATCCGTCATTTGACTTCTGGGCATCTACCCAAAAAATACAAAAGCACCCATCCACAGAGATGTATGTATCCCCATGTTTGTTGCAGCCCTATTCGCAATAGCTAAGAACTGGAAATTACCTAAGTGCCCAACATCAGATGAATGAATAAAGAAGATGTGTACATATACACAGCAGAACACTACACAGCCCTTAGAAGAGATGAAACTCATTTGAATCAACATGGGTGGAACTAGAGGGGATGATGCTGAGTGAAACACGTCAAAAGAAGACAACAGATACCAGATGACTTCACTAATAGGTGGAATGTGAATAGATAAAACAAAGGAATAGATGAAACATAACCAACCCTGAAACATTTGCAACAGAACTGAGATCACCAAAAGGGAATGGGGCAGGTGGGAGCAAATGGTGGTGGAGCCCATTGGAAAATGGTGAAGAACACTGGGTGATTTGGTGGAGGGCAAGGTGTATTGAAATGTATCCACGAAATGGAGAACCTATACTTAGGAAGCTATTTTAATGCAGAATAATTACTACAATAAAAAAACCCTTAAAAAAACGTAATTTGGTTCAAGAATGAAAACTAAACCTGGAGAATTTAGGGGACACAGAAATGTTTAAATCAGCACCTGATGTTTTGTGAGAAACATTTGGAGACTCAGGACATATAAAATAGATGACATATTAATTATTTCCATAAGCAAAAGCAATTTTTATGAAAACTTGTATGATATACTGTCTTACCATCCGCTAGTTTACTGACTAAAGGAAAATGGCACATGATAAGAACATTTTTGGACTACTGCAGCAGATGAAACAGAGAGCAGGATCTCAGGGGCAGAGAAGATGAAGGCCTTTTCATATTTTCTTATTCACTGGGTTGTGGGCAATGGAAATAAATAGTATTGCCGTTAAAGTGGTGATCTCCATTCCTTTATATAGACAGTAAAAGTAGATTTGAAATTGATGAACATTTTCTTCCTGCTACACATTTTCATTATGAATGATAGGCATGTAGCTGATTTTTCCCTTATTCTATGCTCTAGACCCATTGAGCATTCTTTTAGCCCCTTATATTTGCAACATAACTTACATATTTTTCTTCTTTGTATAGAATAATCTTCCTTTTCTTGTTTAGCATGACTCGATACCATTTTTCATTAAAAATATGGTATTTTTTTTGTTTAAAGTTTATTGAAGGAACATTGCATTATAACACTAGTTTTAATGTATACACCATCATAAATCAACAAATCAATATGTTAATACATTAAGTTTGCCACCAATCCAGGTCTTTCCTTCACCATATAATTGACCACTTTTAACAGATATCTCCCCTGTTCCCCTTTCCTTCTAGTAACCAATAATTTGGTCCTAGAGACTATGAGTCTATTTTTGTTTGATTGGTTCATTTGTTTGGTTGTTTCTCTGACTATCACATATGAGTGAAACCATGAGATGTCTGCCTTTTTCCTGCCTTAATTCACTAAACATAATTCCCTCTAAGATGACCCATCTTGTTGCAAATAGGATTTTTTAATATCAAGTTCATCTTGAATGTATCCTAACAGTTCATATGTTTATTCCCCCCATCCCCAATTTTATAGTTTTGGTATATTGCTACTTCTAAGCAGAGTTACCTTTCATTATATAAAAATTCCTTTAGTATTTCTTGCAAGGCTGGGTTAGTCCTGATGAATTCCTTTAACTTTTGTCTCTATAAGCTCTTTGTCACTCCTTTAATTCTAAATGATAACCTAGTAGGATAAAGTATTCTTGGTTGGAAGTCCTTTATTTTAGCACTGTGAAAATATGGTAGTTTCTACTGAGGAATCTGCAGACATTTTTGTGGGGGTTCCATTGTATGAAACTCATTTTTTTCTAGTTGCTTTTGAGATTCTCATTTTTAAAATTTGTCATTAAATTATAATGTGTCTTAATGTGCGTCTGTGTTTATTTTCTATGAAACACATTGAGCTTCCTGAATCTGAATGTCTGTTTCCTTCCTCAGGTTAGGGACATTCTTAGCTGTTTATTTCATCAAATGTGATTTCTGCCCCTTTCTCTCTGTCTCTGGAAACTCTATGATGTAAATATTTTTCCTGTTGAGGTTATCCTATAAGTCAATTATGCTGTCATCATTTCTTTTAATTCTTTCTTTCTCTTTGCTGTTCTGTTTGGGTGCTTTCCACCATCCTACCTTCTAGCTCACTGATTTGACCAGAAGCTTCTTCCAGTCTCTCTGTTGAGCTCCTCTGTGGTGTTTTTCAGTTAGCTATTGTGGTCTTCAGTTCTAGGATTTGTGTTTGGAATTTTTTTCACATTTTCTGTTTTTGTTATATATGTTACTTGCTTATTCATTGTTTTCCTAATTTTGGTGAGCATCATTAAGATTGTCGCTCTGAGATCTTCAGGTAGTTTACTTAATTCTGATGCATTAGGATATTTTCCTCTGGGGTTTTTATTTGACCTCTTCATTTTGTTTGGACTCGGTTTATTTCTATGGATCAGGCTGAAGGGCTTTCTTTTCCTGTTTTGATGTAACATCCTTGTGCTAGGATTGCAGATTGCAGGCTACTGGACTGGGATAGAGTTCCAGATGCAAGCAGGAAGGTAGGGGCAGCTGTCGCATGGACCACTGGTCACTCTGGTCGGCCCCCCTGAGACAGCAGCCCCAGCTCAGTCGAAAGCAGGAGCCCTCTGCAGAAGACTCTGCCGCCTGTGTAGGGGCTGCTGCTGCACTCGACCACGAGAATCAGGACAGACTGTTCAAAAGCGGAAAGCGCAGCTGATGGTCATCTCCCGCCCTATTCCAATATGGCGTTTGCTAGTGCCAGCGCCACACAGACAGGAGCGCCACGGGCGGACACCCGACAGTGTCTGTCCACTCTTCCTTATTCCTCCCCTGAAGTCTGGTTCAACCAACTGAAATCCTTTCGTTAGATCTGTGCATACCTCACCTGTCTGCTCCCCCAGCCTTGTCCTGCACTCTGCTCCCCACGGGTCCTGCTGTTCTCCAGAGAAAACCCCTCTTTTCCACACTCCCCTCTGGGGTGTGGTTCCCAGCTTTAGAGGCATCTGATGTGGAAGTAAGCCTTTCAGTCCCTGGGGAGAGACATTGGCTTTTCCTACCCTTTCCAGTGTTTTCTATTACATTTCCTTGTGGAGATGCCAGTCCCCCAAACCAGTTCTTTTTGAGGATCCTGGCTGGTATCTAGCTGCCCTTTTGTTTTGTCTGTGGGGGAGAGATGAGCTTCAGATCTTGCTGACCGCCATCTTCAGTAAAGTTTCAGCTTCTTTCATTACCTGTATAATTGGTGAAATAGTCTGTTTTAATAACCAACATAGGATGCAGTTTTTCATTTGTTAATGTTTAAAGATGACTCCCTGCTAGACCAGGAAGTTGAGGCTTTGACTCCACGTGGATTAGATTCTCAACAATTTTGTGCTGAACAACCTACAGACTGTTTTGCTTTCCATATAGCTTGTAAATTTAAGAGCCACAGTTCTTTTTATGCCAGTTGGCTGCATCGAGTATTTCAACATTTTGAGACATACAGGACTTGGCTAATAGTGTCATTATACCTACATTCTTCCTAGCTTTTCTACTTAATCAATATCAAACTTGAATTTTTGTGTACATGTGTACTCATGCCATTTCCTCTAATATGTTCCAATATAGGTTTCATTACAGTGTATTGTGATCTCATTGGCATTCAGCTCTTCTTTCTGTTTCATATTTGTTGTTTCCTCATACCTTGTCTAATTTTCTAATGTCCTCCAAGGCCACTGTACTTGTCTGGCACCCTGTTTGATTGTCCATTCCAAGAAATTTTACGTATCACAAATGAGTATCTTCTCTTTCCCTTCAGCTAGTTACCTTTCAGCCATGTTTCATGTTGACAAATTGTAACTTTGAACTCCTTTTCTCTTTCTCTCTTCTCTCCCTCCCTTTTCATTTAATTCTCTACATAAAAGCAAGCATTGGGGCTTACATATTTTTCCTCTTTTTGATTTCTTGGGTTCATATCTTTATTTACATTGCGCAACATCCCATTTATAATTTTACATCTAAATTCATATATAATATTTCTAGTTATTTCTCCCAAATATTTTTCTCTACTCTTTGCCAGCTTACAAAACTAATTTTCTCCAAACATTTTGACAATATTTTCCACCTTATCAGGAGTTTATCATCTCTACTTCTTGCTATTATCAGAGTTGTAGATCTGGTCTTAAAGTCGATTTATATATTTTACTTCTAATTTTTTTCAATCTCAGAAATGTTGACATATTCTACTCTTAAGAACTTCTGATCTATCTAGCTTAACCTACTTGCCATTTATTAAACACAGTTTTTTCCTTTCTACCTGATTTTGCATATACTACTATTCTTACCTGGGATACCATCTATAGCATTTCAGGTTGAAGGGAAGAGAACCTCTGCCAACACGTGCACACACCCATACTCTCTGGTGATTAGACTTAGTTTCTAATTAAGTTCCTAATAAAGTGGAGAGAAAATTAGTTTAATACCACTCCCGCTAAAAGGTACTGTAAAAGCAGTACCACGATCACGCAGACCTAGACCAATAAAGCATTGACTAGCACTGAATTCTTTCTACTATAGTTCCTGGTTCACATACCACATAAGAAACATGCAATATATTATGACTATTAGAATTCTTAATTTGGATATGTACTAATAATACTCCTTTTAAAAATTATAGTAAACTTGAAGATTTGAAATTTACTGCATTTTTCCTATGATCTCTATTTTACATGTAAATTGTTTAAAACTTATATAATTACACATACCTGCCACTTAACACAGACATTTTAAATTACTCCTGAAAAATAAATAAACTTGCCTATGTATTACTTCGCTTTGAAAAACATCATCAAAATTTACTAAGATATTGTTAAAACATACAAATGTTTGGCTAAAATTATACATAAAGTTACTTGGCTGATATATTTTAATAAATTGACAAGTCAACTTGTAAAAATATTTTCAGTTTACATAATTCTATTCATAATAGCAAAGTGAAGTCATTGGAATTTTGGAATTACAAGAAAGAAAATGTGTTGATGTAAAATTTTATTGATGCAGTATTTTCTTATATTTTATAGATTACATATGTAAAAGAGAACATTCTTGTTTTAAGATCTTTAGTGATGCTTAAAAACAACAGTTAGGTAAAATGAACAATTAGTATTTAGAATGCTTTCGGGTTTGTTTAAGTTATTTCATTTTTATCATTGCAAAATGACACTAATCTATTGTCTTCCTCTATTAGTTTTCCAATCTTTGAAAATCCATATCCCATGGACATTCATGAATCACCAGTTACGTGTACAGCTTACTTTGCTGACTGCCCACCGGATTTGATTCTAATACTCTATTCTATAGGAGTCAAGCATAAAAAACAAGGATACAGCAATAAGGTATTCATTTTGTATGATCTTATGTTTCCCAGTAATTTTATATTCTGACTTTCCATATAAGAAGCCTTGAACTAAATCCTTTTGAAGTCATAAGCTGGAATCTATAAAGACACAACTTCTGAAAATAAAATTTCCTAACTGCTACATAGCTTTACATGTGCAGGAATCTAAATGTCTTATGTACTAAATATATAATTAATATATAAGTTTATAGTTATATAATTGCTAAGAGTATCTGTCATGTACATTAATATACTAAGTCTATATTTAAACATGAATTTGAATCATATGATGTACTTTTAATTATTTTAGATGAAGGATTATGCTTTTGATATTCTAAACAGCTTTTCTAGTTATCAGTTCTTTATAATAATAATACATAATTATCAAAAGTTATTTGTTTAAATAACTTCTTAGAATTCTGTTTTCTTATATTTAATTATAAGATTTAATTAATTACAATTGTAATATGTTGTAATTTCTATTATTTTTATAGAGCTGTTGGGATGAACAACATTTGGGGCACAATTTATAAAATATTCCTTGTTCAGTGACCCCACACTAGTTTGATGGTACACAGATTGAGTGGCAAATGTAACACCACTATTTATGTGGCTAAAGATACTCTACTTTTTGTATGAATGGTAATATTGATTAATATATAATTTTTAGAAGAGATTACATCATTCATTTGGAATATTGAGGTCATTATTTTATAACTTTTTAAAAGTGAAATCTTTACAATTGTTTTAAAATATTTTCATTTAAAATTTCTGTCATCTAAATTTAAAAATAAAACTTAAAAATTTTCCCTGGATAATTTATTTAGGAGTGGCCAATCAGTGGAGGAGCTTGGAATCTTGGAGCACAAACATATCCAGAAATTGTTATTACTGGGTAAGTAATAATTCATCAACAAAACAGTTTCATTAAGTTTTTACACTTTCCCATAATTATAGTCTCGGTAGACTGACAGTTGAAGTTAGAGTAAAATATCCGGTAAAGCGTCTCTACGAAGACGATAACCTTGGTGGAAGATAGAATCAAACTACTGAAAATACAGATTCATAAATAAAAAGAAGTAGGTGTAGATTATCTGAGCAGAAAAAAGTCAAAGGAGGAGAAATCATAAAAGATTAGGAAAGAATATTTGGCAATTATAGATTAGCCTTAGAAAGCATCCTTACCAACCTCTCTTGATTCCTTCCAAATCCTGGAATCACTGTTCTTTATCTCCATCAGATGGACGTTTAAAGTGTGCCTTAAAACTTAGAGCATCAGAAATGTCGCTGCTTCCTATAGCACCCTACTTCATGCTCTAATATTAAGAATGAAAATAGTTGCAACAAATAAAGATGTGATATAAAAGATAATTACAATTATGCTAATGAGACAATAGGGTAGATGTACTTTTCTTCATTCTTTCTAATTCTTTCTAATGAGTGTAACTAAAAACACTGATTATTTATTAAAAAATAAGTCAAGAGAAGTCAGACTGACTAGAGTCCCCAAGACTTGAATGAATGACATGGTGGTGAATTTCCCGGGTTTTCTTTTTACTGCATGTATCCCAGAATTGGTGCTAGGGAGCAGGCAGTCTACCAAAACCAAACCAAAAAAAAAAAAAAAAAAACAAGAAAAAGAGCACTCTCTAGCCAAAGAATGAAGAAAGGGGCAGTCTGTCATAAAACTTTTAGAAAATAACCTCTGTACTCTAGCTAACAAAACTTAAAAAGAAAGAAAAGAAAATGATGGCACTTTAGCAAAGGGTGAGTGGAGGACCTAGACTTTCTCCCTCAATGTGCTATAATAACGTGCCTCAACTTACCCGAGAGAGAGAGAGTCATAGAAGACAGAGTTGGAACTTTTGACCCTGTGAGGCAAATATGAAACCCTTTACCTGTGGTGTTTGCGATTATGTGGGGATCCAGAATTTCCACCAACAGTCAGCACACTCTCCCACTTTTGTGTTAGTAGAAGCTGAGTAGGGAAAAGGAGAAGAGGACAGGGCTGAAAAAGCTTATAAGGAAATACTTGCAGAAAACATCCAATATTTGGCAACAGATATGAACCTACTGATTACAGAAGCAGAAATCCACAAGACACATTTTAGTCAACCTTCTGAACACTAAACAAACAAATCTCATGAAAACAGCAAGAGAGAAATGACACCTTATTGACAGGGAAAGAACAATTTAATTTGAATGATAGTGGATTTCTGTCAGAAATTCTGGATTCCTGAAGAGACCTGCATCTTTTTCAAATGCTGAAAGGGACAAAAACTGACAATCCAAAATCCTAATGCCCAGCAAAAAAATATCCTTCAGGAATTAAGGGGAAATCAATTTATTCTCAGATGAATGAAACTAAGGATTTGTCAGCATTAGACCTAATCTAAGAGAGTGGCTGCTGGAAGTTCTCTAGACAGAAAGCAAATGATTAAGAAAATGGAAACTTGGTATATCACGAAGGCAAAAAATAACAAAGTAAACAAAAAAAATAGAGATATATAAGACTTTCTTAGGAATTTTAAAATTTGTATTTGATAGTTGAATAAAAGATTATAGTTACACTGATGTGGTTCTACATCTATGTAGAGGACATATTTAAGACAATTATAAATAGAGAGTAAAGGGATGCAATGGGCTATAAACTTTTTTATACTTCCCTCAAAATCAATAGGATGATACTAGTAGACTACGACAAATTATGGATATACAATATAAACCCAGTGCAACCACTGAAAAAAGCCTGTGTCCAAAAAGACTTTACTAAGATCAAAATGAATATACAAAATAATTTAACTCATAAAAAAGCAAGGGGGAAAAACAGAAGAAAAAGAGAAAAGTCTTAACATATCAAGGAGCGCATTAAACATAGTCTAAATATTCAAGTATACAGACAGTCAAAGTTGACTAAAGAACATGACCCAATTGTATATTATTTAAAATACCCTCACCTCAAATACAGCGGTATAGATATCTTGACAATTAAAAAGTAGGAAAAATATTCTGTAAAAGAATAGAGTGATGTCAACAAGATGTCACAATAGGTAACCCCAGACTTCATTTCCCCAGGGAAATACTGATGTGACAACAATATGCGGTCTCCAAAGTCTTTATGAAAATTGCAGAAACCAGTTAGGAAGTCACGGTAACTAAGGAAGCTCCAAGCTAGGAACAGCCATGATAAAATGGGTAAAAACAGCCATTTCATTTTAACTGTGCCACCCCTTTTACTAAACTAGCACAGCTTGTGTTAAGGAGGAAAATCCAACTTACATTTTTGTGAAAGGGAAAGAAACAAGAAGAAAGTTCTTTTCAGAGGACTTTCCAAGAGTCTGGTTCTTACTTCACCTGCTCAGTGCTGATGGGTGCTCTGGGCTACAAAGAACAGAAGAGAGCTCAAAGGTTTGTTGAAGTGTCAAAATACATGCAATACTGCAGATACAAAACTGATGAACAGATGAAAACTTCCTGAAAAAGAAATCAGCAAATCTCTCTAATTGGGAAATTGCATGCACAGCCCGAAAGAAGCATCTCCATTTAAGACAGACCTCTAGGATCTCTACCTGGCCTAGTTGGTGAAGGTCTGCATACAAAACCATTTAATTCATCAAGAGGTGACTATTTTTTTCAAATGAGAAGTTCAAATCAGAAAGTATTAAGGCACACAAAAAACAGAGAACTGCAACTTACAGGAACAAAATCTCTAGAAACTGACCCTAAAGAAATGGAAATCTGTGAATTATCTGACTACAAAAGCTCAGATACTACAAGGGAACACAGACAAACAAAATAAGGAAAATTATAAATGAATGAAATGAGAACATCAACAAAGAGAAATTTAAAAATGAACCAAACATTTTCTGGCATTGAAGAATATAAGAACTGAATCGAAAAGATTTACTGAAAGGAATCAATAGTAGATTCAATCAATTTTTAAAAGTCAATAAACTTGAAGTAAGTAATCAGAAATTTATTTAGAGGAACAAAAAAGAAAGAATGAAGAAAAATGAAGGATAACTAAAGAACGTAAGGAATACCATATCAAGCCAACCAACATAAGCATTATGGAAGCTCCAGAAGGAAAAGATAGAGGAAATAGGATAGAGAATTTATTTAATGAAATAGCTGAAGTCTTCCTAAATCTGAGGAAGGACATAGACATCCAAATTCAAGCTCAAAATACTACATTGAGGATAAACCCATAGAGATGCATACCAAGGACATTATCAAATTGTCAAAGACAAAAGAATCTTGAAAGTAGTAACAGATAAGTAACTCATCATGTATTTAGAAGCTTCCATAAGCTTATCAATGGACTTCTCAGTAGAGCTATTACAGACTAGAAGAGAGTGGGATGATATATTAAAAGTGCCTAATGAAAGTTTTAAAACCCAACAATGAACACTATATCTGGAAAAGATGTACTTCAAATATTAAGAATAGAAATCATCCAAAATAAATAAAAACTAAGAATGTTTAACATCATTACAACTGCCAAACTTTCCCTCTAAAATTAGGAACACAGGGAGTGATGCTTACTCTCACATCTATTTAATATAATACTGGAAGTTCTAGCCTGAGCAGTCAGACAACAAAAAGAAAGAAAAGGGTGTCCAAATAAAAGAATTTAAATTATTTCTATTTAGATGACATGAACCTATGTGTAGAAAAGTCATGAATCAATGAGAAAAGCTTTTAAACTAGTCAGTAAAGCTAATAAATTTATAGCTTACAAAATCAAAAAACAAAATCAGTTAAATATCTATATATTAAAATTATAGTCTGAAAGGAAATTAAGAAAACAATCCCATTTACAATAATGTCAAAAATAATAAAGGAATACTTAGGAATAAATTTAACCAAGGAGGAAAAACATTAATTAAAGAAATTAAAGGAGATATAAATAATTGAAAAGATAACACATATTCATGGATTGTAAGACTTAATATTACTCAAATGTCCATAAACTACAGATTCAGTGCAAATCCATATCAAGATCTGAAGTGTATTTTTTCAGAAATAGAAAAAAACCCTTAAAATTAATAAGGATTCTTAAAGGATCCCAAATATTAAAAACAATTCTGAGAAAGAAAAACAAAGCTAGCACACTTAACAATTCCAGATCTCAAAACATAACACATAAAACAACAATGAGATATCATCTTACACCTGAAAGACTGGCTATTAATCCCAAAGTCTGGAAACAACAAATGCTGGCGAGGATGTGGAGAAAAGGGAACACTTTTGCACTGTTGGTGGGAGTGCAAATTGGTACAACCCCTATGGAGAATAGTTTGGAGATTTCCTCAAAAAACTGAAGATGGAAATCCCATATGATCCTGTCATTTGACTTCTGGGCATCTACCCAAAAGATACAAAAACAACCATCCAGAGAGATGTATGTATCCCCATGTTTGTTGCAGCCCTATTCGCAATAGCTAAGAACTGGAAAACAACTAAGTGGCCAACATCAGATGAATGAATAAAGAAGATGTGGCACATATATACAATGGAATACTACACAGCCCTGAGAAGAGATGAAGCTGTCATTTGAATCAGCATGGGTGGAACTAGAGAGGGTGATGCTAAGTGAAACAAGTCAAAAGAAGAAAGATAGATACCAGATGACCTCTTCATAGATGGAATGTGACTAGACAAAACTGAAAAAAAAAAACAAAGCAAACAAAGCAACAGATGAAACATAACCAACCCTGAAACATTTGCAACAGAACCGAGATCACCAAAAGGGAATGGGCAGGTGGGGGCAAATGGTGGTGGAGCCCACTGAACTATGGGGAAGAACACTTGGTGATGTGGTGGAGGTCATGGTGTGTTGAAATATATCTAAGAAATAGGGAACCTATACATAGGTAATTATTTTAATGTGTAGAATACTATAATAAAAATAAATTTAAAAAAACAGAAAGCTAATAAAACATTGCAAAGTCATGAAAACAGTGTGGTACTGACAAAAAGAAAAATCAGTGGAACAAAATAGAGAATGCACAGATAAACTATAGATATGGTCAAATATTTCATAAAGGTACCAAGGCTATACAAAAGGGTTAGGATAGTCTTTTTAACAATGATTTTAGGAGAAAAAATCTCTATGTGCGCAAGAAAGAAGTTGGATCATTGCCTTCCACCACATACAAAGTGAACGTCCTAACTCGATGAAGCCAGCATTATACTATCCCATAGCCAGACACAAATACCACAAGAAATGAAAACTATATAATATTCCTTATAATATAGATGCAAGTATATGCCATACAGTAATAAACTGAATTCAGCATATTAGAAGGATTACAAACCATGATCCAGTGGCAATGATGCTAGGAATCAAAGTAAAACAACATAAAAAATAATATAATACCTGCATCAGTTGAAGTAAAGAACAAAAGTACATGGTTATCTCACACAGAAAAAGTAGCTACAAAAATGAGTAGGTTTTCAGGAATTAATCTACCACAGCTGCAGCAACAATGCTCAGAAATGTATGGAGGGAGAATGGAACTTCCTCAACTTGGTAAAGAGCATTTTTGCAAAGCCCATAGATAACATCATTTTCAATAGTGAAAGACTTAAAATCTTTCCCTCTGAGATCAGGAATAAGACAAGGGTCTCTGATTTTGCTATTTCTATTTCATAATTGTAATGGAAATTCTAGCCAGAGGAGTGAGGCAAGAAATAGAATATAAGGCATCCACAATAGAAAGGAAGAAGTAAAACTTTATTTGCAGATGATACAGTGTATGTATATGTATATTTGTATATATGTACATATTTATACACAAATATGGGTTTCATCTGCAATGAATAATTCAGAAAAATTAAGAAAGCTATTCCATTTATAATAGCTTCAAAAGTTAGCAATAAATTTAACCAAGGAGATGAAAGTCTTGACAGTAGACTGCAAAATATTGCTGAAATTAAGATACCAATAAATGGAATGACATCCGATATTCATTAATTAGGAAGAAAATATTGTTAAGATGGCAATATCACCAAAAAGATGTACAGGTTCACTATAATCTCTATCAAAAGCCTAATGGCTTTTTTGCAGAAATAGCAGATAATCCTAAAATTCACATGAAATTGCAAGTGACTCCAGTAGTTTAAATACTCTTGAAAAAGAAAAAAGCTTGATTAAGATTTCCCTCACAGGTAGAGTAATAAAAACAGTGATGTATTAACATAATATTAGAGATATAACTTAATCGACTGGAATTGGGAGCCCAGAAATAAAACCATACATCTATGGCTAATTGATTTTTTGTTTACAAGGGTGCCATGACCATTTAAATAATCTCACCAACAAGTGGTGTTGGGAGAATGGAATACCCATATGCAAAAGAATGAAGTTGGACCCCTACCTTATACCACATCGAAAAATTAAATATGCTTAGACTTAAAGTTACAGCTAAACTATAAAACCCAAAGAAGAAAATAAGTGGGTAATCTTTTATGACCTTGATTTGGGCAACAGTTTCTAAGGTATTAACACCAAAAAAACATAAGCAACAAAAGATAAAAATGAATATTTTAATAACTACATTAAATACACATGGGCTAAAATTACCCTGCTAAAATAGTGTGAAACTGTTCATTGAAAATAATCCAACTTTATGCTATTTGCAAATATATTCCTAAAATACATGGGTTCATCATAAATGGATTAGAAAAAAATACTAACACAATCGGTATTTGAAAAAGTCAGTTTAAGATCAGATAAAATAGACTTTTTCCCAGAGATAAAGTAGATCACCATATCACATTAAAAGATTCAGTTTAAAAAGGAAGACATAGTAATTTAAATTTCTTATGTATTCAATAATACAGTTTCAAAATTTGTGAAGCAAAAATTAACAAATACATAGAAAATTTGAGAAAAAATTTAGTTGGACTTGCAAATAAATTTTCTTTCTTTTCACTATGTGTATATTCTTTCATTTCTTTTTCTCCTTGTTTCAGTAATTAGGACCTCCAATATTGTATTAACAAGAATGATGAGAGAGAACATTTTTGCTTTTTTCTTGATTTTAGGAGGAAAGTATTCTGTCTTTCACCATTATGTATACTTGACACTATCTGTAGATTGTTTCTAGATATTCTATATCTGGCTTAAGTATCCTCTTTCTGACTTGAGAGTTTTGACTTATTTTGATGGATGGATATGAATTTTTGTCAGATATTTTCTCTGCATTTATTGCATTACTGCATATAATTATTTGACATCTTTGTCAGTATGCTGAATTATAATATGGTGATCGATTTTAAAAATATTTTAACTGACCTTGTATTTCTGGGATAAAGCCATTAGTCATGTTGTGTTATCCTTTCTTTGTGTTGTTTGATTTACTCACATTTTGTTGACAATTTTTATGCGTATGGTTAGAGGTTTGGGTTTATAATTTTCTTTTCTTGTAATTTTTTTTCCTGGTTTTGGTGTCAGGATAAAGCTGACTTCATAAAATGTACTGGGAAATATTTTGTTCTATTCATTTTCTAGATAATTTCTTAAAGAATTGCCATTCTCTTAGTGTAATCAAAATTAGCTCAATTACCTTTTTAATTAAGTATAAATAATTTTATTTAAAATGTATTGTTCACTTCAAAAACTAGTTTTCATTGCTCTTTATTACACATAAACCTTATAGTAAAATTAAGTCATCACTGTTCATTTTCTAAATTTAGATTTTTGTGTATTGTTTAAGAAATAAACCATTATTTTGAACTTAGAAATGGGTTAGCCTACATTAGATTTCCTTGGAATGGTTTTTTTAAATCAAATTTTAATAGTAACTCAAGCTTTTATACATTTAGGATTATGATATTTTTATTTATTATACTTAAATTAATGTTAATTTATTCCCCATCTAGTCATGCAGATGGATCAATAAAATTTTGGGATGCTTCTGCAAGTAAGTTTTAAGTTTCTCCTCTATAATAGAAAACATTTGATTCATATTTACTCATAGCCACTCAAAAATTTTTAGTTTGTGGCCAATGAACATTTCAGATACATTTTTAACATACATAGCTGTGTTATAAAAATCCATTTCTTATTACAACAATTTATAGTATATCTCTTTTATTCTAAAATACAAACAAACAAGACTGAAGTCACTCTTCTTCAGCAGCCCATTCTATCTCAAGAGAGTAGGAAAACATAACAGTCTTTGTCACATTAACTCTAAAGAATTCCTTTACTTGGAAAAGCGTTTTTATCTCACTAGTCTTTATTTTTCTTTTCCAGTTGTCTAACAGGTCTTGTGAGAATAAAAAGAAATGATTTGATAAAAGTAAAGTTTCTTTTAAATTTGAGAATTTTGTAATTTAATAAGATAATCTTCTCAATGTTGAAGTATATGCAAAGACATGTAAGATTCAATTATGCCTATACATACCCTTCAGAAAACTTACAATACATAGAAAAGATAAGATTACATATTATATATATAGATGTGTATGTGTGTGTGTGTAAACACTATAGGTCAAGCAATATGGTAGGTAAACTACAGCATGAATTTTACTTGTTATCAGAAATAGATTTATTTGAGTCTGGTAGATTCAGGAAGGGCATTTGGATGGGATAACATTTAAAGTGAGTTTTGGAAGACAGGTGGGACTCTGATCATCAGGAATAGAAGAGTAAGTGAGCAAGCTTCCGAGGAACAAGTAACCAGCAAAATGGAGGTAGCTCGTTTGGAAATAAGATACAAGAAAGTTCAAGTTTGGATTTTGTACTAACACCAGGAAGGAAATATAGTCAAAAATGGAAACTAGTGAAGAAATAGCATGAAAGTTATATTTGAAACTATAGAAGTGGCTAGCTTTTGAGAAAGAATAAGTTAAAAAAAATTTTTTTAAAGAGAGGTAATGTTAAATACTGATGATACTCTTTACCCACAAACTAGTCTTTCAGCAAGAGAAAATGATTAAAGTTTTAAAGACATGAGTTCTAAGGTCCCTTTCTGACCTCACAGAATAGAAAGCAGTTGCTCTAGGGAAATTCTAAAAGACAACAGATTTTCTTTTGATGAACCTTTTCTTGTAAATCTGAGTTTGTTCCAGGAACAGAGTTAATTGGCGCTTGTCATAACTTGGTTCTCACCACCTTGTCACTGCTTAGCTTCTAAAATGTGAGAGGACACTTTAACATTCAAATGATTCCAATACATGCCACCCTTCAACATACATGGTATTTTGATAAGTTAATTTTAAATAAAATATGTTTTATCACATTCAGAACATGTCTGGCAAAAGTTTGCAGCATGTTTAATATTTTGACTAATCAATCTTACAGGCCATCTTTTTAATGGATGTCATTGAAGAAATAAGTGTTAATTTTGTGGAATTAGCTTTGCTGAATTCCTGTCTAGTAACAAAAATGAAGTTATAATAAATTTGAAATGATTGAGTTTATTTTAATATGTGATTAGTTTTTATAAATGGAGTAATAAATTACCACAGTGTAACAGCTTAAAGCAGCTTAAAGAATCTGGTTACAATTTAGTGGGTTCTTTGCTCAGGGTTCCATGTATGGGACTAGCATTTCTTGTAAGGCTCTGGGATCTCTTCCAAGCTCATACAGCTGTTGGCATTTGCTTACAGCTTTAGAACTCACAATAGCTGTTTGCTTAAGGCCAGCAAGGCTGTGACTCTTTGAGGTTAGTGAGGTCCCCAGTGTCCCACCTCCACACACACCCCCCACCGCTATCAAAGGACTCACCTGTTTACATCAGGCCCATTTAGTAAAATCTGTTGATTAGCTTAGAGTCAACTAACTGGGGGGCCTTAATTATGTCTGTAATACCTTTTCACCATGCTGTAACACGAACAGAATCAATTGAAGGGACACCCCATTTGTCCTCAGAAGCAAGGCAGTAGCACTTACTACAATTCCTTGTCCTCTAAAACAGTTTCTTTAATTTGACGTAATTTCAGACTTAGAGATAAATTGCCAAAAATGCTGTGAAATGTTATAGAAACTTCAGCAGCGTTCCAAAATGTCAATGAGTACTACATTTGTCCTCCCCAACCCTTTTCCTCGCTCCTCTATCTCCGATCTCCTTCTCATTCTCTCCCTCCCTCACCTTATTTTTCCCCTCTCCCTCTCACCCCTCCATATAGTGACACAAAAATATGCACATAAATATATACATAAATGCATATATATGCATATCTTTTTGTAACCTTCTGAGAGTAAGTTGTAGACATGATGCTTTTCTAAAACATTACATGCATTTAATTATGTCTTTTGAAGTTTCTTTAATCTGGAATTGTGTCTGAGTCTTTATTTCATGAAATTAACATTTTTTAGGTGTTCAGGCCAGTTCTTTTATAGAATCTCATTAAATTTGTTTTTTGGTATTTCTAAGGAAAGGTGCATGCAAGAATGAAAGCGAGTAGGTAGGGTAGCCAGGCAGGGAGGTGGGGGGCAAGCAGCATTTATTTTATTTTTATTCAGTTGTTTACATTGATTGTACCCTCCCTCCCAAACCCAGGATGTTCCTGGACTGCACTCTACTGGAGGCAGCTGACCTAACCACCACTCTACCAGGGTGTGCCTCAGTTTGGTTTTGAATGATATCTCTCATGGTTAGGTTCAGATTATACATTTTTTATGGCAACTCCCAGATTTTTTAAAACTCTTCTCGAGGATCCTCTGATTTCTTTTATAAAACCAGAGTTTTATTTATTGGGGAATTATCAGGTTCTCAAGGAATATTTCACCAAATATTCCTGAAAACTCAGAAACTCAATGTTATTTAAAATAACTCTTTCCTGACACAGAACCACTCATAAAAAAAGTTCTGTCTAGAATAACTAAGGATTATCAGACTCTCAATATTGCTAGCTGGTAAATTTTAAGTGTCTGTCATCTGAAGATGTATCTAGCAAATCTCTCTCTAGCAATCAAAAGGGAAAATTGTAGGGTTGAGGGGTCTCCCCTGGGAGAGAGTTAAGGTCAGTATTTTCATTGTAAACTTTGAGCTTCAATGTTGTTTTAATCCAGAAACAAAGATAAAAATAATTCATTTTATGAGTTTTCTGAGGACCCCTTGAAATAATGCACACACAGGACTCCATAATCCTTTGTACGTAGTTTGTGTTCAACAGATGTTTTTTTTTTCCTAGTCTCCTTCCAGCTTAAACTGTATAATATAGAGCATGATGTTGAATGTAATTTGTGTTGTCTACTTGGGTTTTACATTTGTAGTTTTACAAACATATTGAGAAAGGTTCTCTAAGAAAAACACCTATGAATTAAGTACAAATTAGAAGATAACTGTGTGTTTCAATATCTTATAGTAACTCTGCAGATGCTGTACAAACTAAAAACATCAAAAGTGTTTGAAAAACAGAAGATAGAAGGAAAACAAACATGTGAAATTGTAGAGGAAGATCCATATGCCATTCAGATGATTTACTGGTGTCCAGAGAGCAGAATATTCTGTGTGTCAGGAGTTTCTGCGTATGTCATCCTTTATAAATTCAGCAGACATGAGATTATAACAGAAATAGCGGTAAGTTGCTTATAATTTCTATCTTATAGTAACTGCACAAAAGTTAAATTTCAAGTTTTGGTTAATATTTGGTGGTATTAATAGCTATCAGGACTGTAATATATGGCCAGTCATCCAGTTCAGAAGGCTTTTAATTATTCTTATTACTTATCATAACATATTAAAAACCAGATTGGCTTAAAATGACAGAAATAGCTATCAAAACCTCGTATTACTTGAATAGGACGGGTTATGCCTAAAGGGTTTTTTGTTTGTTTTTTAAGGAAAGGTATAGGCAGGAATAAAGGTGAGTAGGCAGGCAGGTAGGAAGAAGCACTTTATTTATTTATTTGTTCATCCTGACTGTACCTGGGTCACAAACCTAGGTCCTTGGGATGTCTACGGGTCACCCTGCTTATAGTCAGTGAACTTTTTAGACCACCAGGGCACACCACATCTAATGTCTTTTTACAGATATTGACTTAAATGTCAAATACATGCAGGCTTTTCTCTATACCATTATTATATTTTTAAAGTATGTCTTTCTTGTCAATTAATTGCCACAAATGATTTTTTTCCACTATAATATTTTTTTATTTTTAATAAAACATTAAATCATTTAGCCAGTATTTGCATAGGGTGGAAATAACTATGGGGCTGCCTTACATAATCATAAATTTTTAACTAATGAAATAATTTTATTACTCAATAATGGTGCTCTTGTGGGATAAATTAAATTTAAATAAAGCACTTACAGATAATAGACCTTTATACCCAATCCATTTTAAGGCCTGTATACAATTGTTTTTACCTCAACACCTAAAATTAAGGACTGCTTTTTAAAGCATATCAGCTAGAATCCAAGACTTTGAAGTGGCCTTTTAAGACAGCAATGTAGGAAGCCCCAGGGCTTACTGACATGAGAGAGAGAGAGCGAGCCCCGTTCTCTGAGGAAGATCTGAGAGTGAGCTAACAGCCCCTCCACAGCAGGGGACAAAAGGACCTCACAAAATGTAGCAGAAGCAGAGAGTGGTCTCGCAAGAAATCTGCTCGCAGCAGGGCACCCGCAGCTGGGGAGGCTCTCACAAATGTGGAGCTTCTCTGGGGGACGGAGGGGTTTGTGTCTCGTAGAAGGCATTCAGACTCCTGGGGCCTGCACTGGACAAACAGACACCCCCAAATCATGTAGCTTTGAAAACCAACAGGCCTCGTGATCCAAGGACTCGAGACCATGGACAATGGAGGGTCACCTCTGAAAGGACAAGCATCAATCCCAGCCCCAGATTATCCACTCGAGAAACACCCAATTCACAGATGGAGACTCCTTAGCTAAACTTTTTAAAACATTTTTTAAAGGAAAGTTACAAGCAGAAATGGAAGCGAGTAGTCAGGAAGAGAAGAGGAAAAAGCATCTTTTTTTTTTTTTTCTTCAAAAATTTATTCAGTCGTTCACACTGGTTGCTTCCCCGCTGAGCCTGGGACTTGAACCAGGGATATGTGGTTTGCTCCTTTGTGGGCAACTAACCTAATGGCTGCTTCACCACGGCATACCATCATTAGCGAGTTTTAAAGTATCTACCAAGAAGCAAGTTTTGTGGAACTCCAAGGATGGAAGCACTGGCAGGTGTCATTTTCATACTTACGTTCTATTTAACTGGAGCTTGAGCTGCAAGTCATCATTTTAGCATACCCATAACCTTGCTAGAGCAAGCACATCACGACCCCACCTTTCTACTGGATGCCACAGCACTGCCTAACAGACAGCTTGTCTGTGTCCCTTAGCACCGGGCCTGGCACAGTGAAGCTTCAGTAGCTCTCAGATAACAGAGGGCAGGAATATATTGTACCTGGCCTTGATCTCACTAAAGCTCACTAATACCTACCCGAAAAAAGTTATACATTCATGTAGAACCTCGTTATCTTCAATGGGAACACCTCCACAGTGCAGGGGCTGCCAGGCAGTGGAGCCTGTGACTGCAGCGACACTGGAGTTTATACTGGCATATTTTTAAAGCTTATACCTGTGGAGCTGGCCTCCAATCAGCCTGAAACTTAATGTTACAAGAGATCCATCCCCTTGAAACACTGTATGGATACACCTTCAGTAATTGGGACCTATCAGAAATTAAGCACACTCCCTAGAGATTTGATAGACACCAAGAATGGGACAAAGTTGAATGATAAAGTTAAACATCTGTACAAGGCCCCCTTTTTTACACTGGTAAAGACAGCTGTTTCACTTAATACATGGAAATAGTCATGCAAAATAAAAAAGGATATGTTCCAAGTGAAAGGCAAGATACAACCTCAAAGACTTAATGAAATGGAGGCAAGCAATCCACCACTTAAAAAGTTCAAAGTAATGATCATAAAACTGCTCCCGAAACTTGGGAGAATGGTTAAGCAAAGCAAGAGCTTTAACAAGCAGTGAAAAATAGAAGTCCCAAATAGATGTCACAGAGTGGAATAATACAATAGCAGAGCTAAAAACTACCAAAGAGGAGTTCCCCATGAAGTTCTGATGAAGCCAGAAGATGGCAAGCGATCCTGAAGACAGTACAGAGGAACTCACCCAAACAGCAACAAAATTTTTTAAAAAATGGAACTATTATGCTCAAGAAGTAAGAGAGATAAATATCATATGGTCCTACTTATGTGTGAAATCTAAAATATAAAACAAACTAAAATTTATAGAGACAGAAAACAGATTGGTAGTTACCAGAGATACAGTGTAATCAAGAGTATGTTACAAAATTAACAAGTCAAGAAGGTGTAATGTACACCCTGGGGACTTTAATCAATGGTGTCATCAGTGTTAGTGCAAATTAGAATGTTGTTAAGGTGGTAAATAGAGTTATTGTGATAATTACTTTACAGTGTATATAAATGTTGAATTATAATGCTGTGCACCTAAACTATTATGTGTCAATTATATTTCAATAAAAACACAAAATTCCATGATTTAAAATAAGATAAACCTAGGTTTTAATTCTAGCTTTACCAGTGAATACTTTTGTGACTCCGAACAAGCAATTCACAAGTCCCCATTAGTCAGTAGTAGAATCTAAACTCACTTTCTTCACCTGTCTAGTTTCCTGTGTGAATAGAAAAGTGGAAAGTAACAATAAATTAGAAATAATGCCAATTACATAGGATTTTTTGTGATGACTACATAGTCATTAATATCTAGTATCTTAAATGTAGTAAGTACTTGATGCTTGGTAATTGTTATCACTAAAGGTTTTTATAGTTTCAAGATAATCATGAAAATCATTTCAGCAATACTGCTGTATTTACCACCCCCATAATGACATTTTTGTAAGCAATAATTTTAGCCTCAAAAAATGATTTTACATTGTAATGCAAACGTTTGTTATAAACCAATTTTAATTAAAATATTTAATTTAGTCATAATGTACTTAATTTAAAAATATTTTTACTTCAAAAGCTTTGGAACACCTTTTTATCCCAATATAAAGTATGTTTTACATTAAGCAATTCTGACCAAATTAAACAAATGAGAGCTAAAGTAATGAAACAAGCAAAATTTGGAGTTTAATTCGGAAAAGTTCTACTGAATTCGAAGTTAAAATGGAATGAAAGTTTTGTTAAACATCAAAGCCTTACACAAAGAACAATTTCTGTGCTGTGTTTAGATGCACAACGTGCAGTTAAATTTCTCTCACTGGAATAACCATAACAATTTCTCCATTTGTTTATCATATGTGGTATTTTAAATTATACAGTATCTTACAGAATAATTCTTGTATAAAACTTTATCTCCACTGGTAGTTTTCTCATAATTCGAAAGAATTAAAACATGTACTTTTTTTGTGAATATGATTGAGTAGTCCATATAATACTATTTAATGAATTTTGGGATATCTCAGCTTTACTATCAAGTCTAATTTTTGAAATCATCAGGTAGCTAATGTGATTATTTGACATGGATTAAATTAAAACTTGCTTTTTTGTTTGTTGGTTTGTTTGTTTGAAGTCATTAGAGGTCCGACTTCAGTATGATGTTGAAGATATTATCACTCCGGAACCAGAAACAAGTCCTCCCTTTCCAGATCTGTCATCCCAGCTTCCTTCAAGGAGTCTTTCTGGGAGCACTAGCACGGTGGCTAGTGAAGGAGTAACAAAGGACAGTATCCCATGCCTCAGGTACAAGTTGCTACCAAGTACCAAAACAGTTTTACATAATAATCATATATCTTTGAAACTTCTTCAAATCAGATCACTCCTCTTTCTTTACTAAGTTGTTGTCAAGTGAGGTACAATTCAACAAGGGAAACCCTGGCCTTCTCTTCAAACACTCATGAGAAGGGCACAGTAATATCATCCTTAATCTACTAATTCATGCATTTGCTTCCCAAAAGGACCCTAAGGAAAACACAACTTTTACATAGAATGGGAAAACATTTGGCAGTGCAGAAATTTGGCCACTTACTTGATATTTCCTAATTGAAAAAGTGTTTAGGGACTTTCTTCATTCTTTTTGGGTTAAAAGAAAAAAAGTCAGATTCCCTATGATAAAAGTACTATGTTAGAAAAAAGGGCTTCTCATTGTTTGTTAGAATGTAACCTATTATTTATTTTTTACCTGATGCTATTTGGTAATAAACTGCTCTCTCAGTATATCTAAACAAAGTTTAGTTCATAATTAAGTAAAGTTTAAGGTTAATCAAGACCATAGTAATATTTATCTTTTTCATGCTTTGTAGTAATAAAGTATAAAAGAATGTGGTTTTCTTCAGTTACTATTTACTGCTTTGACATTATCAAACTAAATGTCTTTAGTATTAGCTAGTTGGAGAACTGAACCTAAGTCAGGAATTTCTGAGTCTCCTGTGAAAATATCTGAATATGTTATTTAAGGGATTGTTTAGACAACTGCCTTCCCCATTTCTTATGAAAACACTTACTGAGAATTTAAAGATAGCTCTCAGAAGCAAAGTCAGTTTATCATACAATTAATAATTTCTCTACCTTTGAAATCATTGATTTCCCCAAAAAATTTTTTATGAAGTAGTAAGAGGAAATAATAAACAGGCATCACTGAAAGAAAACCCTTTGAAGAAGAAAAATCACAAAATTTTAGAAAATGGGAAAGTTATATTATAATTTTGCACATTTAATTTTCACTTTATATCACTGCTTCATTTAATTGACTTTATTAAAATGAAAGCCAGAAAGAGAAAAGTTCAACAAAGCTCAAAAAAACACAGACTTGTTTATTAACCAAGAATTCCCATCTATTAAAGTGTGGCTCTTCCAATGACCCAAATACTGCTCTCTAAATTTTTTAAAAGATTAAAATATAGGAATGAGAGAGCAAAAAAACAGTGACATGAACAGAAATTTAGCAGTGGTGACAAAATAATAACAATTGTTGAAGCATAATAAAACATTTACTATTGACTTGAAAAGCAGTACAGAAAATCTTAAGGACATTTAAGAGAACCAAAGGCAAATAAATCAGTATAATCCTATATTATGTATATAAGCTCCTAGGGACAAAGCAACAGAATTGATATTAGTATATTTTTCTGTGAATTGTGCTTTGTTGCAGTTGATTCTTAGGTTGCATATAATACAATTTTTTGCTAAATAATTTGTTGGCATCCATCCCTACATCACTTTTCTTTAGATTCTCATATCCACTGGATGATATAAACAAACATTTCAGCTAACCAACTTTTCATTTTGGGCGGTAGTACAATGCATACTGATATATACATTTATGCAATTATTTGATATTTTTTGGCCACTGTATTTTTTTGATGTGAAAAACATGATCATCATAGTCCTCATTAAGAGGGTAGGATTTAAAAAAGAGTAGAAAAAGCTGCTAGCTTAAAGTGTATCTAGTAGTGTTTCAAGTAGAAGGAACAGCAAAAGTAAGACTTTTAGAGAGTTTAGAATATTTAAGGAACAGTAAGGAAGTCAGTGTAGCAAGAAAAGGAGCAGGTGGAGACTAGAGAGATGAGTAGGAGAAGGTAAGACAATGGCAATTATCAGCCATTAGAAGGACCCTGACTTTTATTCCTAATTTTAAAAAAGTTGTTACAGGATTTTGAATAGAGAGGTGACGTGATCAGACTTAAATTGAAAATTGATAACTTTGGTAGCTATGTTGAAAATGAACTTTGGCATGGAAAGGGCAGAAGTTAGAAATGAGTAAGGATGTTATTTCAGCAAATGAAAGGTAATTGTTAAGGGCGGATTATTTGGCGAATAAAAATACAGAATACCTGTTTCGATTTTAGTTTCAATTAAACAATGAATTATTTTAGTATCTGTATATCTGAAATATTGCAATGGACTTTTAGTAAAAATATCTTATTGCTTTTTTGAAATTCAGGTTTAAGTGAATATCCCATTATTTTTGTCAACTAGATTGGTAGCAGTGTAAAAAAGTGGTCGGTGTTGAAATATATCTTAAGAAATGGGGGACCTAGCCACAGGAAATTATTTTAATGTGTAGAATAACTACAACAGAAACAAAACAAAAAAAGTGGTCAGATTCAGGATATATTTTGAAGATAGCACCAGAAGCATTTGATAATTGTTTAGATGTGAAATATGAGAGAAGGATGTTAGTCAAGGATGACTTTGAAGTTTCTTAACCTGGAGGAGAGGAGTTGCTATCAGTTGGAACAGACTTGGAAGATTCAGGCTGTGGATATGTTGAACTTTAAGAGTTGGGTGGCAGATAAATGGTCATTCTTTTTATTGTTAGGCATTATAACTCACATCTATGTAATGAATATTAGTAAGACAAATAATTGAATAGCACAAATAAAATGCTATCCTGAAAAGTGAAAAAGGAAGTGATGATGGCCAACTGAGGTTGTGGACTGAAAAACTACTTTAAAGAAAAACAGTGGGTTGGTATCTTTTGGGAAAGCTGGGAGACACTGTCAGCTGTCCTCAATGCCTGGTGTATTTTTCTGTAGGAAGCTTCTATGTTACGTCTGAAGATACGCATGGGCAATCGTATTTAAAATGCAGATGAGGGAACTAATTTTATCTTTCTTCTAGTGTTAAGACACGACCAGTGCGGATGCCTCCAGGTTACCAAGCAGAACTGGTTATTCAGCTGGTGTGGGTGGATGGTGAGCCTCCTCAGCAGATCACCAGTCTTTCCATGAGCTCAGCATACGGGATGTAAGTAGCTGTGTGTTCACTATCATTTGTAATGCAAAGTATTTTAAGAGAAACCTCTAAATAGGTTAAGTCCTGAAAATAGAAGTCCTTTCCTAGACTTCTACAAAGTAAACATGGTCTAAAAAAATAATGATTTAAGTATAATTGAGGTTATTTGCTCTCACTGGATGACAAACTTATATCCTCATTTTTACTATTACTATTTGGTTGTTAGAATGTTGATACACTGTACTTTTCCTATTATTTTCTTCCCTTGCATTTCATTTTGGATGCTTTCTTTTGACTTGTTCAGAGTTCACTAATTCTTCAACTGTGTTTATTAATTTGATGACCCGTGGAGTTCAATTTTTAGTTATTTTTTTAGTTCTAGACCTTCTGTTTAGTTTTTTTAGAGCTTTCTTTTATCTCCCTAAATTAACACTCTTGTCTCATTTTCCTTAATATGTTGAGCATAATTACTTAAAATATGTGTTTGATAACTCTATATCTGGCATCTAATCTATTTATCTTTGTTTTTGGTGACATTATACTGTCTTCATGATACCTATGTTGCTTTTTGGTTTTTTTCTTAATTGATTATATAACATTATATATATAACATATACATTATATATAACATACATATATAATTTGAGGTTCTAAATGTTATTATCCTTCAAAAAACATTGCCTTACCTCAGGCAGTCAACTTAGAGGCAGCAGAAAGTTCAGAACAACATAGTCCTATCAGACAGCATATCTTTGAAATGAGGATTTTATTCCCTTTAAAAACTAATTTAATTCTCAATCTTCAGTCCTAAATTGTAGCCCTGCAATTAAATTCTGCCAAATTATGTTCCCACCAGCAATGGTTGAGAATGTCTGATTCCCTGCAATTGTTTTTCTCTTTTACTAAAGGAAAGATGCAGGCAGGAATGAAGGTAAGCAGGCAGGCAGAGAGAAACATATTTAGTTTCTTTAATGTATTTAAGTAATTCATCTATCCAGAACTTATTTAGGCATGTTATGAGACAAAACTATATTTCTTGATTATTATGCCAATACCATTTTCCTGAACACTTCATCTTTTCTGAGTATATTAGAATCATCTTTAATTAATAATACATTTTCAAATATTGGACGATTTCCTATATTTTCCAGTCTATTCCTAAGTTAAGACTGGTGAGCTCCAAGGGAACTCTTTGAAGTCATCAAGAAGGGGGATAACCTAAAAAAAAAAAAAAAATCTTATCTTGTGTTCTGGGAATTCTGGGACAGAGGGTTGGAGGACATATATGAATGTAAACATTGGGAACTTTTTAACTGAAAAAATATTTTGGAGGAAAGTTGTCAGAATAACCAATAGATAAAGGGAAAAGGAGAGGCAAGTGTGATGTAGCTCACAGTCATCCCACTGCTTGCTATGCACGTTTGGACTATTGATGATAAACTTAATGTATTATATACAGATGTTGACTTACAGTGATGTGAACTTAAGCCTATATAATGTTGTAATGCAGTGGTCTGTGTGTATGTGTGTGTACACATTTTTCCTCTGGACCAAGTAGTTTCCCTGGAAGATGACTAAGTTCAAGCCACTTTCAGGCTTCCCTACACAAGAGAATGAACTGAAAAGGTAAAGGGATGCCAAAGTCAACAGGCTGTGAAGGTGTAGTGCCAGGTTAGAAACTGAAGGCTTTCATAATAACTCAGAGAGCACATTTCCCATATAAGGGAACCCTGGGGGATGACTGTCCCTATAGAGCCTCTGAAGAACCTATACTTGTCTGAGAAAGACAGCTTGAATACCTGCGTGAGAGTTTATTTCTTGTATTATTAAATAATATAAGCATTAAAAAAACTTTTCTGAGAATCGTGAAAGAAAACCATATGGTGGCCTGATAAAATGAGACCAATAACACCACTAAAATTTGAAAAGGACATTACAGAGAGGGAAAAGCATAAGACCCAATCATGCATGAACACAGATGCAGACATAGCAACCAATATGTAAGTAAATCTAGAAATAAAAGAAATCTAGTTTGCTTTACATCAGGAATGCAAGGGTTATGGAACATATGAAATGAGTCCATGAAATTCACATCATTAACAGGATAAAGTAGAGAAACAACAACAAAAAAGAAGTAGCATTACTGGCAATGAGACAATTGTAATAGTCCCAAACTATAAATAATCAAATGTTTGTCAGAGTAGACAGAATAAATTGTAGTATATTAATCCAAATGAATTCTATAGCAATGAAAATGATCAGAATTTATATGCAACAGTACATAAGAAAACAGCCAACAACTATCAAAAATAAGAAAAACTAAATTTTTGTGTAGGGAGTCAGATTTGTGTGGGAGAAGAGAGGGATAATTGGGAGAAGCATGGGGCATCTACTGGTAACCTGTCTAGAGCTAGTAGTAGTTACATGTGATTGTTCACTTCGTGATAATTAAGTGTACAGTTATGTATAATTTCATGCAAGTTTAACATCTAAATCAAAGAGTAAAATATAAAATTTTTTAAAAGAGTAATCTTACAGAATTGTATCCCATAATTATACTCAGTATTAGAGTACCAAGTAAACTCATGAAAGAATTCAATGTTCTGTTGTTAATAGAAAAAGACTAAAAGCAACCTAACTTTCCATCAATATTGTGAAGCCATTTACAAATTAGCTTCCTATGAATTTACATGAAATGGGAAAATATAGTTAAAAACAATCGAGGTGCAGGATATTATTCTGTGCACCATTTATCTGTAATATGTTATAAACATCTAGACTACATCCTTTCAATTCCTACAAGAACATAATAAAAATAACTGAATCAAAACATAAAGTATATAAAGAGGTAATTCACAGAAGAAATACAAATGCCCAATAGACATGAGAATACTCTTGACTAGTAATAAAAGATATATAGCAATAAAATAGGATTTCTTGCTCGTGTGTGTACTATTTTTTTTTTTTGAAGGAAAGTGTCAGACAGGCAGAAAGAAGAGGAAGAAGCATGTTATTTTATTTAGATGTTCATCTTGGTTATTTCCGCAGCCCTGGAATGTGACCTGGGAATCTTGGGATGTGTGTGGACTGCACCTGGTGTATTAAACTGCTAGGCCACAAGGGCACATCATGTGTACATTTTTTTTAACACTAATACTTCCTAGTAACAAGAATGTGAGGAATGGATCGTCTCATAATCTTTTAAAATAAAACTAAGTATATCTTTTGACCTTGAAATTCTAATGTTGGTGATACAATTTCTCGAGACTGTCATTTATGCACATTGTTTGTAAAAGGAATTTTTTACATCATTGTATGTAGCACCAAAATATTTGGACCCTATTACATATTCATAAATAGAAAGATACTTTCTTAAAAATATATTACTTTGATATCACAGAATGCAATGTTCTATGTAAAGAATACAGACAAGAAAAAAAATATTTCTTAGAGATATTTTTGTTAAAACAGTCATAGAACAAACATTATATACCATTAAAACATTTAAAAAGCATAGGAAGGATATACACAGAACCTGTTAATGGCAATCTCTAAAAAGGTGATTGATGTACAGTAACTTGATTCAAGAGATTAGTGATTTCATTTTATATTATTTGAATTTTTAAAGTAAGAATATTTTCAAATATAATTTTTTAATTAAAGGAAAAATCATCACTGTGATTTTGAAAAGTCAAAGACACTAGAAATAGTTAAGAAAAATTTGGACCTTTGTAAATCATCACTCAGTAGAGCTCTGGGGGGAGGGGCTGAAGACCCTGGCTTCTCGATGGAGCAATAACAAGTCACATGAAAACATAAATACATAATTCTTTAACAAAATAGTATAGTAGAGAGATACTGATTTATTTAATAATTTTTTATTGAGCTCTTACTATATAAAAGTTTTTTTTGGTAGAATTTGGAATATAGCAATGAGCAAGCAAGTAAAAAAATCCCTCCATTTAATCACCTAGTCAAGGTATATAATAATGAGGTATGCAATATACAGTGACTTGAAAGTTATTTAAAAGAGTAAGTATAGAAATAGAACACAGCAAGATAGCTAAGAAGATAAGAAATCAAAGTCACTGAAGTAACCTAATGAGATTAAATGTAAAATTTTTTCATCTTATCCCAAAGGTAAGGCAATCTGTTGAGTTGGCTTTTCTCTTGTGGCTTCTGTGATGTCGGGAGATCACAATTTGATAGTTAGGCTTAGGAGTGAAGTCCTTTTTTCCAGTTACTGAGTTAAACTGGTGCAGAGTTAGAGCATAAACATTAAAGTGGTATTTTTCAGGACTCGAGTTCTCATTCTAGCTTCTTTTAGCAGCTGAATCTTAGAAGTAAATTTTTTGTGTCTCAGTTTCCTTATATTAAAATAAGGATAAAATGTTGAAGATTAAATGTATTTACATATAAAATTTACCTTTAAGTCTCAGAACAGCATACACATCTTCAAGGGGATAATTTGATAAATGGATTATTTATCTAGGATAGAGAAACAGCAGGACATAGTATAATGCCCCAGGCTAGAAAGGACAATGTCGAAAAATAATTCAAAGTTTATTACCATGTTATTTGACTATAATTAATAGATCGCTTTTTATCTAACAAGTACAAAAACACAGCTTATGTCAGAAAAAAGGAGAAACAGAGAAAGAAAAACCATAGGCACTGTAAGTAATAAACTTTGTGTTTTCCTTTTATTGGGTAAGATACTAATGCGCTGGCAACTAGCAAAGACACTAGTCAGGTTATTTGCTCTTGGGCAGCTATATGAGTCATTAACTATGCTGCTTTTAGTTATTTATGGATTGTCCAGAAGACCTTAGCAATTTAGTTTGTAACACATATAAAAGATATTTTCTGTATTATGGGGTTTTTTGTTTTTTTTTATGATTTGGGAACACTTACATCTCAGTTATACTGTCTCTACCATTTTTCTTATTAGAATCTCTCAATTCTACCATTTTGGTCAAACTCAGCCCTCAAGTTCACTGCCCATTATTAGTTGAATACTCTCTAAGGACAGTGACTTTGTGACAGCATTTAAGTACCTAGATCAGACATCAAAGAAAGAGAAAAACTTAAGTACAGTCACAATTACTCTAAGAAATATTTGGAAATCACTTGAATGTGGAAATCCTCAGTGACTTAAGTCTAACTCGAATTTGTTTCAAAGGCCACTGTGTAATCAACTTTAGCTAAGTAGCTCCATTTTCACAGTGATTATTGATTTTCTCTTTTGGAGAATTTATCATGGGCAACTGTTATGTCACAAACTCTGCAGAATCAAAAATATTCCCCTCTTACAAACAAGTTATTAACCTGCCACACTTCTATGTGTATATAGAGGTTTTTTCGATTTTTTTTCCTCCATGTTGTTCATAATACCAATAAGAAAAGGAAAAAAAAGGATTCCCAACTGGGGCCACTGTCTGTGGAGTTTGCACATTCTTTTAACTGTCGGGTAAATTGTCCCAGTAGAAGTGAGTGTTTGTGTGTATGGAAGTGTGTCCTGTCCAGGGCTGATTCTCACCTTGCACCCTGAACTGCTGAGATGGACTCCAGCCACCCACAACCCTGAGCTGGAATAAGCAGGTTGGAAAAATGAATGAATCCAAATTGTTTAATATGAGTAATGTCTGGAATCTTTATTTAGAAGTTTAGTGATGTTTGTGTGACCAGAAGAAATATGACATAGGAGCTTAACTCTTGTTTACATCAATTAGCCTTTGGTAAAACTGGTTTCATTACAGGCTGTTTGGTTCAAAGTCGTTTCCAAGAACCTATGACATTAAGTGAGGACTTAACTGTATATTGACAGAAAATAGGCTTCTGGGTCAAAGCCAAAGGTAGTTTATTGCTGACTGCAAAAACTGCGAGTCAGGCGACACCTGTGTCAGTCAGGGCCATGAGCCTCAGTCCCCAGAGGGTTCCACAGTGAGATTGCATTACATGGTAGTAAGAACTCCGGACGAAGAAAACTCAGACCTTGAAATAGACCAGCCATCCTCTAATCCAAAAAGAAAGACTTTATCTTTACTCTGGAAAGTGAGCAGATCCTCTGTGGGGAAGGGAGAGAGAGGACTTTATCTTTACTACCCTGAAATATCTCCGGGGAGGAAGTTGCCTGTAAGCTTTACTATCCTGGATGTCTCTTTATACAGATATTCTTGATTCTGAATGCCTTCTCACTAAGAGGACCCAGACTGTGGAAATATTCATGCGAGTAATCTACCAGTGTTAATATGGAGCGCATTATATCAAGGAGTAACATAACCAATTTGTGTTGGTCTGTGAGACTCAGTCTGAATTGCTGTACTTGTTATTTGAGTCTGTGATCAGAGATAAATTACAGATCTCTCATTCAATTTGGAACTTTTTGTTAGAAGAGTTATTCTTCTAAGAACCTTCTAAATTTAGTATCTTATATCCTACTGAGCTTAAATGATATAAAATGTGAGTAAATGAGGGTTTTTCTCTGAATATGGAAAGAATATAAATTTGAGAGTTGAGCATGGATCTTACTCTATCAGTGTGTGTTTCTCAAGAACAAGGACTTTATTTATATTATAAGCATAGTTTTTAACCCTTTTTTTTTGGTACAGGCAAGAATGAAGGCAAGCAGGCAGGGAGAGAGGAGGTAGAAGCACTCCATTTTATTAGTGTGTTCACTGGTTGCTTCCCCAGTATGCAACCAGGGGACCTGGGATGTATGTGGACTGTGCCCAGTCTAACCCACCAGGCCACAAGGATGTTCCCACAGTGTGTTACTTAAAAGCAAGTATTTCTACATTGACTCCCAGTACTGTTATTGACTCCACAGGTCATATTCAATTTCTACATTTGCCCCAATGTTATTTATACGATTTTTTTCCTAGAATACAGTAAAATACAAAATCTTACCTTGCTTTTTGGTTTTCATTTCTTCTTTATCTCCTTTAATCTGGGGTAATATGTCAGCATCTTTTATTTTAACTTTGATATTTTCAAGAAGACAAATTATTTTTTAATGTGTCATTTGGGTTTGTCTGTTGTTTTCTCATGATTACAGTCAAATTGAGCACTTTGGTGTGTAACCCCATAGAAGCAGGGTGATGTCTTCCTCAGTTTATTGTATGAAAAGGCACATGATGTTCACTCACCGTAACATTGGTGGTTCTAACTTTGATTGCATGGTTAAGGCAATGTCCGCTAGGTTTATGCATTCTAAAGTTGTTTTCCTTTGTAAATAAGTTTATTGGGAGATATGAGAAATTATATAGACATCTTCCTCATTAAAGTTTCACCCTTCAGTTTTAGCATACTTTGGTGATTTTATTCCATAGTCCCCCTAATAAATGTTCTTTTCTTAGAGAATGTAATGTCTCTAAACAGTATAAAAATATTTTTCCATTTCTCCTTTGAGTTAATCACTGACCCAATATTCAGTATTATATTGTTCAGACTCCACATATTTTCCATCTGTTTGATTTTTACATCTATAATGCTGTGATTGGAGATGAGAGGATATGATTTCAATATTCATAAATTGATTTACACTTGTTTTGTATTCCAACATATACTCTTGAGAAGAATATAAATTCTGCTTTTGGGAGGTGGAGTGTTCTATAATGGTCTATTAAATCCATCTGATCTGATTCATCATTTAGGACTGTTACTTTCTGGTTTTTTGAAATCCCTTACTAGTATTTTGTGTCTGTCAGTGTCTCTTCTTAGGTCTGTTATTAATTGCTTTATATATTTTGTTGCTCTATCATTTGATATTGTAGACACACACACACAACATCTTAATGAATTAATCCTCAATCATATAATGTCCAGCTCTACCTCATTACCTTTTTTAGATGGATATCCATTTTACCTGATAGAAGTATGGCTGTCCCTGCCTTGTTGGTGTAAACATTTGCTTGCAGAATAGCCTTTCATCCTTTTACTTGTAAACCTCTGTTTGGAGCTGAGCTGTGTTTCCTACAGGCAGAAGTTGGGCTCTGTTTTCCTATCCATCCAGCTGCTCTGTGCCATTTAACTGGTGAGTTCAGTCTTTTCGGTTTCACTGTTCTTTTATTATCTTCTCTTACACTTAGCTTCCTTTTGTGTTATGTTGGGATTCCATTTTTATTTCCTTATTTATTCTGTAAACTTCTGGTATGAGGTTTTCATATTAAATTTTATGCTAATAATTCATTTCAAATTGAAATCAAGTTCATCTCAAGCTCATTCTAACAGCCCACATTTTCACTCACTTCCCCCCAACATTGTATGTTGTGTTGTCTTGCTGCTTCTATGTAGGGATTCTTTTCATGTTCTAGAAATCCCTTATTTCTTTTTGCATGACCAGTTTATTGGTGATACATTATGACTTCATCTGTAAAGCTCTTGATGTCTCCTTTAATTTGAGTGATAAGCTGGCAAAGCAGAATATTCTTGTTTGAAAGTTTTTCTCTTTCAGCACTCTGAACATATTGTGCCTTTCCCTCCTAGCCTGTAAGGTTTCTGCTGAGAAATCTGTTGTCCTCATATGATACATTTTTCTCCAGATACTTTCAAGATTCTCTATCGTTAATTTCTCCCATTTTATTATACTGTTGTCCACAACCCTATATTCAAGTTCATTGTTCTTTTCTTTTGCTGATGGACACCTACCTATATGTCAGTTCTATCTGTACTAATCAACTCTGACTTCTGTTTAGTTCTCTTACATTTTATCTTTCTTGAAGTTCTCACTGGTCATCCAGTCTTCTCCAGAGGTCAGTAATATCTTTATGAAGATTAAACTTTTTAATGAAATGGACATAAGTAATTTACCTTCTTTTTTGGATATTTTTATCTTGTTCTTTCATTTGGGACATATTTCTGATTCTTTATTTTTCTTGATTCTCTGTTTTCTATGCATCATATGAAACAGTGACCTCTCCCAGTTTTGACGAGTATTGTTTAGCCCTGCTCGGTGTACTTGTGAAGGGAATTAGTTCAAGACCTTTTGTCACAACATAATGCTAACATTTTTCATGGCGGTAAAATCAGGAGAAAACAGAAAACAAATCTGCTTTAAAATCAAAATCATTAAATCAGATTAATTTTTGTAAAATATATCCACTAAAAGTATTATAGGAACTTCTTTCCTAAGCATATACTGTTAACAAAACTTTTAAGGTAAGCAAATTTTTTATTTTTTATTTTATAACCTAGTATCCAAAGCCACTAAAGAAACATACTTTTGAGTTACAGTTTACAGGTACACATAAAGAAAAGCAGTTTCTTTTCTTAAAGCACCAAAATATGTAAAAGTACAAAGAGAAATATATTGAAATGATTGCCATTTTTTAATTAAGTGCTTATACGTTAACGTTGTTTTTAAATGCCAAGGAAAAGAAGGTCCCTGCAGAACTTTTAGGCACTTGGTAATCTATTTCTATTTTAATTTATAAAATAGAAAAATGTCTCAACTCTTCTAATAATACAATGTTGATTTGAAAGAGACTTTCAGAAGTTAATTGAAGACAGGGATTAATAAAGTCAGTTATTCTTATTAATTGCAAATCTTTTTAAAATTGATTTTATTGAAGGAATATTGCATTTTAACATTAACCAGGTTTGAGGTCTACATGATACCAAAATTACATCTGTATATAGTACAGTAGGCTTCCCACTATTTTTCCTTTCATTTTAGAATTAATCCCGTTTACCTACTTTGCCCCCATCCTTACACTATCTCTTCCTGCACCCTTTGATTTGCTTTTTTCCCCACCACTGAAAGTCTGTTATTGTTTGAATTAGTTAAGTCTATTGTTTATTTCATTCATTTGCTTTCTATCTCTATACACATCATATGAGTGATATAATGCATTGTTTGTATGGCTTCTCTCACTAAGAATAATTCCCTCCAAATCCATCCATGTTGCTACAAATGGTAGGATTGCTGCTTTTTGGTTGGTGCATAGTATTTCAGTGTGTATATATACCACATCATCTTTTTCCAGTCATGGGCATTTAGATTGTGCTCAGATCTTGAGTATTGTAAATAATGCTGTGGTGAACATGGGGGTGCATAGATCTCTGTGAATAAGTGTTGTTGTATTTCAAGGGTAAATATCCAGTACAGGAAAAACAGGATCAGATGGAGTTTCCATTCTCAATTCTTTGAGGAATCTCCATAATGCTTTCCAAAAGTGGTTGTACCATTTTACACTCCCATCAACAGTGTATATAAGAGTTCCCTTTTCTCCACATCTCTCCAGCACTTGTGCCATGTGTGAGGTGATATTTCATTGTTTTGATTTGCATTTCCCTAATGACAAGAGAAGTAGAACATCTTTTCATGTACCTGTTGGCCACTTGTATGTTGTTTTCAGAGAAGTGTCTAAGGTAATCCACCCATTTTTAATTAAATTGATTTGTGTTGCACTTGAGTTCTTTATATATTTGCATATTAATCCCTTGTCAGAGGTGTGATGGTCAAACCCAATCTTGAAAATCTTATTAGTTGGTATTTTCTTTTGATTTCTCCTTTCCATCAGGATATTGGAAGAAAAAAATCTCACCCTTTCATTAACAAATTTGTTTTACTGTTCAGATAGGTAAGCCAAAATATCCAGTTTTTTAAAATCTTTTCTCTGTCGTTCTATACAGCTTTTTCTATAAAATACTTTTAGGGACTACAGTTTAACACTAGCTGAGATTCTTTCATACTGATTTTTTTGTTGTTGTTGGTAGTAATTAAATATTTGTCAGTGCTAAAAATAACTTGAAATGTAATATATATTAAATTTATCAATTTTAAGTATGCAGTGAGTTTTAGCAATAACTAACTACCAACATACTAATGATATAAAAAGTTTTCCTCACTTCAAGAGGTTCCCTTGTGCCCCTTTGCATTCAATAATTACCCCTCAGGTGATGGCCCTTCAGAACTACTGATTCACATTCTGTCATTATAGTTTTGCATTTACTATAATTTTTTATAAATGGGAGCACGATTTATATTTTATTTCACTTAGCATAATGCTATTAGCATAATAACATAATGCTATCGTGCTTCATCCATATTATTGTATCTGTGGATTATTCCTTTTAATTGATAAGAAATATTCCATTATGAATATAGACAAAATTTTCTATTGAGGCTCTATCAATCTGCATTTCCAGCAGCAATGTCATGAGGGTTTATTTCTTCACAAACTTAACACTTTGATATTGTCAATTGTTTAAATTTTCTCCACTCTGATGGATTTACTGGTATCTAGATGTGGTTTTAATTTACATATCCCTGGTGCTTGTGATCTTGAAAGTGCCACATATCTGTGTTGCAATTTCTTATCAAGTCTTGTCCATTTTGTTATTATTAATAATCTTTTTTAAATATTCTGAATAAGTATTTTTTGAAAACCAAAATTGTAAAGATTTTATTTTAATGTTAAGGACAATTTTTCATTTATAAATTCTGGTTTTGTTATCAGATGAATTTGTTTATGGACATTCTTCTCTCCCATAGTATTTACACTATTACTGGCCTGTCTTAGAAGTTGTAGTCTAAATCCTCAAACTTTCTTCTCAGTTTTTTTAGATTTTGGGTATTCTAAGTCGACAGCATTTCCATATATTTTTTTAGAATCATATTTTCAAAATCTCTCGAACAGAAAAGAAACATGCTCAGATTTTGCTTGGAATTGCTTTGATTTTAATAGAACAATTTGGGAGAAATTAGCATATTGAATTTTCTAACCATTGATCAAAATGCATTTTTTCATTTATTTAGGTCTTCATTAGTTTCCCTCAGCAGTGTTTCATGGTTTTTAGTGTACTGGTTCTCTACATATATTATTAAATTTATGCCAAAGTACATAGTAATTTCAATGCTATTTTGAATATTGGATGGAGGGTTCTATAAATTTCAGTTCAGTCAAGAAGTTGATAGCATTCCTATTCTAGCTGTTCTATCAGTTATTGAAAGATGATGGTTTGCATTTCTAACTTTAATTGTAGATTTGTCTTTTTTCTTTCCAGTTCTTCTTTATGAATATTGAGGCTCTATTCATTAGATAAAATCCATATTTAGATAAATCTACATCTAGTAGTATTATATCATCTTGATGAATGATTAAAAGAGGCCAATTCAATTTATTCCTCAACTTTGAAGTGACTATATTCTCAGTAGTCATCTTTAAATTTGTGTTTCCATGGTAAATACTTTCCACCCTTTGACTTTTAATGTAAGTGTAGGCAACATAGAGTGGACCTCATGTTTCATCCAGTTAGTCTCTGCCCTTAACTGAAATATTTAGAGCATTGACATTGATATGATTATGCACATGGTTAGATTTGATGCAGTTTCCTATTTCTTTTTCCCTCAGTTGTTTTCAAGTGTCTCATCTCCTACTGATTTATTAACTTTTTACAATAGTTTACTGTATACATATGTTACAAGAATTTAACAGAATACTTTTATTTTGCCACCTTTTCTTAATACTATTTCAATACACATTATAAACCCAAGGCCCATTCTTATTTTTTTTTAAGTAATTATCTTTTGAAGAAATAAGGAAAGCCTTTTAATAGTAAAGTACATAATATTTACCATGTCTGTGTTTCTCTGTGGTTTCATTTTTCTTCTGCTTGAAGGACGGACTTCCTTTATTATTTCCTGTAGTATAGGTCTCCTGGTGATGCATTTTCTCAGCTCTCATTCATGTATAAAACTCTACATTCCACCATCTTAAAGATGTATTTGCTCTGTGTAGAATTTCAGTTTGATAAGCGATTTCCAAAGATGTCACTTGAGTTGTATAGTTTCTCATGAGTGGATTTCATTATTCTTATCTTTGCCCCTGTATAGGAAATATGTCTTTACAGCTCTGGCTGCTTTTAACACATTTTAAATTGCTTAAAATGTATTTTGAACCACACCAGGGCATTATCCTTTCACTTAGCATTACACAACATTTTATGAATATGTAAGTTGCCACACATAAAATATTTGAATTGTGTGCTGAATTAAGGGCAAAATCCTTGCTAAATCATTGTCAGTGCTTTTAATCACAACTAGGGAAAGCTCTCAAATACACTAATGTCTTCCAGACTCTAAAGATTCATTTTAACATAGATTTTTGCCTGAAATGTATTTGTCCATATAATCTTTTTAGTACTTTAGTATACTAGAATGTAAGTTCGTATGTTCCTGTAATGTTGGAATCTTATGTACTAATTCTTTTGAAATTTTAATTTTTCCTTTGTATAAAAAATTAATCCAACCTAATAGCTATTTTTTATGTAATTTTTTTATGGAAACGTGCAGGCAAGAGGAGAGGAGGAGGAAACATTTTTTTGTTATCATGATTGTTCTCCTGGCCCAGGGTCCTTAGGATGTGTGTGGACTACATCTGGAGGCCTTATCTGCGAGGTTACTGGGGCATGCTTAAGATAATACTTTGAAGAACATTTTAGCATGAAATAAGAGTTGCTGCTCTTTCATAAATCACTTTTTTGCTTTGGTGTAATTCTGAAATTGTGTACATAGTATGTAGAGTCTCATGCAGATTTAAAATTTAGCTTCTGCCTGTGGTTATTAGGTTGGCCAGGTGTTCAACACAACTCATCAAGCTGCTGAATAACAAAAAATGGGAATGTGCTTTTTTTTTTTTAATGTAATGATTAGGTACCTTTTTTTAATCAAAGAAAGACTGGTTTATAACATAAAGGTTTCAGGTTTGTACATCATTATAAATCAATATCTGTGTATACTAAATTAAGTTCACATCAAACTAATTCTTTTATCATATAGTTGACCACCATTATCCAATTTCCCTGCACCCTTCCATCTGACAAGTGCTATTTCTTTTTTAATTTAGTTTAGTAGTTTGCTCCCTTTATGTACAATATATCAGTGAAATCAGACTATGTTTGGCTGGCTTCATCGAGGTCCATGCATATTGTTGCAAATGGAAGCATTTCATATTTTTGTATAGCTGAGTAATATTGTGGATATATTCTATATATATGTATGTATATTCTATATATATACACACACACACACTCTCCACATCTTCTTATGAGCCCCTTTCCTTTGGCTGTTATAAAAAGTGCTACAATGAACACAGGATCCTCTGACTTTTATGATAGACTTTGGAAATTTGAAAAAAGTTTTGTCTTACTGGAATATATAACTGAAATAGCAAGACATCTAATATGGTAGAACTTTTGTTTGAGGAAGGCAGTATGGTGGTGTTGAGCAAATTAGATTGAGAATAAACAGCTGATCTGCCAACCAGATTCAATATAAGTAATAAAAGAACATGGAATTTATGTAAAGCAAGCAAAGTAACATGTATCCAACTCTCTCTGTGTGTACAAATATATCTGGTTTAGCACACAAAGAGCACAAATTTATAATGTTCAGCTAGAGGGTAAGTTATAAGCGGAGACAAAAAGAGTTGTGTGTTTGCCTAATGGTTAGGGTGACCAACATGCCTATTTAGAGTTAATTTCTCAAGAGATTTACCTAAATTAATCAAATGGTATTTGATGTTTAATAAATAGGACAATAAAAGAGCAGTTTTGAATTCCGGTGAATGAAAGGTGTATTTCTCAAATCTACTATGCTGTGAACACCTTAGATATAAAAAGTTAACTTTTATGTGAAAATTGATTAGAAAACAGCATCTAGCTACCTACCTAAGCATCTATAGTTATCAGTTATTAAAGTATGACATTTCTTGACCCCTGTTTCCCTTACATAGCAAAAATATTTTTATATGATTCTAATGTAAAAACATGAGACCAAGTTAAATAGCAGATTGGGTAATCAATACGTACATGCTAAAATGTGATTGCAGGTCACTCCTGTTTTTTGACATGGTCATGACTGTCATACAAGGTCAACTTACCCTATATAAAGACACAATATCCTTCCTGACTACACAAATCACTGCCTGATCGCACCAACCCTAATGCATGACTTTCTACTATTTTTAATTCAAAGATAATAATGGTTACTTGATACATTCTAGTTGCATATTTTTTCTCTCTAGAGTTGCATTTGGGAACTGCAATGGGTTGGCTGTGGTGGATTTTATACAGAAGACAGTACTGTTAAGCATGGGGACCATTGACCTATATAGATCAAGTGACCTATACCAACGACAGCCACGGTCTCCTCGAAAAAACAAGCAGTTCATTGCAGGTAGGAGATAAAACAAGATGGTCATGAACATAAGTTCATTCTGTTTTCTTACCTTTAGATTTCATGTATTTCTTCTGTGATGCAATTCAACTGCATGGCAATGAAAGTTCACATAATGTACAATACCATGGAAATAAAATAGCAGAAACATAGTGAGAATCTTTGAAAAGGAAAATTTTGTTGTTGAAATCAGGAAGTAGTTAGGAAGTTTTTCGAGTTTCTTAGATTGAATTCTTTAAGTTATTAAATATAAAAATGCTATGAAAATCAGGCCTTTCTAATTAAAAAGACTGCTTGCAATGGTTGTGTAAATAGGCTAATTTCTTTTTAATATATCTGGTTACTTTTAAATTTTTTTAATTAACTCCATATTTTAGCTGTCATCTTTGTGGACTTTCTTGGAGGTATTTTCACAAATGCAATTAACATTAATTAACATTTTAAAACACTATGAAAGATGACATTTTTCTTGACACCTACAATAAATTGATTTTAACTATGAAAATATGAGGCTAATTAGAATATAGCAGAATATATAAATTTCAACATTACAGAAATAGTACATATTCACGCAGTTGACTTTGTGAACAGTGCCAAAATTCTGTATATTTTCTATCCACTTAGTTGGTAAAAATTGGCTGAGTTAAGCGACTTGCACATAAAAATGCATCTGTGCTAATAAATTTAACCTCTGTGTTAATAAAGTTTACTTTCGAATTAAGGAAAAAGTACTTGACATACTGACTGGAATCGTTCTCTGTGTTAATCTTTTGTAAACTTCAGTCCTTTAACATTGCTAGCTTAGAGCCTTTCAGGGCCACAGAAGTTCTCCTTCATCCTGGAGTTTTTGATAGGGATCACAACTGTTATAATATTTTAGGAGTGCTGGAAATTCTGCCTCCACCATTACTGCCTATTGAAAGTAAGGCAGAATAAAAGAAATATGCACGTACCATATGATACCTCCTGGCTGGAAAACAGATATTGATTTTGGCAAGTTCATGGACTCTTTAACGGCTGGAAGGCACTGTTTGAAATCAGTAATTCAGTCAGAAAAGCTGGGGCTCCTATGACAGATGCTAAGTTAATTTTTTTGGATATACACTGGGATAACAGTGTATTTTGACAAAGGTAATCTGATTTTTAATTAAATTGAAACATGCTGAGCCTCAATAATTATGATTAAAATGAAAAAAAACTGATCCAGTCAAACTCCATTTGTGTTACTGTCTAAACTATAGTGGGTACTTTATGAAATTAAAATACTGAAGATGAAACACAACTATTTTAATATTAATGAGGTAGCATACATATTTTAAGTCAGATAAGTTCACTATGTAAAAAGCATATAAGATACTTGATAAAATTACCACAGCGTTCTCATCATTCATCTATCACCTCTTATTTTCTAATTGATTTGTTTTTTTTTAATATCTCCTCTCTAATTTGATTACCTAAACTTGCTGCAATTTCTTCATCTTGGCTGTTCTAGATTCTGGTATGATATCACTTCCTTTTGCTTTAGACTATTTTTCTCTCTTTCCTCTGCCTGCTGCTGCTGGTGTTCTGGCATGTTCCACAGACAACTTTTGCATGCGTGGCCTGTCTAACTTTTATCCTGATTTAACGAAACGGATCCGTACTTCCTATCAGAGTAAGTTCTATAAAGGTTAGGCAAATAGCTTTATGTCATAATGCTTGAGTTAAATCCACACATCTGTGCTTAAGTAATGTGTTTTTTTAAACACATTCAGCATGCATGCAAGTTTTTCCTTTGTTATGGAAATGCAACCTGAAATATTTGTGTATTTTTATTAAAATTATCAAACAGTTATTGTCATATACCCATTTATTCATATCCATTTTTTCAGTTCTTATTTCAAACCATGCAGACCACATTCTGTTAGTCCAGAGTCACTGTGTTTTGTTTTGAGGAAAAGCCATGGTGTCTTGTGAATAATAAACCTGACATACCAATAATAATTGTTCTTATTTTGTAAATTTTGTGCCTTTGGCCATTATGTAAAGTTGTTCTAAACTGGGTCACAATTTTTGCTGCTTCTCAATTAGGAATACCTCGTTACTTCTACGAAATTTAATTTCTGATGTATTTAAAACACACAAACTTATTTCTATAATGATTTTAGATACAAAACACTGAAGCGGGGGAATTGAGGTCACAAATAAGAGTTCATGTTAACATTTACCATGGTACCAAATATGAATCTGAAGGTTTGTGGTTTTTAAACCTGTTGCAGAAAGGGTAACAGTGAGGGTCTGACTGTAAATGCAGGTGGTGCTAGTGATGCTGGTGTGTGAACACTTATTGACATGAGGTGGTGTTTAAAATATCTTAACGTTTTGTTTTAAAAATGTTTCTTAATATATTCACGATAGCCTCATTTGTATAAAACATACACGTATCTTTCAATACATTGCTTGTATTTTGAGTTTCTTCAGGCCTCGCCTCACCAGCTTTGTAGATTACATTACTTATAAAAAACAAACTCTACTGGTGTGTTCCTCTAGCTAAAGGAAGTCAGTTCCTGTAAAATTCTTAATTTTTTCTGAGAGTGCCCAGAGGGGGCATGAGTTAGTATCCTAGTTTTCTACTGTAGCATAGCACACTTTTCTTTTTTTGGGGGGGGGAGGGGTGCTTCCTGTTTCTGCTGCTCCTAAAACAAACTTTCTAAGTATTAAGGTATTTCTTGACACATAAAAATTATATGAAACTTCAGTTCCATAGTTTCATTAGAACACAGACGTACTCATTCATTTATATCTATAACTGCTTTCACATGACACTCTGGGCAGAGTTGAATAGTTGTAACAGAAATGTGGCCCATGAGACTCAAGTATTTTTTATCTTTACATAAAGAAAAGTGCTGCTCCGATCTGGCATACTCATCCCTGCCACACTGAAGGCTTCAGCCAAAACTGCCTGTGGTCTCCAGATGGTTTAACCACGCAACAGACTTACTTCCCAGTCTGTTTAACCCTCTCAGGGTGGACTCTCTCGACACTGTGTACACACCTGTCTGCAGAGATAGAAAAGGTGATGGGGCATGAAACTACTTACAAATTATTTACTTTAGTTTAAAAGTATTCAAACGCATTAGCAGTAAAAAGAGAAATTGGATACTGAGGATAAGAAGCATACTTTTCGTTAATCAGAATTCTCCAGGATCGACCATGATGTAAAGGTTAAGAAGTTCTGACACAGGCTTTCTTACCTCTACCCCTTCAATAATCTTATACTGTGTTCAAACTATAGAAGCAAACACTTACAACCTACATTCAGGTCACTCAAAACAATTCCTATCTACAGCTTCAAATGCATTTTTTACTGCTCTCCAAAAAAAAAAAAAATCCCTTTAAGCCAAATATATGTATCTTGCCACTCTTGTAATTTGTCCATGTCATCTGTTCTCTGGAAATACCCTGCCCACATTTCCAGTAGTAGACCTTCCCTGCTGCCCTCCAGCCCTGCTGCGTGCCCCCCCATATTTAAATACATACGCTACACAGACAGGTATAATTGTAATGTCGGAGCGATCTAGCTGGTACTCAACCTTCATTCATTTGTATGCTTACTTATTTCCACACATATTCTCTACCTTTCTAAATGCATGACAGGAACCTGAAGACCACATCTAAGATTCTTCATGTCTTCTAAACCCAGCACGAGAATGAGTTCAGTAAATAACTGATGGCAGTGGGGTAAGAGCATGCCACAGGCTTCTTTTGCTCATGTGAACAGGAAGAGGACTTTTCAAATCTGACAGATGACAGTAGAGATAGCTTCTGCAGTTACTGGGTTAACTGGGATTTTGTAAAAGGAATCAGTCTCACATGAAAAAAAAGATCTATAGTATCAAAACAAGTCAAATCCTTAGACATAAACAGATCTTCCAAATATTAACTCAGTGGGTTGCATGCGGGGTTAGGCCCAGGGATTTAAAATCAGATTTCTTAAAATGTTCTCTCATGACCAATAATTATATATTATATATTTATATATATACATACATATATACACACACACACACTTGAAGGAAAGATGCAGGCAGGAAGAGAAAGAAAAACACTTGTTAAAAAAAATTTAGTTCACACTGGTTTTTCTCTCCAGACCTGGGACTTGAACCTAGGAGGATATGGTCTGTACTCCTTTGGAGGTGATTGACCTAGCCTCTATTCCACCAGAGTGCACAAGAATAAAAATTAATAATATACTGATTCTTTAATGACTCGAGGGTATATCCTAGAATTTGCTTTTCAAAAGAAATTTTATGAAAATTTGGCTTAAAATTTTACTATGGATCATAGAGCCTGGTTGTATTTCTACAGTTTCATTTTACAATAATAGAGACAACACAGCTTTTTCATCAACTGTTTCCTAGCTTTCAGTAGAGCATATCTTCACTGTCCCTATTCAGGGAAACTTAACGCACTTCCAATGATTACTCTATCCAGAATCACAGACAATCTATTTAAGGACTTAGGAATGATACCCAGTATGTTCGTCTTTGTCTAGTCATCTTTCTACTTCTGATAATGACAAATGCCAGTTAAAAACTACGAGTATGCCATTTGAATAAAAGGAAGTTTGAGAAAGAGACTAAGATAAACATCAGCAGAAAAATCGTACATCCGTGTCTAGTTATGTGAGGGGAAGGACTCTGGGAAGCCTCAGGCCTATCTATAGACATTTTTCCTCTTTCACTGCATGTTTTTTTTCAGTGTGTGAGGAATGATACCTCATCCGGGAAACACGCATCAGAAAAATAATGAAAAGCTGAAAGAAAAGGGAAGATAAGAATAAGAACTAGCAGAGGCAAACAAATATTTAAACACTGAATGGAGAAGGTCAGGAAAGCAGGAGGTGTAAAATAAAGAAGAAGAAGAGAAGAAACAAAAAGCAGCAAATATGGTAAACAATAAATGGGGAAAAATTCAGTCAAATTATATTTACTAAGCATCTTCTGAGTTACAGATTTTTTTCTAGGCATTAGGTACATAGTGCTAAGTGAAATAATTATGGTCTCTTCCCTCAAGTGATGACAGAAAACAAAGAAACTCAGAGTTACGTCATTATAACGGGGTGGGTGGAGGCGGGGAACCGGACATAGCAATGCTATGAAAGAGAAGAAAAAAGCAGACCTATTTTTGAGAATGTTGTCAGAGAAGGACTTCCTGATGAGGAAACATGTAAGTGAAGCTTTGCAAATAAGAAGGAACTAAAGTTTTGAACTTTGTCTTGGTTGGAAGTCTGATACCAGGGACTGATTTAACCTCCTGCCTGAAAGAAACAAAAATATGAAAACAGACACAAAAATGAAACTAAGGTTTTTTTTAAGACAGGGCATCAGGCAATGAAAAGCAATAATCTCTAACAGGTGGAAAACAAAAGAAGTGAACCCTACAGAGGCACCCCTTTACTGCCTGAGAGAATTTCTAGACAACAGTAAAGAAGGGGAAACTCCCTGAAGAGCCAGAGGTGAGAAACCAGGAAAACAAAACAGAAGCTACGGTTTCTTCCTCTGACAAGTACCGGTCTGCATATACATTGAAACTAACCAGGGATGGGTAAAGAAATCAAAAGAATGAGAAGAAATAGTACTCAGCTCTCAAAGGAGAAAATAGTGCCTCTTTTCACCAGTCAGACTGAAAAGAACTTTAATTCACATCTTCTTCCAGTTAACATCTACCAGAGATTCTAGCGATGTAATCAAAAAATTAAAAAACTCACCTAGGTTGGAAAAGAGGTGTAATCATCCATAAAGAAAATTTAATTAGATCTATTTAAAAAGATACCAGAATGATTCAGTTTAACACAGTGTAATAAATAAGGTCAATATATGAAAATCAATTTATTTCTATCCACCCATGACAATCTAAAATTGGAATTTTAAACTACTGCTTATAATGGCATGAAAATATGAAAGCCATAAATTAGATAACAGATGTGAAAGAGCCACACATTTAAAACCAGAAAACATTGCTGAGAAAAGGAAAAGAAGACCTAAAAAAAATGAAGAGTTATACGAACATGGTATATCTGTGGACTTAAGACGTCACTTATATTCCAACGTCAGTTATATTCCAATTGATATGTAGCTCAATGCAATCCTAATAAAAATCCACCAGACTTTAAATAGAAATTGATAGACTGTACAGATATGAAAAGGACTTAGAGTACCAGAATAACTTTAAAAAATACTAATGCTAAAAGACCAATACTACTGGATTTCAAGAACTTTAAAACTAGTGTTATTGAGGCATTTGATATTGTCCCAAAGAGAAAGAGATTGATTAAACCCCATAGAGACTCAGGAAATATACTCATACATTTAGACAACTAAGTTTTACAGAGGTGCAAAGGTAATAGAGAAAGAACAGTCTTTTCCACAAATGGTACTTCAATTTTAATGCAAGGATATCCAACTGTTTAAGTTTTTATCTATAGTTTGTATAAAATTATAAAAAATTAGCTTACAGTGAAGCTGGAATAGTTATATATTTTTATATAAGATAGAATAGCATGGTATCTTATGTTCTATAAAAAGAGCATAAGGATGGGATATGCTTCTTCAAAGTAAAGAAATACTGCTTTTCAAACACCACTTAGGAGAATGAAAAGTTAAGCCACAGGCTAGGAGAAAATATTTGCAAAGCATTTATATAATAAAGGACTTGTATCTGAGTATAATTTTTTTAATTCTCAAAACTCAGTAATAAAGCAAACAACCTAATAAAAATATAGACATAAGATTTGAATAAATAGCTCACAAAAGAAGATAGACTGATAGCAAGCATATGAAAAGATACTCAACAACGTTCATTAAGAAAACCAAATTAAAACTACAGCGACATACCACCTAGTAGAATGGCGAAAACTGAAGACTGATTCTAACAAGCACTGGCAAGAATCTGGAGGAGACGATTTCCCCACAGTACTGGGAGGCATAAACAATGGTATATCCATATGGCAGATTTTTAAGGAATTAAACAAACGCTTAGAGTCTAGTCAGTTTCCATCTAGTTTGCTACCCAAGACAAATGAAACCACATACCCATATAAAGATACTCATAGCAGTCAGAAACTGGAGCTAAAGTCTTCAGTAGGTAGATAACACATCAGCTCTGTCCATTTAACGGTCTACTAAGCAGTACAAAGGAATACACTGCGGACACACGCTTCAGTAAGGAATGCTCTCAAACCAGACTGAGTGAAAGAAACCGGACAATAAAGAGTGTCCTGTATGATTACATTTGTGTAACATTCTAGGAGACGAAAGCAAATCTCTAGTGACAGAAGCAGATTGGTGGCTGCCTGGGAAGGGACACTATGTTTTGGGGGGATAAGGGAGGCTACAAAAGGGTACAAGAAACTCTTGGGCATAATGGATGTGTTTATTATCTGATGGTGGCTACAGCTTCACAGGTTTAATTTACAGAACTGTGTACTTGATATATATATATATATATATATAAAAAATTGTCCACAAGAAGCGCCAGGAATAAACAAGTCTATAATAATGTTCTAAGGTGGTTAGAGGACTTAAGTATCTTTTAGAAATAGAAGGCCAGGGAGGATAGGAATGTAGTGTTTGAGAGGGAAAGTGAGTTAAGATTTTATTGTATGGATAAGCAAGGACAAGATAAAAGAAATTCCATTTCATTTTAAGTAGAGGATGATACACTGATTTGTCTTAAAAATATCACCTACACACTGAAGGACATACTATGGAGCCAAAAAAAGCAAGCAAGCTGATATGCCAGTTAGAAGATCAGTATTGTACTCTGGGGGGTGGGGGTGGGGAAAAAGGGTGACTTTGACTAGGGCATATAGGTAGTATGAAATGGCATGAGAGTAAATGAAATCACCCAGGCAGAGGAGAGTTGGGGAAGGGAAGGGGGAAAGAGAAGAGTTGTCAGTAGAGACTTCAGAAATTTCAACATTTATATTCCAGAGGAAGGTGAGTAGCTGGCAAAAAGGACATTCCAGAAAGGGAATGAAAGTAGTCATTCACATCAAATGCTACAGATAGGATAAGCATAGAAAAATAACTAGTCGGTCTGGCCTGGTGAAGGTCATTAGTAACTTTTAAGAATGTAATTTCAGAAATGCATTAGGACAGAAGCCAAAATTAAATGTTAGACTGAGGAATGGCAAGTGGAGAAATGGCACAAGATGGTACTGTTTCAAGATGTTTAGTGATAGTGGGGGCAGAAGAATAGGTCAGTACTACCTGGATTGGATTAAAGTGTTCAAAGGAAGAATTGTTTTCTTTTAGAGGAAAGAGCATACTTTTGTTAATATGCTTTGAACCAAAGCACAATAAGTTGGTGATAGGGAAAGAGGGGAATAAGTAAAGGAGCAAATCCTTAGTAAGGTGATGGGGTGGAAATGATATGAACAAAGGTGATTTTTAGTTTCCTATTTTAATAGGTTTCCTTTCTTTTTGAAATCAGTTTTACAATAAACTTTCTTACTCCAAATTTGTGTTGAAAAGCAACTAAATTAAACTGCACTTAACAGGTAAAATATAGAACTATCTGAATTTCTAAAAATCAGCAAAGACACTAAGTAAAAGTGACATTACTTATTAGTATGTTTGTGTTAGTTAGGTCTTGGTTAGTTAATAGTAGTTTCAATGTGAGTCAGGCAAATAAAACAGACTAATGTAACATAGGACAATAGATCTCAACCAAGGATAATTTTGTCCCCGGGGGACATTTGGCAATATCTGGAGACTCATTTGATTGTCACAACTGGGGAGTTAAGAGTGCTCTACCGGCATCTAGTAGGGAGAAGCCAGAGATGGTGTTAAACATCCTACAATATGGTACCTTACAACAGAAAATTAATGAAATTTGAAAACAGTCAGGCCAGAACATTTTATATGGTCAGTGGTAATTTGCTAAGAAAATCCTAAAGAGTATATATACTATTTCTACACATGAAAGCATTTGTGTGCTGGATATTAGTCTCGCACAGAATACAGATTTTTTTTTCAACCCTTGTCCTGGGTCATGAACTGGGCCCAGAAGCTTTACATGGCCTGCACCTTAGCTGCCTTTGTTCTTCAGCCACAGGATTGTCCCAGAATCCTGATATTTAACATGCACAGTTGCTACTTCAAACACTATCTTTACTATATTATATATAGATAGACAAGTTATAAGTATATAGTCTTAGATGGAAAAAAGACCCAGCATATGCTATGAGGTAGTTTAATTTTAAAAATACATAGATTAAAATTTAAAAATTCTATCAAAACATTAACCCTGAGAAAAGTGATGTCACTATGGCCTGAGATGAAATAGACTTAAAGTAAGAGAGTTCAAAATTTTGAGACATTTTATCAAGAACATGAGAAAGTCCTATACTTGTATAGACCTTATCAGAGATATTCAAAATACATAAAGTAATACTTGTCAAAACTAAAGAGAAAGTTTTAGTTACATATAGATAACTCAGTTCCCCTTAGTGACTGACAGGACAAATGAAAATTGGTCCTCTTAGCGTAACTGACCTAACTGACATCAATAGACAGTACAAATGAAAATACACATTCTTTTCAAGAAGTCATGGAACAGTCACACATGCAGAGTCATAAAATAAGTTATAATGAATTACAAAGGATTAAAACAAGCAGAGTTTGTTCCCTGATCACAAAGAAATTAAATCCTAATGTAGTAGTGGTTGAAACCCCTGCCTCCAGCCAAGTGCGGTCCACGTGCATCCCAAGGACCCCGGTTCACATCCTGGGGCAGGGGGAAACCAGGAGAAACTAAATAAAATGAATAAAATGCTTCTTCTTCTCTTCCTGCCTGCCATCTACTTTTAAAAATAACACTTTTTCTTTAAATCCCCAGATATTTCGAAATTAAGAATAGCTTATAGCTTAGAAATAACTCACAGGGGAAATTTTTTAATATTTTAACTGTGTGAAAGTATAAATATAAAATATTAAAATTTGTAACATGTTGCTAAAGAAGTACTTAAAGCAGCATGTAGATGCCTATATTAGAAAAAAAGAGCTCAGATCAATCACCTAACATTTTTTGTTATAACCCTAAAAAAAAATAAGAGCTGTGTAACACAAAGTAAACAGAAGGAAGGAATCTTAAAAGATCAAAAATCAATGAAATGACTAACAACAGAGTAGATCAACAAACCCCAATGCATTAATATCCTAGTAAGGCAAATAAAAAAATACATAAAAACCAATACCAGGCATGAAAAAGGAGTATCACTATGGAGTCTACAGATTTGAAAAAAAAAAGATTATGAACAACTATGTAGTTGTAAATTGACAATATAGATAAAATTAAGATATTTCTTGAAAGACAAAACTGATAGAAGAGACATTGGGAGATATAAATTTCCTTAAGTTTTTAACTCAAAATTATATATCTATGAGGGAAAGCAAAAACAAAGAAACCCAAAAACCTATAGGACTTAAATAACTTTACTGATTAATTCTATTGAACATTTAAGAAAGATAATACTAATCTTTTGCAAAACTTCAAGGAGGAGAAAAGAAATTTCCCAGCTGGTTATCTGAGGCTGGTACAGTGATGAAAACCAAAGCATGACAGAAACTTACAGGAAAAATAGAGGCCAAACTCACTCATGAACATAGATGCAAAAATCAAAATATTAAATGGAATACATATGTAAAAGAAATAAATCATATAATCAAGGTGGGTTTATCACAGGAATAGAAGTTTAATATTTGAAAATCAATGAGTGCAAAACACCTAATCAACATAATATGAAAAATATATGATCATCTCACTCATGTAAAAACTTATCCTAATTTGATAATTATGATTTAAAAACTCAAAACACCAAGACTAGAAAAATATTCCTCAATTAAAGCCCATCTATGAAAGACCTGCAAATATATTTGTTTATGAAATAGTAATTTTTCACTAAAATTGGTTGTAAGGGAATTATATCTGCTCTCATCACTTTTATTTAACATTGTAAGTGATGACCGAGTAAGATTTAAAATGTCTAAATATTAGGAAGAAAATAGTAATGCTTTTTATTGTCAGTGTTATGGTGTGTGTAGGAAACCCTAAGGAATCTACAAAAAAGCTAACAAAGCAGTAATGTGAATTTACTCGATGCAGAATACAAGCATATGCAGAAAGCCGCCATGTGTCTATATAACAGCAGCAAACAATTAGAAAATAAGTTAAAGACAGCACATGCAGGGCAGCTTTCCAGTCCAGATGGAAACCTGAGGAATGCAATGGACACATTTGCCAGAGAATACGCATAAGTGATGAAGAGTAGCTTTAAAAAGCAACCATGCAAAGTCTCTGGAAACTGTCCAAAGAGCATATATAAAATGCAGAAACATTTATTCAAATAAATATACTGAAACTTGATTTAAAAAAAAACAAAAAATAACCAGCTATGGACCTATACTACAACACGCTCTATCCCGATCCTGCCTCCAGGTTACCAGCATTTATCCTACTCTCCAAGTTCAAGAGGCCAGATTTCTAGTGGGTGTGGCCAATAAATCAGAGGCTCTTTTCCCCTGCCAGTTCCCTCCCCACTCATGGGACGGAGCTGTGTCCTCAGGCAAGCCAAAAAATGCTCAGGCCATCATTATCTCTCTTCCACCTTGCTCAGGCCAGGCTGCATGCAAGAAAAGGCAAATTGAGAAAACCAGAGGTTATCACCCAGGCTCAGAGCCCAGACAGGTGGTTCAAAGAGTCAGCCCAGGGGAAAAGTCTGTAAGAACAGAGAGCTATGAATTTTATTTCCCTATAAATAAATGGCTTACATCAAGCTAAAAAGCGTCTGCACAGAGGGGAGTGACTTTGGGGAGTGTACAAACATTCATACCACAGCAGCTTCAAGAGAGTTTGTTTTTAAGAGTAACACAAGTTCCATTTTACAACATGCTATGTTGGCAATGCTTGGTTCCTACCGTTAGAGTAGAACTGTAGCCATTTTGCTCATCATCAGATGAGGGACTTGTTGCTTAACAAATCGCTCCAAACCAGTCATGTAAACAATTACCTTATGCTCAGAGATGCTTTGTTCAGGGCTTCAGCTAGCAAGACTCAAACAACTATAAGGTAAATGACTGGGGGTTCTGGAGTAATTTGGAGGGTCCTCCATTTGCATACCTTGCCCCAAGCCTAGAATGACTCAAAGTCTGGACTGAAACGTGTTGACTGGAATTCCTGCACATGGTACTACTACATAGTACCTACTATGTGAATTCGTGTTTTTACATCCTGGTAGCTTGGTTGGAGAAAGAGGAGAGAGAGAGAGAAGAGAGGGAGGAGGAAGAGAATGAAAAGGAATCTTAAAAGCTTTGAAAGACAGGTAAGCAGAACTTGGATAGTCTTTTACAATCTGTCTTTAGAAGTTACATAGTATCATTTTCTCAGTTCTCAATGTCAAAGCAGTCACAAGCCTGCGGAGATTCAATGAGAGGCATAGACTCCACCCCTCAATGAAAGGGTCACAGAATTTAGGAAGCATGTTTTAATTGTCATAGTATCTCCAGACCTACTACAGAACCTGGCACAGAGTAATTACTCAGTAAGTATTTACTGAAGCAAGAAAAGAAAGGTTTCTTTCTGTTGTGGTTTTAAACGTTTGAATATATAGGAGAAGTATTAGGAATGCTTTTTAGTATTAGAAATGCTTTCTAAGATATCTAAGTAGAAGTCAACTAATATTATTGAACTGTATTTTCCACATTTTTCATTTAAGTATTCCTAATGATTAGGAGCGTGATCATGGAACTCTCAGGAAAACTGGGTACATGATTAAGAACTGTCTGCCTTGAGTGGAGTATTTCATTTCTGATGTATTGTTTTTAAAATTCACGTGTGTCTTATTCTGGCACTAGTTACATGGATGAAAACTGATCAAGTTATACACTTGTGATTTTTGTGTTTTCTGTATGTATCTTACTTAATAAAATCTACATTAAAACTCATCAAATGTTTCATGTTCATTTTAAATATTCTCCAAACATCTTTACATAAACCAGATGTTCTGGAATTATGTGCACCTCGTATTCTTAGTCTCTTACAAGTACTGTCTCTGTTAAGAAGAACATGGAATGAAAAACTGCATTTATAGTGAATTTAACTTTTTAGTTCTTTAAACTTGTTCATCAGTGCTTTGTGGAAAAACTTCACTGAGAGATTACTCAGTCCAGTTTTGTTTTTAAAGTATCGGTAAGAAATAAAGAGATTTCATTATCCTATCCAGCATTTCATTGACATGAGACACCATGCCAGACTATGGAAATCTTTAAAACAAACAAAAATGAACCTTTCGCACAGGTACTTATTACAGTATCATTTAGTAGAGAATGGGGGAAACCTAAGTTTCACAATAGAGGAATATAAAGTAAAAATTATGGCATGTATTTATAATAATTTAATGAAATGGGAGAATTGTTTGAAATAGTTATGTGGGGAAAAAAATCAGGATATGAAACTTTTTATTGGATTAAAAACCACCATGAAGGAAGAAAACATCAAAATTATGATGAAATTATATAATTTTTATCCCCCCACTTTCCTATGGTTTCCAAATTTGCTGTAGGGACAAAGCATTACTTCTATAACCAGAAAAAAAATTAAGTGATTGTTTGTATAGCTTTATAGGACTGAATGATGACAACTATAAAATACTTAAATCGTGGTTGGGATATATTGTAAATTGGCGCACAGAAAGTTTTCCTAGAAGGTGCACAGTGAGCAGGAAAACAAATTCAGAAAGGACTAGGGAGGGCAGACAGATTTGACAACATTAAGAGAGTGTAAAAACATGGTAATTTCCTGCTAACTAAAGCTTACCTCCTTTACACCAAATATTTTTTATTTTAAAATCTTAGTGAAACTCTTCTAACATTTTATATTCCCTTGCTTGTTATAATAACTAAATCAACTAAATTAGTTGATATTACTTTGAAGAACATGTCACATATTAGGCATTCACTAAATTTGACTGACTCAATTTATAGTGATTCCCTTATAGATCCTTTTGAGATTTATAAAATATTCCACTCTAATAAATCCTGATGACTCACTAATCATAGATCTATTTTTCAGTGTTCCTTTCTGACTCCATCTCTTGTTCCAAGTTACTTTTATTAATGCTTCTGGTTCAGGCAGCCTTCTTCTCTAAATGAACGTTTATTGCTTATTTAGTGATAACCTTTGCCCAATCCACTTCTTATCTCTCAGGCTAAGACCGCATTCAAAATAGACTGATGAATGTATACTGCTTGATAAATATTAATACTTATAGCAGTAAATATAAGTGCATTATGATGATAATTAGAAATATAAAGATTGGATAAATATTTCATGAAAGGTCTTGAAAACTTGCAATGAAGAGAGCATATAGTACACCTTGCAATTGATACCCAAAGCTCTATGACTAACTCCAGTATTAGTACAGAATAATATAAGATTCAAAAGTCTATGCTATGAATTCTGGGTTGTATACAAGCTTTCGCACTAAGTTCTGTAAGCTTAAAAAGTTTAAACTCTTTAGAAAGTACAGTTTTTCATCCATAAAACATAAGAATTAGGTTAGCATATCACAGCATGCCTTTGCTTAAATTCTGATTTTTTAGCAAGTCTATTGGTACACAGTATGACAAGAAGAGTGTGGTAGAAAGGAATATGAATAGAGACACTCGGTAATTTATAATAGCTCAGTATTTCTGGACATGGAAACTTATAGTGAAATGGAAATACTAATTTACAAGGAAAAGTTACGCAAGCTGCTTCAACAAGGATAGGAAAAGCATAATTAAGGATATTTTACAAATACCATAGGAATGCAAACTGAAAATAGTCAGAATTACAAAATGTTTATTATCTATTGTGCCTCTCCTTATATTTGTCAGGAAAGTGACATAATAGAAAATAAGAAATAATTAGAAATAAGAGAAAAAATGCTTGTTATGAGAAGAAATTTGATACCATTAACAAATCATTTAGAATGTGTACTGCACATATTTCCTTGTAGTAAAAACAGTATCTAAAATTGGTAACATCTCCTTAAAAAATTTTAAAAACTAATAACCATTTCTCTTAAAAGTGGGAGATTCATTTTTTTCAAAACATGAATTCTTGTACTATTTTCAGATGAAAGCAGGTCATTTATTAAAGTAGTTATTTCATATAAAAAAATAAGGGATTTCTTTCTCTCCACTCTGACGTTCGAATTTCCTTTGTATTTCATTGAGTTATTGCTGCTCATTTTTTCCTGTATCACTTTTAAAGCAAATTTTCAGACTTATAACATTCTCAGAGGAAAGTGGGAAAAAACTTTTTGCCCTTAAAGAAAATCAGATATAAAAATCATCTGCAATGTGCTCGCAGAATTTATCTTGATTTTTGTCGTTTCCTTCCCAGGTTTAACAGAACTGAATGACAGTCCGGTCCCCCTGGAACTGGAACGCTGCAAGTCTCCGACTTCAGGTAAACACAGTGGTAGTAGTTAGGCTTCTGGTAAAAAGTCTGCAGAAATCTACTGCTTTATTTCCCTAATTCTTACGATGACACACTCATCATTTTAGTAATCAGGTGCAATTCTGTCTCTAAAATTTAACCACAAGCAAATTTGCTCCCAAAAGCAAACAGAAACAAATGTCTTAAAAAAAATGTTGGCCTCCAAAAACAGTGAAGATTAGAGGTATAAGGGCAATATATTTAAAGGCATTTTAAAGGAAGGTTATTTTGCAGATGCATTAATAGTGCTGAATAAAATGTAGTGATATATACAGAAGCTGTCTTCTTAAGAGCTGGTACTGAATTGGTAGGATGTAACACTAGGTGCAGGAGCGCGTGGCGCCATTCCTTGGACCATAGTTTGGAAACGTATCCTCACTGCTACGGAAAGGAAAAATGATAACAGAGTGAAGCAAATCTAAGCATGTGAGCCTACCGAAATATATTAAAATGCGAGTAAAATGATTTCTAGGAATAAGTTTATAAGGTATAATTTTAAAATGTTAACAGTATAAATTGTTGGGTGGTGGGATTATAATTTGCTTATTTGATTTTTGTTTACTGTATATATAATGTTAAAAATCTGAGCACCAGATAGATTGGGTATCTCTTTGACACTGAACTACAGATCTGTTTTCAGAGTACCAAAATACTATACTTTTTAAATATTTATGTCAACGTCATATAAATTTATAAAAATTGAACAATGTCTTTATCAAGCAATTAATTTTAACTTTTAGAAATTCATTTAGAACTGCAGCATTTCCTCAATTTACTCCATCCCTCAAGAGTTATGAGTTGTTTGTCCTTATTTTTCAGGAATCTTAGGCCAAGTAAAATCTACAATCTTGTATTAAATTTTTTTTAATTATATCTTATTCATCTTACTGCTTTCTTTCAAACATCCCCTCTTTCTCTTGCATTCCCACTGCCACCACCCTGATTTAGATATTAATCACCCCATCACCAAGAATATATAAAAGTGTCTGAGAGGGGTCTCTGCTTTCCATTTCTCTGTCCAGCAATTCATGTTGCAAAATAAATCTCATGGAAGAAATTTTATTTTATGCTCTCATGTCAGAAATCATAATTTTAAAATATTGATCAATATCCTATAGCAATTTAAATAGGTAAAACAGTTTCAATTTACCTCTCACATATTGTAAGAGATATTAAGTAGCTTTTCATATGTTTTAGAGCTTTTTAAATATTTTTTTGAATCATCTATTCATATATTCGCCCATTTTCTGTCAGGTTGTTTATGCCTTTCATGTCAGTTTGTATTACCTCTTCCTAAGTTAAGAAGACTATCCCTTTGTAACTAGGGATCTAAATGTTTTTCTTAGTTTAATTTTTCTTGTGATCTCCCTTGATTTAAATGATTTTTAATCAGATATGAATCTATTAAGAACTTCTTTATGCCCAACAATTTAAATGTCATTGGGATTATCTACTTGTAGATAATTCCTCCCATCAAAATCAATTATCCATTGTAGTTATTTTGGGCTTTATTTTCTCTGTAAAAAATTGTATTTTTATATGTAATTTTTCTAAACTATGCAAAGATTGAGATTCCAACCTTTCTTTAATTAGACTAGCTAATACTTTACTATTTTGTTGTTTATTTCAACCCAAAGGTTTTACTGGGATTTATAATTTTAACTTAATTTCTGTTATTTTTATTAGTTCTGTTTCCTTTATTTTTCCATTTTCAACATTTTGTGGTAGATGCTTTTTATAGTTATTATTTCTTACATGTTGATGTATATTAATAAGGCTAAATTTCTCTTTGAACTATGTATTCGATGTATCATAGCTGTTGATAAGTTATGATATCATTAGAAGTATTTTCTATATACTAGACAACTTTTTTAGATTTCTTTGATCCAAGTGTTAATGTAAATGGAACTGCATTAAGTAGCTGTAACTGTTACCTTATTATGTTACTTAAGGCTTTCATGTCTCTATTTAGATTTTGATTACTTTGTCATGGGTGAAGAAAAGACAGAGTAAAATATACTAATAATGTGCTTTTTCCTTATATACAGTTATTTTAAAAAGTAATCATATAGATATTAAAAAATATATTCACATATATATTCTTACCATTAATCATCTGAGTTCACTTCACAGCATGTGTGTTTACCTGAGCTCCATTTTCTTTCCTATTAATTGCACAACTCTTGCCTTTTCTTTAATTTGGATTTTCTCAGTATACCATGGCCCTGTCTCTTCTGGGGTAAAATTCTTTGAATGAATGAGGTATAGTATATAAACCTTGAGTGTGTAAGTCGCAACTTTTACAAATAGTACACCATGTAAAAAACACCCAGACAGATATATTGCTAGAACCTCAGACCCTTCCTCATGCCTCTTTCAGCCACTAATCCCTACAAAGTTACCAATCATTCAGATTTTTAACACCATAGGTTATTTTTGTGGGTTTTGGACTCTTATATGGAATCATGTGGTATTTACCTCTTGTTTCTTATTTATTTTGGTCATTATATATATAATTATATATATGATATATTTAGCTGTGGAATGATTTTATTGCTATATAATATTCCATTATATTACTGTATCTCATTTATGCAGTTTATTATTGAACATGTAGGTGGTTTTAAGTTTGGGGATATTAGAAGTAAAGTCATTATGACAAATCTTGTACAATTTTTCACGCAAATATAAATACATTTCTCTTGTATTACGTACTGGACATAGAATTTGGGGGTCCCAGGGTATGCATATGTTCATCTTTGATAAATTATGCCTAGTTTTATAAAGCAGTTATAAAACTTCCTTCCACTAACAGTGTATGAAAGTTCCATTTGTTCCATACTTTGCAGAATTTTTTTCTTCAATTTTAGTCCTTCTGAGATTTATACAGTATTATCTCATTGTAGAGATAAATTGAATTTTGTATCTTTGATATCTAATGGCTTTGATGAGCTTTTTAAATATTGATTGACCATTTTTAATATCCTTTTTAATGAGATATTTCTCATTTTTATAGTGCTGTCAAATTTCCCGATATATGGGAAGTTGTATGTGTATGCACACACACACACACACACACACACAGAAATCTTTTGTTAGAGGTATATAGTGCAGAATATCTGTTTCCCATTCAGTGCCTTATGTCTTACTCTTTGAAAAGTGATCTTTTGATAAACAGAAGTTTTTGCTAATATAATTCAATTTATCAAATTTTTCTTTTATTGTTTGTGCTTTCTGTGGTTTGTTTTTAAAAAAATCTGTTTGGCACAAGATCATGAAGCAGTTTTCCTATATCATATTGTAGAACGTGTTTGCCCTTTCACATTTTAGTTCAAATTTCATTTGAAATATATTTCTGTATAATATGAGGAATGAGTCAAGATTCTTTCCTTCCATTTAAGTATCCAGTTGATAAAGCAGCATTTATAGGAAAACCATTCTTTTCCCTTAGTGCCCTAAAGCAGTGTTTTTGCCACACATTAGTAGATTTTACTGTGTACTTAATCTTTGTGTTCTATCTCATTGGCCTGTCTATCATTTATTCCAATTTTAATTATTGCTGCTTTCCACCCTGCTGGCCTAGTGGATAAGTCTGCTGCCTCCAGCTGGCACAGTCCACAGGCATCCCAAGGGCCCAGGTCCTGGGGGTGTGGGGAGCAATCAGATGAACAACTAATAAAAATAAATACAAATGTTTCTCCCTCCTCTCTTCCTGCCTACACCTTTCCTTTTTTTTTTAAAAAAAAAAAAAAAGGAAGGCTATATTAATTCTAGGTCTTTCGTATTTCGACATAACTTTTAGAAAGAACCTATCAGATTGTACACAAATAAATCTGTGTGATGGCTGTTGACTGTAATTTCATTGGATCAGTAGATTAAGATATTCAGCAATACTGAATTATCTATTTGGTATCTTTCCACTGATGGGTATCTTCTTTACTTTGTCAGTAATTAGCTTGATTCTTTTGGTAGAGTCTTGCACATTTTTATTTTATTTGTTCATTTGTATTTGACTTTTCTGTTGTAATTTTTTTCTTATTGTTTACTAGAATATAAAATAAAATTTTATATATTGATTTCATATCAGAAAGCTTACCAAAATTTTTTATTAATTCCAATCATTTTGAATTATCTACATAACCAATATGCCCTTTGATAAAATAGAAATTATCCAGGAACTCTGATACAAATATAAATTTCCTTTATACAGTCAGAAACAGTACATTAGGTCTGATAATAGTGTCAGGTTTATCATCTGTCCATTTATTATGTTTGTATCAAGGTACAAGTAAAATAAGAGTAAGTTTCAGACTATTAAAAATTCCTTAAGGATAATGAGAGGGAAGAGAGGAGGCATAGGGAGCCGAAAGAACTGTGAAGTGACAAAATACTGATCTCCGCTTTCCAGTTACTATAATCACTTCACATTATTCACTCACTCAACTACTCAACAAAACTTTCAGGCGCGGCTTGGTGGCTCAGGTGTTAAAGCTCATGCTTGGGGAGCAGTCCACACACACCCAAGAACCCAAGCTCCCAGCCCAGGACCAGGGGAGCAGCTAAATAAATGCTTCTTATCCTTCTTTCTGCCTTCCTTCCTCTTCTAAAATAATTAAATAGCTTTCACCTTCTATAGTTAGATTAATATGCTGTTCACTGAGTCAACTAATAGGCCCAAATAACACAGTCCATGCCAAGTGGAACTCAGTCTGTCTGCAGAAGCCAGTATTAAGCTAATGATTCCCAAATTCAGTGAAAGCGGTGTGACCTCTGACTCCTCGGGTAAAGTTGTGCACGCACTGTGTTCTGCATAAACGCACCTCCAGGGTGGCTGAGCAGGAGCTACGATTCAGCCACAGCTCCTCCTACCACTGTGCTGTGACCCCTCAAGGAAACGGCACCTTTTTCATTGGACACACAGTAAACACCAGCCAAGTGTGGCATTGGAGACCTGTGTCTGCCTTCTCCCAACCTGCATTCCTTGAAGACGCGCCTTTGAAAACATGTGCTCAGATGAGCGTGTTCCTAGGTCCTGGCACTGCTGCTGCGTAGGCCCCTCTGTCCTCGTGACTCTCGCCGTCCACGAAATACAGTAAACCTGCTAAGCTATCAAGTCCAAGCGAAAGATAGGGCGCTAGAAATCATTATCTTAAAATATGCTTAGGTAGCTCTATTATTAGCCTAGTGTCAGCAAATACTAACAGAAAAGTAACCAGCTTTGTTGAACTCAAATCTGAGTTAGAACTAAGCCTAAGAGCCTAACTCAAATCCTCCTTCTGGGTGATCCTGCATACCCCGAACCCCACTGTGCCTTCCAGGGAGGAAGACGTCTTCGCTTCAGTCTTCCATTGGGGCGATACCAAAATATTCAAATAAAGGCGCGAAACAGAGATCCTTCCAAATAGTTGTCACGAAATTCACGTCGGAGGCATATATTCTTGTTTCACGTGGGTTAAGAAACGGCAGCCAATAGGCTTTGCTCCCTTCCTCCCGGACTTGCTACCAGAACACTCCTGAGGCAGTGCCAGGCTTCTGTAGGAGTGAAACAGCAGCTGTGAGACAGAGGAATCAAGTCCATCACTTGGCAGGTGAAAGTGAAAAGCTGTTTTATGAACGAGTTATTCATATCTCCACAATTTTCTAGACTTCATAATCTGTGTCAAAAGTTTTATTCATCTTTGCTATATTCCGAACAGAGGTACCTCAGGGTGAATGCAGACAATAGGTTATAATTATAGACACTGACTTCACGAGACATAAAGCAGACATTGCTAAAACTCTTGTGAAAGGTTTGGAAATGTTCCATCGAATTTTTATTTTTTTATTTTTTAAGAAAAGGTGCAGGGAGAAATGCAGGCGAGTAAGCAGGCAGGCAGGAAGAGAGAGGAGAAAGCACTTTATTTTTATCTAGTTGTACATCCCGATTGTTCTCCCCAGCCTGATATGAACCCGGGTCCCTGGGATGTATGCGGCCTGCGCTTCAGTGAGCAGTTGACCACACCTCTGCACCAGGGCACACACACACACACACACACAGAATTTTGATAGTGTCGTTTTCTCCTCTAAACTTGAATAATTTGATCATGCCTCTAAGAAAATATGGAGGGCCAACAGAATTCAAGTAAAACTTCAGAATCAAAAAGAGTAGTTTTGTAAAATTCTCAGTAATTCTTCATAAAACCATTAAATATTTTCTATATCAGGAGTAACTGTGCATGCTGATCATAGAAACTACACCAAATAATTACCTCAAAGGGGCACTGTTTTCTCTCAAAAGTAGCAAGCAAAAAGGAAAGCCTACAACGTAAATGCGATGCTGCTCACTGCGTGTGTGATGCTGCTTCAGAATCCGAATCAAACACGGTCTGCAGCGTCCTTCCAGCAGCCGCACACTGCAAAATGCTCACAAGCAGATTTGCAACTTTAAGAAGCATGAATTATCAGTGTTCTGGACCCTCGCATAGAGACAGTAGCCAAGGAACTTAAAGCTAATTGTAACGCCCCATTTTCCACACAGTGATTCTTCTCGTGGGGTATTTAACCTTTTTCTGATGCAGAAACTAGAGTTTAGAATAAGGAGATCTGGGACTCAACTTAGTTACATTTGCTTGTGAAATCTATGCTTTCTCCCTACTTTTCATTAATAAAATGAGAAAAAAATAATCAATTGAAATTATATGATATCTGAGCAGTGAAAAAGTGAGTAGCTGAGTTACAAAGCAGTAATGTTTTAGCAAAGAAATGCAAATATACTTTGCATGAAATATCAGGAAAAATACAATTTACTATTTAAATTCCCAGAAAAACTGGTTTTCAAAATCATTTTGTTTTTATAGTTCATAAAATCAACATATCAGCACATCCTGGTGGAGCAATGGTGAGGTCAGTCACCTCCAAGGGACACGGGCCACATGCTCTTGGGTTTGCACAACCAGTGTGAACAACTAAAATGGAAATAAAATGTTTCTTCCTCCTCTAAAACTCAATGTATCGCCATATTTTGAATTTATTAAGCTTTGTTTGCTAAAAATCATCAACATTAATATAACATTTTAAAGCAAACAAGGTATTTTTCATGTATATTATTCTATTTAATCTTATAGCAACCTGGTATAGTTGGGATGACTCTCATTTTGTAAGGATAGAGAAATTAGGGGTAAGGAAAAAAATTCTGTAACTTTCTCAAAGTTACCCTGTTAGTAAATGGCTTCATCTGAACCCACCCAAACCTTTGGACTTCAAGATCCTCTGATGCCAACTATTTGGATTCCTGTTACGTACTTTTAAAAAGTTGGAAAGCCGAGTACTCTCTGGGAGCTTACATTCGAAATAGACAAGAACAGAAAAAAATTCCTAATCATTTAATACTTATTCATATGACATTAATAGTCAATGATCAGTTGACACCTAGATAAAAATATGTTTTAAGGTAGAAAATAAGTAGAGTCAACATATTAAACATTCTTTAACCATTGATCCATCAGTGGGCATTTAGGATGTTTCCTAACTTGGGTACTGTAAATAATGTTGCAATGAACAGAGAGACACATATCTCTTCAAATTAGTGTTTTGATTCTTCAGCTAAATATCCAGAAGAGGATTAGCTGCATCATATGGTATTTCTGTTCTCAGCTTTTAAGTAATCCATACTGTTTTTCACATAGTGACTACACTCACTTATAATCCCACCAACAGTTTACAAGAGTCCCCTTTTCTCCACAACCACTCCCCATCACTTACCTTTTTGATAATAGTCATTTTAACAGTGAGTTGATATTTCATTGTGCCTCTGACTTACATTTTCCTAGTGATGATGAATGCCTTTCCACGTACCAGTTGGCCGCTTGCACATCTCTTTAAAGAGCATCTATCTACTCATCTACCCTTTTTTAAATCAGACTGTTGGTTCTTGAGTTGCATGAGTTCTCTTTATAGTTTAGAAAGTTAATTCCTTTCAGATATATGATTTCTGAAGATTTTCTCCCATTAAGTTGCCTTTTTGTTCCGATGATGGTTCCCTTTGCTGGGCAGAATCTTGTTGGCTTTATATCATCCATTTATTTTTGTTTTTGTTTCCCTTGTTATTAAAGTCCATAAAGACATCACTGTGACCAGTGGTAAAGAGTTGCATGCCTCTGTTTTCCTCAGTGTGTTCTATGACTCCTGGTCTTACACTGAGTCTTTAGTGCAGCTTGAACTAGTCTTGCACATGGCCTAACCTAGTGGTCTGGTTTTCCCAGAACCATTTATTAAAGAGACATTCCTTTCTCCATCATGTGCTTTTGGGTCCTCTGTTGAAAACTACAACAGCTGTTTATGTGTGGGTCCATTTCTGGGTTTCGATGCTGTTCTATTGATTCTGTGTTTTTATTCCAGCATGTTGTTTTGATCACTGTCACACTGTAGTATCATTTGAAGTCAGGGAGCAGGGTATTTCTATTTTCGTTCTTTTTTTTTTCTCAGGATTGCTTTGACTATTCAGGGATTTTTATGATTTGTAAATATATTTAAAGTGATTCTATTTCTATGAAAAATGCCTTTAGAATTTCAATAGTGTATTGGTATATTGCATTAGGTAATAGTCTTTTTAAACTATGTCAGTTCTTCCGATTCAATGCACAGTGTATCTTTCGTTTGTGTTTTCTTTCAATGTGGTCTTAGAGTTTTCAGCATATAGGCTTTTCACCTCAAATGTATTCCTATTTTATTCTTTTGGATTCAAATGGAAATGGGATTGTCTTATTTCTTTCTGTTAGCTCATTGTTTGCATATAGAACACGATAGATTTTTGTGTATTGATTTGTAGCCTGCCGTGTTACTATATTCATATTCTAATTTTTTTTAGTGAAGTCTTTAGGGTTCTGTTACATCATATTCAAAAACTGATAGTTTTCTTTCAAAATGTGGTACATGTTATTTCTTTCTCTTGCCTGAATTCTCCAACTGGGACTTTCAGCGCTGTGATGAGAATATCATCTTTGTCTTGGTTTCTCATCTTAGAGGAAAATGTTTTAGTTTTCACATTGAGTCTGACATTTGCTAACGGTTGTCATATATGGTCCTTTATTATTTTGAGATACATTTCTTCTGTGCCCATTTTCATTGAGGGTTTTTATCATAAATGGATGTTGAACTTTGTCAGATCTTTTACTTGAGATGATCATAGGATTTTAAGCCTCTCTATGCTTGATGCAGTACATCACTTTAATTGACTTGCGTATGCTGAGCCATACTTACATCCCTGGAATAATCTAACTTGATCATGGTGCCTGAACCTTTTAAAGTGTCATTGAATTGGGTTGACTAGTGTTTTGTTGAGGGTTTTTGCATCTTTGTTCATCAGAGATACTGGTCTGTAGTGTTTGGCTGTTTATTAATAGACTCTCAGTACAGTTTAAGGCACCAGTACCAATCTGGTGGGAGGAGGAGGAGGGGAGTTATCAAGAGTGTTTTCTCTTCTGACCTCCTCACTGGGTCCAACCCCATGTTGTATACCTCAGTCCACTGCTTTGGGAGTCACCTGTGCCGAGGGTGTGGGCCTCTGTGCCATCTCTATTCTCCCTTCCTCAGAGACTTGGGTCAGGTTAGTAACCCTGCCATCTTTCCCCACCCCTCCAGATTCACCATCTCCTCTGTACCTACCTGATACCAGTTAGTTATAAACTTACATTTAATTTACCAACTAAGTACCATATGGCTTCTCATATGGAAAATCTGAGCTGTATCTCCAAATGTGACCTGCAAAATTCTTGCAGGAGTATCATCTGCAACACTTCTTAAAAACACGAAATCTACAGATCTACAAAGAATACCCAGAGGTAGCCCCTAAATCTCTTTAGACGCTTTAAGGTCTGGGGTACAAGATCAAATATTAATTACTCTTGGCACACCCTGATGGGGCAGCGGTTAGGTCAACCGCCTCTGAAGGAGCAGGCCACATGCCCCTGGGCTCCAGTCCTGGGCCCAAGGAGGAAGCAGCCAATGTGAACACCGGAATAGAAATGAAAGATGCTTCTCCCTCCTCTCTCTGCCTGCCTGCTTATTTGCCTTCATCCCTGCCTGCACCTTTCCTTCAAATAGCAAAGAAAAAAGAAAAAAAGAAAAAATAAATAGAAAAAAGAAAAAGAAAAAAGAATTAATTACTCTTTATTGTTCCAAAGGTTAGAACTGGGACAGATTGGTAAAAGGTAAAGGAAAGTAATTTGAGCTTAGAGCAACCCCAAATTGGATTTTTAAAAATACCTTGTAAAGCTTCGTGGAACTATTCAAACAGGTAAGATGTCAAGAATGCTGTGCTGCTTTGAGTGAATATTAGACTAGATGACAGAGTCCTTGGAGCTATGTGCAGTGTGCTAAGTCACCGAGTAGCGAGAAGTCTGTTTTTCCTCCTTTGGATAACAATATGCAATGACATTTGGTGGTATGCTTTAACTTAGATAATGGTTATTAAAAAAAAAAAAAAAAAAAAAACATTCAGAGAGCTACATTTCCAGGGCACACTGCAAAATTCAAAGAGCGTTGTTTTTTTATTCTATGTATTTCCATAACTGCTTGCCTCTTACTCCTCCTTTCCTTATTCATCTTCCAACCCAAATCCCTCGAATCATCTCTCTAACACTTGAATATACTTTCTCAGTCTTCTCACCCCTCTTCAGAGTAACCCTTCACACCCTACCTTCTAACAAACTGTTTTCTAACATTCATTCAGCGGTTACTATACAGCTCCTCCACGCCAGTATTTTACTAAAGATTAAGAACACAGTCTCCATCTTTGAAGAACCTCAGTTTCAGGATATTCGAGCGTGAGAGTGTAAAAAAAAATCAGCTACAATAAAATCTGTTAAGTATCATAAAGATGACATAAAGGGTATGACAGTTAAGAAAATGGCACCACTTGAAACCTTCCCTTTGAGGCTGCCTTCAGAAAGAAGGTGATTCTGAGCTGTCCTGAGGATGCATTAGCTTACTAGTTGCACAGGAGGATCACTCTGCGTAAATGACAACGGCCTGTTATCAGCGTTGTGATTGGGAAGGTTCCCTGTGCAATCCCCGCATCTAATTCACACGCCTTCATGCTTCCAGTTTCGCAGTTGAGGGTGGGATAGGGGTTGTGAGGGACAGCAGCTCTCTGGTACAGAGTTGTCTTAGAGGAAGCCAGAAAGGTTGCTGGGCGGTGAAGTGGAAGCGGGAGAGGGGTCAAAGAAAACTGGTCGATGGGAGAGCCGACACCAGAATGCAGGTGGCGAGCCTTCCACCAGAAGCACTCGGGGCGGGAGAACACCTGGAAACTGTCCTGCTGTCCATCGGGGCTTGCTGACCGCTAGGCAGGGCTGTCACCCTCTGTGTGAAAGCACCTTTGCAGTCCATTTTTGAAGTGATTAATAATGAATATGTTGAAAGGCTAAAAACAAAATAGAATCAACTAAAGTAACAAATTATGAAACAAAGAATTCATTCCTATTAAAAAATTAAGTGATATTTTAAATAAACACCTCACCTCCCTCCACCTATCTAAATTAGGAATCACTTTACAAAATACACTTTATAAATCTCTTCTGAAGCATAATTATTACATCTATATTTCTAGCTTGCCATATTTTGATATAAACAACATCTTTTTGTTTGTGCTAATCCTAAACCTAATTACTAAAATTTGACTTATTGATTTCTCCTTAATCTTAACAGAATTCTTTTCTGTCTTTTCCAAGGCAATGGCCTGCAGCTATTGTCTTTACTACTGATAATACTTAGGTTTCCTTGAATAAGTAGTTTAGGATAGCATATTGTAATCTGAAAATCTGAGCCCACAGTCCAAATCCAGCTTGTCACCATTTTTGGTATGACTTACAAATCAGGAATGGGTTTTTAACTTCTTGAGGGTTAGAAAAAATCAAGACAAGTAATATCTATGAAACACAGTATTATTATTTAGGTTTATATTAGATTTTATAAAACTTATTAACTGTATTATAAATCATTAAGCAGCTAAAACCTTAGCAATTGAGTCAACAGTGTTATTTGACAAATACAAGGACTAAGCTGCAAATTGATGAAGGGATTTTTTTCAAAGTTATAATAAAAAGGTGGTAAAAACTGAAAATGTTCAACCGTGCTTTCTGATTTTGAGTATTTTATCTATTTCATCCTACATCTTTCCCCTAATGCATCCTGCATGATTTCCCCTAATGCATTTCTATGATTACATGCATTCTGGTTAAATATTTTATGATACCCAATTGAATTTTTATTAACAGATAAATGAGGAAAAATTTTCAATCCATGTTAGGAGTTTCCTTGGTTTATTCAAACAAGTTCATCAAATATTTTATATTTAGATTTTCTTATATACTTAGCTTTGTATTAGTAATACTGATGCCATGTCATCTGCTGTAGGTAGTGTAATGTTTCCGTGATTACACAGAGATAATAGAATTTTCAGTTTCAAAAAAATGCTGACAGACTTCATGTTTTTACCATTAGCATTGTTATTTGTGATATGAGCTTATGTATTTGTTGCAAAGTGTCCTTACTTATAAGATTTAGCTGAAATTAATTTTTGGTTCTTTCTGGATTAAATAAGTTATTTCTAATACCACCTAGCATGCAAGGATACACTTATTTATTACTGTACGTATTACTTATTACACTTAGTAAAAACATTGCTTTTGTCAAGTTTGTCTGCATGTGAAGTATTTACTAGTGAATGGCAATGAAGTGACTGAAGTGACCTAAGACAGTACTGATGCTTCCATGCATGCTCACGGAATGTAACGTTCATCAAGATTTTAATAATTATACTGTAAGACATACTTTTCCTCCACATTTCCCCTTAATTTTATATAATTAACAACTGCCTTTTTCCTTTTTCTGTTGTTTCAGTTAAAGGATCAAGAAAGTTAAGTCTGCCAACAGATCTTAAGGCTGATCTTGGTACGGTAGGCGAAAGCCAGCAATTTTTAAGTTTTCTTATATTCATTTGGCTGAACATTTCTGCCAACCAGTTCATGAACAATATGAGTTTCCTAACGACAGTGTTTGACGGCTTTCCAAAAAGGCTTTCTTCAGAATCACCATACAGTTCTGTTGGCAGCATTCAACATTTGTTTGTCAAACCATTTTACAAAATTATGTTTTGTAAATCATTACACACAAAGGTATATAGCACTTTGTTTTCTTTTATCATGAAAATGTTTTTAAATGTTGACTATGCAGATGGACCCTCTGTGACTATTATCATGCAAAAGAGCATTGTTCTTTCTAGAATTTTTCCCCTATCATGTCTGTTAGTATCATTTAGAATTAAATATGCTATTTAACAAAAAGGAGCTTGATACATAAAAGAATGGAGCTCTAGCCATATTTTTATTTTAGGGAAGTTATAGAAAATTTGATTTTGCTTTGAGTTTATTTTTGTGGTGATCACAAGCTTATTCATAATTCTAACTAAGAAATAAAGCTTTATTAAATAGGCCTACATAAATTTTTCTTTCAGAATTTCTATCTGCTTGTTCCAGCATGGTGTTTGAGTTTTTTTAATTAAATAGCATTACCTTTTTTTTCCCCATCACCTTTATTCTGACTTAAAGCCCACAGCATTAAATTCTACTAATGTCATGGTTAAGATAACAGAAATAGTCTTTGAAATTTTCTTTAGAGTTTACAAAGCTGTTTCATGTGCATTGTTTTACTTGATTTTCTTAGAATTCTTTAAGGTCGTTGTCACTCTGCCCAACCTTTTCTTTTTTTTTTTTTTTTTTTTTTTTTTTTTTTTTTTTTTTTTTTTTTTTTTTTTTAAGGCAGAAACTGAAATTCTGTTGTTAATAATAGATATTAAAATTTGAAACTAGGTCCAGTACATGGTACCCAAAGTTCATTGTATCTAAATTAACTGTCAGATAAGTTTATTAAATTGAAAATCCAGTTAGATAAAATATGAATTTTATTAAATTAGATAATTATAGTGCTTTCTCAGTGCAAAGCACTAACATAGTAGGTTCTATCATAGGTCCATATCAAAGAAATTATTATGATGTTAACTAGTATTTCAGCAGTATAACTGATATCAAAGGAAGGCCAACATTATGGTTCCATTTATTGACCTTCTATTTATCAAAAACTGTACTATATGTACTTTGTATCTGCTATCTGAGATAATAAAGTTAATGGGTTAATGAAGGAATAAGTTGAAGAACTATCACACTAGGCCAAATGAAGCCTTAAGCAGAACAGTGACAATGAAGAAGGCAAAGGGAAGCAGGAGTTAGGCCGGGAGACTTTGCAAGTGATGGGATTTGGAGCAGCGGCGGGCAGGACCGGTCAGGGAGGCCCAGGGAGAAATCTGTAACCACGCCGAACAACTCAGCGCAGAGGAGAATTCTTATGGGGAATAACTGGTTTCAGAGGACAGGAAAGTGTTTGAGTTGCTGCTTCCGGGACATCACGTTGAATATTCGCTGCGCAATAAGATAGGTCAGGCGGGAGTAGGAAGAATCTCAGACCCAAACTAATAGTAACATTCCTTCCTAAAGGATTTTAGTTACGGCTGTGCATACAGTGACTTTATATGATGTAAAATCAATAAAGACAAAGCAACAGGTGGACCAGTTTTGGATACTCTTCCAAGTCCTTTGTTACAACAATGCTTTGCTGAAGTGGCAGAGTCATAATAACAGAAAAGTGACAGTAATAAGAATAAACATCTAACACAGAACTTTAAGCAGTCACACTTTATTAAGTAATTGTCATTTTCATGGAAAATTGCTTTATACTTAACATGTTTACATTTAGTGAAAAACTATCTTATTTCTCATTTTTAACAAAAAATAAACATTTTTTTCCTAATAAGAGTTTGAATTAAAAACCTAAAAATGAATGTTATAGACTTCAAGCCCTTAGTGAACACAGTCTAGGGGCTGGCACTTAATAATATGAATATATTTTTCTATATACATCACTGAATATTATAACTGAAAGACAGGCCACCATGAACTCTTAAATTTACTACAGATGATCTGGTGAATGAAATTTTACATGAGAGAAGTCATAGTAAAAGGACAAGTACTGTGTATTTTATTGAACGGAAGAAAAAAGTTAAATATGATTATGAAATAGAATGTTAATTTGCATGGACTACACCTCAGCCAGTGACTCAGCACCTTAGCTTAGGCCACACCTCAGTAAACATTTTTTGAATGAATGTACTAGAGATTCCGGTCCATGTTCTATGAATAGAAAAAGAGAGACAGAGTGTAATACTTAGAGCTAAAGCAGCATTGTTTGCAATCTGCATACTTACATACTTTGAAAACAAATGGAATTTGCTGTGCCCTGGTGGAGTAGCTGTTGGGCCCAGTATACATACATCCCGGGGGCCAGAGGGAACGACAAAGATGAACAATTTAAAAAAATGTAAACTTAAAATCTTTAAGAATATAAAAATAATAGTATTGTTTTAAAACTGAGATGGGAGGAAGGTAGGATGTTAAAGTGGCTAACAAAAGAGTTAATTCTATAGTTGAATTTGATGGATAATTTAAGGTGAATTGAGAGAAAGCACAATTAGTAGGAAGAGGAATTATACTAATTTCACATTTTATAAAGGGAAATTAATTGATATTATACATAGATAACAACCAAGAAGTAAAGAATTAAAAATATATCCTCGGCATACCCTGCTGGTCTAGTGAGTAAGTGCTGCCTCTGGCCAGCACAGGGCACATACATCAGGGAGGCAGGTTCACATTCCAGGGCTGGGGAAACAACCAGGATGAATGCCTAAATAAAATAGGAATGCTTCTTCCTTCTTTCTCTTCCTTTCTGCCATCTGCTTGCCTTCATTCTTGCCTGCAACTTTCCTTTCAAAAAATATATATATATGTAAGTGTATATATATGTGTATATTTTACATAAAATATATAAACATATAATATATAACCTATATAATTTTGTCATGGTAACCAGTAGAAAAAAAAATTAAAATATCTCAAAGTTTCAAAATGACAAATCATTATCTCTGATCAACACAGGTAAAAAAAATCCTTAATAAAATATAAGCAAGCCAAATTCAACAATACTTCATAACTAAGTGAGATGTATTCCAGGGATGCAATGGTGGCTCAACATATTCAAACCCACTGACTGATCACATCATCAACAAATCCACTGATCTACCGCATCAACAAACCTACTGATCGATCGCATCAACAAACCCACTGATCCATCACATCAACAAATCCACTGATCCACCACATCAACAAACCCACTGATCCACCACATCAACAAACCCACTGATCCATCACACCAACATACCCACTGATCTACCACATCAACAAACCCACTGATCCACCGCATCAACAAATCCACTGATCCACCGCATCAACAAACCCACTGATCCATTGCACCAACAAACCCACTCATCCACCGCATCAACAAACCCACTGATCCACCACATCAACAAACCCACTGATCCACCGCACCAGCAAACCCACTGATCCATCACATCAACAAAAGGAAAGCTGAAAATCATAAGAGCATATCAAAAGATGCAGAAAAAGCATTTGACAGGATTCAGCACCCATTTATCATAAAAACTCAGTAAAGTGAGGATAGAAAACATACCTCAACAGAAGCCATAAATGATAAATCCACAGCTAACATCACACTTAATGGTAAAGAAACTGAAAGCTTTTTCTCCAAATCAAGAAAAAGGCAGAGATGTCCACTCTTGCCACCACTATTCAGTCTATAACTGGAAGCCCTAATCAGAGCAGTTAGGCAACAAAACGAAATAAAGGAATCCAAACTGGAAAGGAAGTAAAACTATCACCATTTGCAGATGAGAAGGTAATATATAAAAAAAATCCTGAGGGCCACCAAAAACTTGTTGAATCCATGACTGCAGTAAAGTGGCAGGCCATAAAAGTACATACAAAAATCTGGGTTTCACTCATGTGGACTATAAGTAAATAGAGCTAATAAACAGAAAAACCAAACCCTTACACTTTGAGAACAGAACAGAATTTACTGGAAAGGGGATAAAGGTGATGTAAAGGGTAGTGGGGGTCGAGCCGACAGTAGTGGAGGATTATTACAAATGTGGTGGCTGATGCGGTGACACCATGTAGTTGGTGAGGAGTGAACTGGATGAAGAATGAACCTGTACAACTGAAACTCACATAGTGATGCAAAACAATGTTACCTCAATAAAAAAATGTGTTAAGGAAGTAAGGAGGGAAGGAAGGAAGGACAGAAGGGAAGGGAAGAGGAGAATGGGAACCGGTGAATGAGACCTCCAGGAACACACGACACATCACAGGTACTGGCCAGGCCCTCAGCATGAACTTGAGAGAATCACAAAGATGGTCTGGGACCCAGTCCTGGTGACTGTGAGAATTAATTATGCAGCACTTTGGTCAACAAAATTTGCTGTGGATAGTGAAGCACAATTCATTTGTTTGTTGCTTGAGTATGACCATGATAAGCGGTTAAGCCAACACTGTAAAATGCCAGTTCATTTAATCATCCTCAGTTTGGATTAGCACCTCAACAATGTTCTGCTCGTGACGTGATCATGCAACTTCAAATGCACAGTGCTTCTGCATACATTAAAAAAGTGGGTTGGAAAAACCAAGCAGTTTGTCATGGCTCAGCCAGCTGCATTTTGTTTAGCTGGTGTCAGAGTTTGGTGGCCCGGGGGCTGGGTCCCAGGTTCAGATTCCTTGCCAGGTTCAGATTCCTGACTCTGGCCTAGGTCAGCACAACTGCACCACAGCCACTGCTGATGTCCCGTCAGTGTTCAGGTTTCAGCTCCTAACAGCAGAGCTCCTGCCTCTCCGGTGTGTGCCGTGTCTCAGAGCCGTGTTGTAGCTGCTGGCCATGACGGCTGCCCAGTGTGCTTTAAGATGCTCACGGCTGCCTGACCTCAGTCTCCCAAGTAGATTCTGAAACATAGCATTCTGCATACACATTAGCCATGGAACACTTCCCCAGTACAATCTCAGCAACACTGCACCCGAATTGCATTACTCGAGTACTGGTTATAAAGTACACAAGCAAGGTTATTGGCAATGCTGTCCTATGAGTCAATGAAGCATGACAGTTTGGGATTTCAGGAGCTTTAGAGGCTTTTGTCCGGTGTCTTCAAGTAATACAGAGCGATGTAGCGTGACTGACCCACACTGCAGCCCCGCCATGTGCAGGATGGCAAGGGAGGTCAATCGCAAGGACACTGAAAACACACATCATGCAAATATGCGTGTGTGTTGTTTGAAAATACTTGATGAAAATGTTGGAATTTTTAAAGAGCAATCTTAAATGCTTATTTTTGCTGTTTTAGTTCATTCTTGACCAAAGCTGCTTTTACACAGTTCGTTATGGGAAGTATTTGCATGGACATAAGGGGAGGAGGATGGCATGTAAATTGTCTCCTAAAAGTTAAGTGAAAATATTCAATGTATTTTTCAAAATGACAGGTAGAAGGGAAATGGCTCACTTGTTATACAAAAAAGACCATCAGCATGTGTCACAAAACAAAATCTAAGAAAAGAAACATCTAAATAAAGTGATTCAGAGGTTAGTAGTAGGACATATTCGGCAATGTGAACAAAGTCAAAGCAGGAGCCATGATGTTAAAGTTGAGATCAAGAGAAAATAAATTAGAAAAGTGTTTATAATAATGAAGTCTACAATCCACAATTAACCTATCTTACAAATTTTTTAAAAAACAAGCAATGTAGGATTAAAATTATTCATACAAATGGTAAGAAATTAGAAATAAACAAGTGTAATGCTGAAAGAATTTAATATAATTTAATGACAACTCAAGAAGACAAAATTTAAGACAGACCACAGAGAACAAAGAAACTTAATTTACATGAGGATTTATTGCTCTATATTAACGTTTATACCCTGAAAACATTATTTTCAAGTTACCATTGAAAAATTAGAACTTATATAAAACCTCAAAGAAAGCCTCTTAATAGTATTAGAACATTACAAACCACATTTTTAGTTACAAAATAAGAGCATAAGAAAATAACAACAAATAGAAAAATATATCAACCTCTACCAATGTCAGATTTTAAACCGTCAAACAACTCTTGGGCCTGGTTTCAGACTTCCTGGCTCAGTAGGTATATTTTTTTCCTCACATACCCCAGTTATATAAGGGAACAAGAACTCTGAAAGTTTTAGGTTAGATGTTTAGAAATTAGTAGAAACTACAAAGCTGAGTAGAAAGTAAAGAAAGTGAATTAGGGAAAAGCAAAATTCCAGACAGCAAAAAGAAATCTAGTGCTAACAAAGACGACAAAAAATAATTACTAAAGCAATTCACTCCAGATGAAGTTTTATGAAAATAACACATTTAAAAATAAGATCTTTTAAGATACTCAAAGAGAATAATGAAAGAACTTTAATTTTTTTAAGATTAAGAAATCATGAAGTTAAGCAAAAATGAAAAACCTGTTAAGAATCTCAGATAATGATGAACAAACAGAAATTCTCAGTAGAGAAACAGATTATAAAAAGGAACTGAGTTTGGCATCCCCTGGTGAGCAGCAGTTAGATCAGTTGCCTCCAAAGGAGCACAGGCCACATACCCCTGGGGTTCCAGAACCAGGCCTGAGGGGAAACAACCAGTGTGAATAACTAAATAAAATAAAGATGCTTATTCTTCCTCTCTGTCCTGTCTGCTTGCCCCTTTCAAAAAACAAAAAATACTTACCTTTAAAAAAAAGAAAAAAACCAGGTAGATATTCCAGCGCTAAAATTAACAGTAGTTAAAATGAAATTTTTACCAGAAGAGCTCAACAGCAGAAGAAATTGGCCAACCTGAAAATAATAAACTTTATTTATTCAGAGGAGCAAAAAGACAATGAACAGAGACTCAGAGACCTGTACGGCATCATCGAGCACACCAGCATATTGAGAACCCAAAGGGGAGAGGGAGAGAGAGAGAGAGAGAGAGAGAGAGAGAGAGAGAGAGAGAGAGAGAGAGAGAGAGTAGAAGAATATCTGAAGAAATCATGGCCGAAAACATCACAAACTTGAGGAAAGACAAGCATCTACAGTCAAAGAAATTTAATGAACTCCAAATGTGGTCAACTCAAAAAGATTCACACTCAGACATATTATAAGAAAACTTTATATAGAAAGTGCGGATCTTAAAAGCAGCAAAGGAGAAGGGACTCCAGGCGCCTCAGCAAAGTGGTCAGTTTCACGGCTGAACACGAAGACTAGACCAGGGGGATGGCAGTGAAAGTGCGGGCAGAACACTGTCAACGAAGTAACTTGAAGCTCTAGAAAGATGTCAAGATCACACATAAAGGTAACTAGTAGTTAAATACAAAAACCAGTATTATTATTATTTTTGGGTTTTTAACTTTTGTTTCCTAGATGATTTGAGCGGCAAATGTATAAAACAACAAAAATTATGCAATTCTTAGTGGGCAATAAAATATATTGAGATATTAACTATCAAAATATACAGAAAAGGAAATGTGGAGAGAATTTTAAAAAAGAGTAAATGTGGAGAGAATAAATATTAGAAAAAAATCATGCAAAAAAAAAAAAAAGGTATTGGAGCAATTCAGGAAAAAGGAAAGATAGACTTTCAGAAAACAAATATTAAAATGGCAGAAGTGCTTCCCATCAGTAATCACTTTATGTGTAAATGGATTAAACTCACCAATTAAAAGGCAAAGATTGGCAGAACTTTTTTAAAATATGATCTAAGTGTATGCTGTCTACAAGAGACTAATTTTAGATTAAAAAATACATTTGGCATTAAAATGACGGAAAAAGATACTCCACGCAAGTAGTAAATAAAGGAGAGCAAAATTAATATATTGTTAACAAGTTAATATTAATATTGTGGCACATTAATATCAAAATAGACTAAGTCAAAACTTACGTAAGACATGAACTTATTGATAAAAGGAACTGATAAAAGGATCAATTCATTGAGAAAGTTTAACAATCATAAACAAATGTGCACTAAACAGCAGAGCCTGAAATATTTGAAGCGACCATTGAAGGGGGAATTGGGCAGTTCTAAAATAATAGTTTGAGAATTCAGCAATCTAGTCTCCATAATGGATAGAAAAATCTAGACAGGAAATAGAGAATTTGAATAACACAATAAAGCAACTAGCCTCAACAGACACCTAGAGAATAGTCCACACAAGGGGAACAGAAGACATACTCTTCTCAAGTACACATGAAACATTCTGACAAAATGTATCTTAGGTCGCAAAACCACCCTTAATAAATTTTAAAAGATTACAGTCTTATAAAGTTTTCTCTCCACACAATGGAATGAAACTAGAAATCAAAAGGAAAACGCACATATTTGGACATTGTTATGCTTTGAAACTAGTGGGTCAGAGAGAAAATCATAAGGGGTCAACGGTCAATTTGAAATATGTTGAGACAAACCCCAAAATATATGGGTGATATCATAAAGCTCAAAATGAAATTTAGTTATAAATATTTACATTAACGATATCTCAAATCAATAACCTAACTCTAACCTTAACAAACTAGAGAAGAACAAATTTTAAAAAGTGGGCAGAAGTATGGTAATAAAAAAGATGAATGAGATAAACAAAATAGAGAATAGAAAAACAATCATCAAAACCAAAAGTTGGATCTTTGAAAAGATCAACAAATTGACAGGCCATTACACGAAAACAAGAAAAAAGAAGAGATATACAAATAATTAAAATGATACATAAAAGTGGGGACATTACTATCAACATTACAGAAATAAAAGGATTATAAGAGAATACTATGCACCACTGTGAAATTACATACCCTTGATGAAATAGACAGTTTCCTAGAAACATAGGAATTACCAAAACTGAGTCGGGATGAACGAGGAAGTCAGAACATAACTATAACAAGGAAAATATTAAGCAGTACTCAAAAACTTCCCAACAAGTCCAGAATGAGATGATGTCACTGGTGAATTCACTAAATATTTAAAGAATTAATAACAACCCTTCTCACACATTTCCCAAATAGAGAACATTTCTTAACACATTCAATGATACCAATATACTGTGACTACTGAGTCAGACAAAGAACACAAGAAGAGAAAATTACAAACATTCCCTATGACTATACTTACAGACATGAGCAAACAGAACCCATCAGCTAATGAAAAGAATCATATACAACGGCCTGGCTCAGAAATGCAAGGGTGGGTCAGCATAAGAAAATAAATGTAAAAACTACACTGTAGAATGAAGGGAATTTTTAAAATGTAAGATCATCTCAACTAATGCAGAAAAAAGCAAAACTGAATGCGCAATTATGATAAAAAAAAAAACTCAGAAAACTAGGGATAGGAGGGAACTTCCTTAACTTGATAAAAATTCCATTCAGGAAAAGCCGACAGATAAAATCCTACTCAATAGTGAAACTGGACATTTTCCTCAAGGTACAGAAAAAGACAAGGATGCCTATTTCCATCACTTCTGTTTTGGACTGGACATTGTAACCAGTGAAATTTGACAAGAAAAAGAAAAAGAAAAGGCATCCAACTTGGAAATGAAATAAAACTCTGTTGACAACATGATACCTATCTGTATAATGTGTATATATATATAATATAAAAAAAATTCCACAAAATAACTAGACCTAACAGTGAAGTCCACAAAGGTGAAAGGTATAAGACAAACACAAAAGAAACACTTGTTTCTATATATCAGTGAATTTTTTTAAAAATACAGAAAAGGAAACATGTCTTTATTCAAACATGACATAATCAAGTATATAGGAAATTATATGAAACCCACAATTTAGGTTTCTTCACATAAGTTGGCTGTATTTTATAAATTTGTTATTTTTAAAGATTTTAATTTTGTCCTTGTAATTTTATGTGAACTTACAGCTTTTTATAATTCCCTTATAATTATCTTTTTAAATGGAATCTTTTACTCTTTGGACTGCAAGTTTTTAGTATTCTTTAAAGCTCATTGATTGCTTATCTGATAATCAGCGAGCATATTTTATGTTCTCTCTCCCATTTTTAAATGCCTATTTCTACTTTTCAGATCAAACAGCACGAACACTTAGTGTATATCACGTAGTATTTCTTCATCCTTATCTCTATTTTGGTACCTTTCATTTGAAAACTCTTCAGAGTCATCTGCTAGTATGTCTTTGAAAAATGCTTAGCCCACATTCTCTCTTTCCACCAAAGAAATTTTTTAAAAAGAATTTTTTAAGCCCTTTAGAAGTCTCCAAATACCTAGGAATAAATTTAAGGAAGTGGAAGACTTGTACACTGAAAACTCTAAAGCCTTATTACTAAAAATTAAAGATCTAAGTAAATGAAAGACTATGACATCTTTATGGATTTTAAGGCCTGAAAAATTTTAAATAGGAATGTTACCCAAAACATCTAGCATTCAAAGCAGTCCCTACCCAAATACCAATAGTGGTGTTTTGCAATTGGAAAAGCTTCCTAAAATTTATGTGCAACTGCCAGAGCAAGACTAGCCAAAACAATATTGGGGGTGGCGGGCAGGTGTGCTCCGCGCATGAAGGCAGATACACAGCCAGGGGAACAGATGATGAGTTCAGATAGAAAACCACAGTTCTATGGAGGAAAACACTCTCTCAGGGAACAAGCTTGTGTGAAGTTTAACTGCATTTTAATCACCACCACCAAGGCTATACCATTAGATGTGTGTGACGACACTCCGTGATCGTCACACAGCGACAAAATCAAAACAGCGCTGTCATTAAGCAACACATGTGCAGAATGGTTTTTATCTCCCTGGTTTTGATGCCAAATTAGTGATAGTACTGAAGGAAGAAAAGCAAAAAGTACATGGGATCTCTAGATACTCATTTTAAAATAATTACAATAGACTTTTGGAGCACAATTTTAGGTTTATAGCAAAATTAAATGGACAACACAGTCCCTGTATCCCCCACCCCATGTATGTGCAGCATCTTTCACCATTAACATCCTCCACCAGATGATACATTTGTTGCAACTGATTAATCTAAATTAATGTATCACTAACACCCAAATTCCAGGTCACAGGGGGCCCATGCTTGGTGTTTTGACATGTGGACAATGAAAAACAATCCACTATTGTCATTTAATACATTCTAATATGGAATAGTTTTACTGTTCTAAACATCTCTGTCAGCCTATTCCTTGTTCCCTCCCCCTTAACATCTGGCAACCACTGGTCTTTTTTTATTATCTCCGCAGTTTGTTTTTCCAGAATACCAAACAGTTGGAATCACAGTGCCTGGCCTTTGTAGATTGGCTTCTTCCACTTAGTAATACATTTAAGATGCTTTTTCGTGCAGAGCAGCTCATTTCTCACATCTTGTGAATAATAATCCATTGTCTAAATTGCCAGTTTATCCATTCACCTACTAAGAGACTTCCTGATTGCTTCCCAGTCTTTGCAGTGCAGATTTTTGTGTAAACCTATTTTCAACTCCTCTCCGTAAATACCTAGGAGCAGGATTGCTAAATCTACCAGTGAGAATGTTTAGTTTTTCAAAAGCACAAACTACCTTCAAAAGTGGTTGTATAAAACCCTGAAACATTTACAACAGAACTGAGGTTACCAATAGGGAATGGGGCGGGCGGGGGTAGGGGGGCAAATGGTGGTGGAGACCCCTGGGCAAAGGGGAATAACACTTGGTGATTTGGTGGAGGGCAGGGTGTGTTGACATGTACCTAAAAAATGGGGAACCTATACATAGGAAATTATTTCAATGGGTAGAAGAATTACAATTAAAAAAAAATTATAATATTGCATTATCACCATCCTTGAGTGAAAGTTTCTATTGTTTCATGTACTCGCTAGCATTTAGTATTGACAGTGTACTGGATTTGGGCCATTCTTATTAGGTATGTAGTAGTTTCTCATTTTTTACTTTAATTTTAAATGTTAAGTACTTTCATAGGCTCGTTTTCCATCTGTATATCTTTCTAGTGTAGATCTTTAACCAACCTTTAGCTGGACTGTTCATTTTCTTATTCTTGAATGTTAAGAATTCTTTCTGTATTTTAGCTAGCAGTCTTTTAGCAGAAATGTTTTTTGCAACTATTTTCTCCACATCTGTGAATTTTCTTCTCATTCACTTAATAGGGTCTTTCACAGAGCAGAAATTTTTAGTTTTAATGAAATTCAACTTACAAATTTCTCCTTTCATGAACCATGGCTCTTGTGTTGTTTCTAAAAAGGCACCACCAACCCCAAGGTCACCTACACTTTCTCCCATTTTCTAGGAATTTTATAGTTTTGTTGTACATTAGATCTGTGAACTATTTTAAGCTAATTTTTGTGAAAGGTGTAAAGTCAGTGTCTGTATTTGTTAATTTGCATGTGAATGCCCCGTCTAGCACCAATTGGTAAGAAGATTATCCTTACTACTCCTGTCAAATACCAGTTAACTGTATTTGTGTTGATGTATTTCTGAACTCTATTCTGTTTCACTGATTTCTTCTTTCTTTCACAAATACCAAACTCGCTATTATATTTGCGTTATAGTAGATCTTAAGGTCAGGTAGCACCTGACTTGTTCTTCCCGTTCCATTGTTTGCTGGTTATCTAGTCTTAGAGTCAGTATGTCAGTATCTACAAAATAACTTGCTGACATTTTAATTGGAATTGTGCTGACTCCATAGATCCAGTTGGGAATAACTGGTGTCTTGACAGTATCAAGTCTTTCTGTCCATGAAGATGGGAGGAATATCCCTCCATTTATTTGTTCTTCAGTTTTCTCAATCAGCAAAGGATTTTTTTGTAGTTTATAGTTTTCCTCATGTAGATTTTGTACATACTTTGTTAGAATTGTTCCTAAGTATTTAATTGGGGGATCTAATGTAAATATTACTGTTTTTAATTTCAAATTTTACTGCTAGTATATTGGAAAGTTTTGTCCCACATGAATGTCCACTGAAAGGTGACCTCAACAGAGGAGAATTATAGCAGCCAAGTACATAGAATGACACATTCTGTGGATTACAGCTTACTTCCCAACCACCTCTGTAATCACGCAATGGGCTCATGACCAAGTTAGTCCAGTTGGAATGGAGGTTATGCATAATCTAATGGACTTCCAATCACCAAGGACAATCTGGGTATGACCAATACTGAGTGCCAAATAGGTCAGCAATAGACACCAAGACTAAGTATTCAATATGGATCTTTCCTCTGAGAGATCAGCCAGTTATCTAGTGGCAAGATGATTACATTTGATCAGTTCATTGTGGACAGGACAGCATGCTATGTTTACTGGAATACACACTCTGGATATGGATCTGCCTCCCCTGCATGGGCTATTAATGCCGTGGTATTCCACACAGCATGACATTACATCAGGGAACACACTTACAGCAGATGAAATGAGGCAATGGGCCAGTGCTATGGAATTCACTTGTCTGACCATATTTTCCACACTCCTGAAGCAGCTGGCTTGCATATATACATATGCATATGTGCAGTTACTAATTTTCAGATTCATGTTGCATGATTTATGTTTCTCCATGTCTTTACACTTACTATATATGCATTTATACTTAAATTGGGTTTCTTGCTAATATATACTTGTCTTATTTTTAAATCATTCTGATACTCTATCTTTTAATTGGCCTATTTAAGATCAGTGACATTTAAAGTGATTATGTAGTTGGATTAGTGACTATCATGTTTCCTATTCATTGACCTTGTTCTTTGTTTCTTTTTTTCTTTTTGTTTGAACTGAGCATTTTATGATTCTCCTTAATTCCTCTTCTTCTTACTATATACATTATATTTTCCCTTTTTAATTTTTTTAGTGGTTGCCCGTGAGTTTGCAATATAAATTTAAACTGATCCATGTCCATTTTTAAATAGTATACTGCTTTGTGAATAGTACAAATATATCATAACAACTCTTCCTAATTTCTCTCTCCTGTTCCTTGTATTTTTGCTGTCATTCATCTCACTTATCCATAAACTATATTGCTATGATCTACACTTTAGGCAACTTAGTGTGGCTCTATAATTATTTCAAAAAGAAAAGCTAAAAACAATACTGTTTCTGAAAAACATTTATTGTGCCTTGGAACAAATATCTAGACTTTTAAAAACAGAAAACAAATAGCACTAAAAACAAATTCGCCAAGTCTGGTGTCCTGAAATCATGCCATGTTAACAAGATACAACACATGATGGAGCAAAAGTATCAAACTATATAGAAACTGATCCAGAAAAGGTACTTGCGGTAAAAGGAGACAAGGACAGTGAGTCAGCTGTTACAAATATGCTCCATATGTTTAAGGAGAGAGAGGGGTACACAAGCATGTTAGAGAAGAGACATGGAAGATATCAGAAAAGTCCCACCACACGCTACTATAAATGAAAAATATAGTGTATGAAATGAAATATATATACCAGATGGGATTAACAGCAGAATTACCATTGAAAAAGACGACATTATTGAATTCAAAAAATGTATTAAAATGAAATACAGGGAAAAAACATTTAAATTGGTGAAAAGAGAATTACTGCTACATTGGCTATATTGTACAATATCAAACTGCTTAAAATACATGCACAGTAAGAGTCCCAAAAAGAGTACAGTATAGGGCAAGGGGAAAAATTTTCGCTAAAGTAATGTTTAATTTCATGAACACTTAAATTGACAGATCCAAGAAGCTACATGATCTTCAAGTATTAAGGAACATGAAGAAAATTACACTAAAGCACATCACAACCAAAACTGTTATAATCAGCCAGAGGAAAAAAAGATGTATTACTATATGGGGCAGGAGGGGCGGTAGTAGAAAGAACAACAGACTTCTTCTCAAAACATACAATCTAGAAGACACTGAAAGAGCATTTAAAAAATACTTAAATAACTGTCAATCTAGAATTCTATACTCAAAAACTGAAGACCAAAATGGTGAGAGGATCTTCCCTCCACTGCTCCTAAGAGAAATAAGTTTCCCTCTGTGAGGACCCTTCAGTAGGAAACCAGACCACTGCCTTGCAAAATGAACTAAAGCCTTGAACGTAAGACAGAAACCATAAAACTCTTGGAAGAAAAAAATAAAGGATCAACTCTCTGACATCAGTCTTGACGAATGATGAATTTTTGGAATTAATACCACAAGCAAAGTTAACAAAAGCAAAAAGAAGCAAGAGGAAGTATACTGAAAGGCAAACGATGGTGGAAAAACTGAACAACCACATACAAAAGAATGAATCCAGGTCATTCTCTCACACCATACACAAAAAATTAACCAAAAAGGATGAGAGACATGGTTGTAAGACCAGAAACTACAAAATACTTAAATCTACGCAATACATTCCATAACATCAGCCTGAGCAAGGTCTTTGGGACTCAAGTCCACTGGCAAGGGAAACAAAAACAAATGGGACTACATCAAACTAAAGGCCTTCTGCACAGTGAAAGAAATTATAACCCAAACGAAAAATATCCTCTGACAAGAAGATATTTGCACATCCTACATCTGACAAGGGTTTAATATCCAAAATATATAAAGAACTCATAAAACTCAAGAACAGAAAACAAAAAAAACTCAATTGAAAAATAGGCAGAAGAACTCGCTAGACATTTCTCCAAAGAAGACACACGGATGGTCAACAGGCATATGAAAATGTTCTTTCTCACTTATTATTAGGGAAATACCAATCAAAACAATAAGGTGTCACTTCATATCTGTGAGATTGGCTATTACCCAAAAGTTTGAATGCGGAGAAAAGGGCACACTTGTGCATTATTAGTAGAATTGCTAATTGGTACAGGCACTATGGAAAACAGCATCGACATTCCTGAAAAAATTAAAAATAGAATTACCATATGAGCCAGCAATCCCATTCTGTGTATATAGCCAGAGGAAATGAAAACAGGATAACGAGGAGACATCTACACTAACATGGTATTTTCAGCATTAGTCACAATAACCAAAATGGAAACAACCTACATGTCCTTCAGCGGATGAATGGATAAAGAACATATAAATATATGGATATACATTCAGCAATAAGATAAAAATCCTGCTATTTGCAGCAGCATGAATGATGAGGGTATTTCCTAAGTGAAATAAGTCTCACAGAGAAAGACAAATACTACATGGACTCACTTATCTATGGAATCTAAAAAAACTTTAAAACCTCAAACAGTAACAACAGTAGTTGCCAGGCTCTAGGGATTGGGGAGAATAGGAAAAGGGCTATAAAAGGGCACAAACTTGCAGCTAGAAGATGAATGAGAGTTAACATAAAACATGGATTATAATTGAACGTTGAATGAAACAATGTCCATTAACAAAAGAGTACTGAAAACAAAATGCCAGTTCATAGAAGGAAGAGATACAAGGATTCTAAGAGCATGCAAACAAAAAAATACTAATACTAATATTAAGACTGATAAAGGGAGCCCCACATTCCAAACCAAAGCACTGGACTAGACTGTGTCACTGGATATCCTAACAAGACCTTTACACCAGGGAAGCCTTAACCACGGAAATAAACCAGAATGCCTAACAAGGGTGGGCGAGAGATAAATACACAAGTGATAGACCAAAACAAAACCCCCAATGCCCAGAATTAGCAACAGTTTTAATGATACTCACTGAAATTAGGAAAACAATGAAGAAACAACAATAAACTGCAACAAAGAGAACATGTGAGACAGTTCCAAACAATTTATGGAGCTAAAGAACACAAAAGAGGGGGAGGATCAATAGTAGGCTGGAAGAAATCTCCAGTCAAATTAGTGAGCTAGAAGACAGGACAGAGAGAAAGAATTAAAAGACAGCATACAAGACTTAAGGGAAAGCATCGAGAAACAACATTTACATCATAGGGGTCCAAGAAGGAAGAGAGAGAGAGAGAGAGAAGGAGGCAGAAACTATATTTGAAGAAACAGTAGCTGAGAATTCCCCTAACCTGGGGAAGGAAACAGACCTTCAAGACTCAGGAAGCTCACTGAGTTCCAGAGAAACCCAAACAGAACTACACCGAGAATATGTCATCAAAATGTCAAAAATCCGAGATAAAGAGAGTATCTTAAAAGCAGCTAGAGAAAAACAAGTTACTATTGGTGAATTTCTCAGCTGAACCTTTACAGGCCAGAGGGAATGACATGATGTATTCAAGGCACAGAAAGAAAAGGACTTCCAACCAAGGATACTCTACTCTACTAGATTATCACCTAGGACTGAAGGAAGGGTAAAGGGCTTTACACATAAACAAAAGATAAAGGAATTCATCCCCACTAAACTAGCCTTACAAAAAATACTAAAGGAAGTTTTTAAAATGGTAATATTTAGTATTTCTTTAGTTCACAATGCTAAATTCCATTTAGGATATTGAAATTACATTTCAGTCTATATTTCACAGCACACCCACCACCTGGGGTTCCAGTGTCCCTCCCACCACCCTTATCCCCGCCCCCCCCGCCCCCTCCCACCTAGAAGCAACAGCAAGACTTCAAGAAAATAAAATGTGGGGAGCAGGAGAGTAAAAGTGTGGACTGTTAGGATGAGCTCAATTCTTATTTGTTTTCAAGTTAGAACAGGTTCTAAGCATAGGTACTTTCTGTAAACCTCAAAATATAAAGTCAGGGAAAAAAAACAAAAAATGAAAGAGAAACCAAGCATAACATAACTGCTTTCAAAGCACCAGGAGTAGAGGAATGAAGGTACTGCCTGCAACAGAGCCCAGAGGGGTGAAGAGAAGAGCAATAAACAGAGTAAGGCCCAGAAGACACACCAGTGAAGGAGAAGACTTTGCCACTGTTACAATCGGGGGACTCCTGCCAATCAATTGTTGACTAAAGGACATGTTGTTATGAGATCAGGAACCTACTACTGGCTCTTAACCTACAAAAAAAGTTTGTGACTGAACACTGGTATGCTACTTTCAAAACAAAACAAAATAATGCAGTTTTCGTTACAGTATCACCAAACTTGCAGAAATAGGGCTTCCATACCAGTTTCAGAAATGACTTGCCACAGCTTTTTGAAACTGAGCCAGTGGGGGGGGGGGGGTTGTCACCATAGCATGAGGAAGCCCAAGCCTCTGCAGAAGCCGCCTCGAGCAGCCCCCGCTGACTGCCTTCACCCCTTCTGGAGCAGGCATGAGGAAGGGTTCCAAGCCTAAAGGCTTCCAGCCTCCTCAAACACTCCCAACTAATGCCCCAGACGTTGAGAAGATAACATCCTTACTTCGCCTCAGCGGAAGTCCTGACCCACAGAATCTACAAGCATAATGAAATGACTCGCATTATTTAATATCAGTCACTTTTAGAGCAGTCTTTATGCAGCAAGAGATAATCAAAATAAACAATGTCATATCTGTTCTGTAAGTTTCAAGCAGCATTTTGGAACTATTTTTAAGGGTTATAGTATTAAGTGATATGTACCACAATTTACCTAAAACTTGATGCTCAAATGTAAAGAAATAACTGACTTCCCAATTTTTATGTGTAATCACAAAAACTACAGTGAATGATCTTATCAATAGATGTCGTTGTCTTTCATCATGAAAGTTCTAGGATGGTTGTGTCTGGCCTATGATTACATTTCTTTCTAAAGGTTTTCTATCAATTCGCATCTATCTTGAATATTTGGCATGTTAAAAAAATATTTGCGCAAAAGCAAATTCACTTCCATATATTTAAAAACTCAACTACAAAAATAAATCCCTTAAGCTAATCAGGCTAATTGAAAACAAAAAGTTACAGCCAAAAACTCTGGGCTGTCCATGTATAGTAATATCAGCTGAACCTCAGGAGGGGGAGGGAGGGGGAGGGGGGGAGGGAGGGAGGGAGGGAGAGAGAGAGAGAGAGAGAGAGAGAGAGAGAGAGAGAGAGTGTGTGTGTGTGTGTGTGTGTGTGTGTGTGTGTGTGTGTGTGTGTGGTGGCGGCGGCAGAGAGGAGCAGAGAAGAGCAGATGCTGAGTAATCTAATCATTGACACCATCCTGTTACCAGCTGAAATGAAACAATATTCACTTGAGACAGCAACCGAAGGATGGTAGTAACTGGTTCAGCAAATCCAGAAGGGCGCTAAGTGGCTTTGTTACTGACCTCAGAGCCCTGCCATACGCTCTGGGACCCAGCTAAGGTGGGATCCGCTGCAGCGCATCCCACATCTCTGGACAAGCAGCAAGGATAGAGAACTTGCCCTCACTGACTCATGCACCCACGGCGGGGGTATATTTTTGAAATGTGTACCCAGCCCCCAAGTAGTAGTCATTTCCAAAGTCTTTGTGCTTGCCGGCTGTTGACCTCAGTGTTCCTCTGTGTAGACAGGACCTGACAGGAAGGGAGGGGTGGAGCTGATGACCTCAGCCTCCCAGGGCAGCTCCCGGTGTCCCAGCTCCCCGTGTCCCCCAGCTCCTCGTGTCCCAGCTCCCCGTGGGACTTCCACTTCTCCATCTGGGAGCTCTGATCCTGACATGTGTGTTCATGTGGAAGATGGATCTCGACATGCTGTCCCTTCCCGATATTTTAGCTGGTGCGGCGGGCCAGTTTCTAAGCAGACAGACACTGAGAAAATATGAATTACCATCCTGCCTCTGTGAATACTGTTATGTGGTATTAGACACTTTGGAAACCTTTTTTTATTTTTTTCATTTGGATCTTCTGTTTCATCGTCTATAAACGCAAGACAATAAAAGCACACGTCTTGTAAGGTTGTTGCGAAGATTCAATGAGTAATGTGTATAAAATGCCTGGCTTTTATGTATTCAATAAATGTTAACTCTGGTTTTTAAAAAAAATAGCAAATCACACTAAGGCATTTAAAAGGTGAAACCTAATTCTCATCCTTGCATTAGCTGCTAGGAAATCCAGGAAATATACCATTAACTACAACCCAGATTGCATAACGGAGTGTGCGGCACAGGCCAGGTCCCCATGTCCAGCATGGACACGAGATGTGATTCTTCTCTTCACTCTGAATGACCACAGGAGCACATTTCAAAACGCACTGGAGCGCAGAAGGGAGGTGGTCTGGATGACTTATTTTCAGTGCAGTCATTTCCAAGTTTTCAAGTTCTGCTGAAAGAGTTCAACTCACAAACTCCAAACAAACAATACTATTTGTCTTAGACATCTTAGAGCACTTTTAATATTCTGGACTAAGTGACAATAATTTTTGCTCAGAATTCACCATCTATCAGGAAGTATTCCGACACGTGATATGTATTATCAAAAAAAAAAGAAGAAAACTTCCATGTGATAGATCATATTCCCACTTTACAGAATAGGAAACCAGAGGGTCAAGACTTCAGTAATTGTGCCAGTAGAAAGTGACCTGGGATTGGAGCCCAGTGTCTCTCCAGTCGATATTATTATCATTCACAACTGCTTGGTAAGAGGCAGCCATTCTCTGTTTTAAACTCCAACGCTGTAACCCATTATGTTGCCATTAAATGGTAGAATGCTTGGTGGGGCTACAGAAAAAAAATTCAAACTATGTTTTAAAAAGGAATCTCAGTGTGCCCTAGCGGAGCAGTGGTTGGGTCAATCGCTTCTGAAGGAGCACAGGCCACATGACTCTGGGATCGAGTCCGGGTTTGATGGGGGACAACTAGCAGGAACAACTAAATAAAATGCTGCTTCCTCCTCTCAGAAAAAAAAAAAGAAAGGAATCTTAATGTTATGAAATTTTGGCTAACTGCTGAAACCAAGTTTAAAATAGTCAGGACGCAGCCATCTTTGTAAGGCTGGGAAAGGAATGCTCATTCGACCCAGGAATTCCTTTAGATCGAGACTTAATGGTGACATTGTGTCGCGTTCCTTCTCGGTCCAGATCACGTGAACGGACACTGCACAACGCCACCTGCTCAGAGCTGCAGCTCTGGAAAGCGTCTTTCGAGCGCTGATGTTTCCAAAGTGAATCGCTGGGGTCCTGGAAGGCCGCCCTTTCGAAAAGCACAGTCGGCCGCGTGCATGGAAATTTCGCTGCCAGTCACACAAGAAGGTAGGTCAAACACACCAAGTTTGGGGCTGTAATTAGAATTTGATAAAGCATGCTAACAATGGAAGCGGGGGGACAAGGGATGGAAGACACATGTCACAGATATTTTTAAAAACTTGTAGTTAGTGTAGGCCTTGAGTAACTAGTTCAGGGAGATAAATTTTGTTCGTTAGCCTTAGCAAATATTCCCTTTCTACAAATATACTTTCTCCAGGTATAGCAAAACCAGAAATTGTACTGGGGAGTGTATTTGCCACAGAACACATGCGACTCCAGGTAAGTAGCCACCGTGTTGTCAGTCGGTGGGAATTGCCAAGAAATCCTTACGAACACTTCCAATAACTGAGATAGTCTGGAAAAGTATAATTAAAATGAAATTCTTATAAGCTTCACTACTGAGATTTTTTTTCCTAGAGAATTTCATGCAATGTGAAGGAAAAATGCGGTGAACTGGAGAATTCCAGAGACTCACACTCTGGTCTCAACTCTTCCTATGTTTGACTTTCATTTCTGGATGCCAGTTTTTGCATCTTCAAAACCAAACGAGATGGTAGACTAGATAAGTGGCCTTCTAGATGGGTTAATAAGGAATCAACTTCTACTTCCTATTTATAATTTTGGTTTTCATATATTAAGCCTGGCTTATTCTGGAAATACACTCATATTTAATTTTTGGTTTTGAATTTCCATAGAAAGTCGAGAAAATTCCTATAATCGTTCTAGAAGCTCCAGCATCTCCAGTGTTGACAAAGATTCCAAAGAAGCCATTACAGCACTGTACTTCGTGGAGTCCTTTGCGCGGAAGAACGACTCTACCGTCTGCCCCTGTTTGTTTGTGGGAACCAGCCTGGGCGTGGTGTCCGTCATCTCCCTAAGCCCACCTGCAGCAGACGAGCAGAGACTTACAGAGCCAGTCGTGGCATTGCCGAGTGGTAAGTTTTTATCTGTTCCCTCACTGCTCCTTCTTCAAATTAGATGTCAAGTGTAGTAAAACACCAGTTTGTTGATTTGGAGCAAACAGTACCAGTATTCTGTGAAGCAGGAGGAACTACTGAACTTTGCATAAGCTATAAACGATCCCAGGATTTGTCATATTGCTACTTAACTTGCCTTCAGGCCAAACTACAAGCCTTTCTGTGGTGGTTAGTACTGTGGAGCTGCCAACCTCAATCACACCTCAGGAAATACGTCTCTGAAAAGCACTGAGAACAACTGTAATGTCAACTTGTTTTTAAAGAAAGTGAAGCATTTCTCCAAAGTTCCATGCCAGATTAGAGCCCATGAATGTTTTTCTGCCCTTGAGGAATAGACAGTGATTAAGCTGGAAGTGGTCTAACTGAGCTGGCATTATAAAGTTTTTGATAATCTTCTCATCATTTTTCAAGAGCATGCCACACAATTCTTTCCTTTTTATCCTAGTAGCTAGAGGATTTGACCTATATTGTTGGACTCTCTTCCTACTTGAACTTTTTCCTTTCAACAAGATAATCATGACTTCCGTTATACATTTGAAGATTTTTAATGTTTTCATTATCATAACTTTACTTTCTCTTTCCTGTATGATACATACTATATGAAAAACATTTCTTAAATTAAAAAATTCATTAATATATAAAAAAGGAATTTTTTTAAAGGCTATGTCTGATGAGACAGGATGGGGCTGTGTTTTCCTTGTTAACTGAAGTGTTAATTCAGGTAGATGAACTGCTGCTTCTCGGTAGTATGGCAAATTCAGGCAATGAGGCATGAGAGAGAGTGTGTGTGTGAATTAAACCACAGGAGCTTATCTCACACTTTGGGAGACTAGAGGCACAAGAGGCTAAGTGCTGTCAGGCCTGGCGTCTCTCAGGAAGCCTTTCCTCTTCTCCTGCAGATGTCTACCTCCCAGCACGTCCTCCTATGGGCGTCCCTCGTGGCCTGACACCGGTGTCTGTTGTGTGCCCTCATCTCAGAAGGACACTGGTCACTTAGGATTAGGGCCACGCTAACAGTCAGATTTTAAACAGATCTCCTCATTATAGGCTCTGTCTCAAATGCAGTCCTGTCCTGCGGTACTGGGGTTTTGGCCTTAGACAGGAGTTAAAGGGGGGCACAATTCACCCATAAAATGCATTGTATTTTCAAAGTTAATCTGTTAAAATCACTGTTTCCATTGTAAACATATTTCACAAGGAGATCTTTTTCTCCATTCATGATTTTAAGGAAATAAGCACAATCCCCTTAGACTGGTTGAATTCCAGCCTGGCCGGTGATGTCAGAATGAATTATGAAGCATTAATTCAGTCCATTCTTTAACTCAAATTGTTAGACATATTGGACATCTAATATGTCCCAGACATTCTCTGTGAGAGTACAAGCAAATCAAACTCCTGTGCAGACAATTTACAACCACAGTGAAAAACTACATTCTAACAGGAGATATTCTCATACATGTGCTTTCTGGGTCACAAGGACAGAAATAAACAGTTCCTGGAATTAACTTAACAGATTCCTCAATATCATGATAACTTCTTTGCCATCCTTAGCAAGCAGACTAGAAATGACAGCAAAATATAAATTAACTAGAGCTTTAACTTAATACTTTGGCATCTGGTTTGTAAATATTTGTAAACGTTTTCCTTATCTATTTAAAGAGATTTAACAGGAAGCTGTCTTCCAGTTTCTATACACTGGAACTCTCTCATTCTTTCAAGATTTTAGTTAATAAAATGTCGCTGCCGGTTGATCAGCTTCGACACGCACCACACTAACACAGGGTGCTGATAGAGGAAAGGACAGAGGAGGCATACGGGAACGCCGCAGAATTTTCTGTAAACCTCAAATTCCTCTAAAAAAATTAAATTTATTCATTAAAACAAAAACAGAGGAACCCATGAAGGAAAAAACAGAACTATGAGGCTGGGTTCAGATCTGCTTTGTAATTAACTACGGAAAGAGAGAAAGTGTAGTTGGAAGCCATCATTTGAAAGCCAGTTTAAAAAAAAAAAAGGTGCAAATTTCCTGAAAGACAGAAGTGACAACCAGCTGAGATGTCATGCCCTAGAAAGCCCTGCCCTTCCTCCTTCACAGCTCGCTTCTGGGCTCCTGCTCCCCAACAGGTACCCTCCATCCCGTCTCAGCTCCACTAGTCCCTGCCCCATTGGGGCGGCTCCAGATTACAGGCATTAAAAGAGGTTTGGGACTAGAGGTGTCTCCTCCTTCTACTGACATGCTCTCAGGCCTTGGGTCCATTCTGTCCTGTGAAAACTTTGTGAAACACCTTTCACAGTCGGCCTAGAAAATACAGAGTCTAGCAGTTTCCTTCAAGTTGCATATCACCCACTTTGGTGTGTATCCCTCTCAGTCAACGTTTAGCAGGCCCACGCCACTGAATTAGGCACTGGGGACAGAGGGTTAGCAGGACATACCGGGGACCTTGTTCTCAGATATTTGTAGAACAGAAGTGAAAACAGAAAACTCCAATAAGGGAAGAGTCAAGAACACTGCAGCAGCCCGGGGAAGAGACTGGGGATGACCCCCCACCCCGCATAGGCAGATATGTGAAGGGGCCTGGACAGGTTTGGGAGGCAGACACGCACAGTACTGATCCCGAGCACTTCAGAACAGTGAGTGAAAACCAAGGGGTAAGAAAGAACCTGGCAGAGCTGGTCTAGAGACATGGTGCGAGAGGAGGTGAGGAGTCAGCAGGGAAGAGTGGAGGCCTCGCAGCCTTTTTTTCTCAGTACAGAAACTATAAGACAATATGCTTTTCCTTTCTTCCTCTCAAGAGCTGGTTCTTAAATTTGTAATTTTAGGCACAGCCTGGTAGGTCAGTTGCCTTCAGGAGCCCAAGCCGCGTACCCCGCTGGGTTCAAGTCCCGGGTCCTGGGGAGCAAGCAGTGTGAAGAACTAAATTAAAATACAACGAAATGCTTCTTCCAACTCTGCCTGCCTGCCTGCCTGCCTGCTTACCTTCATTCTTGCCTGTACTTTTCCTTTAAATTTTTTAATTTTAAAATTTTAAGAAGAAAATACAGAAGGAAATAAAAATTTCTGCCATCAGCAAACATACCTTCTCTGTCCACATTCTGCCCCAAATAATTTTACCCTCTAACGGTAATTCTGTGGGAAATTTGCTGGCTCATGTTTCTAAAATCACTTGATCTTGTGGCTGACATGCGTAAACACACACCTTTAATATGGACAACTTCATGAGGTTTGGGAATAGAGAGGAAACCTGGGCCGCAGTCTATGCCAGAAACATCAATCAGCCTTAAAGTTTCCTTTTGTCATGTGTTCTGTGAGACTCGTTTTAACTTGTATTTTATCCACACTTAATGGTTTATACTGCCAGCTAGAAAGTTCTGTCGTCACTTCTGCCACACGCAGCACCTAGACTGCCCTGCAAAAAGCTCTTTTGAAGCCTCAGGATCAAACTCACAATTTAAACTCCTGATTAAACTCCAAATTCTCCAGAATGAATTCATACTTTCTCCCCAAACTGTTTCTTTTTGCCACTCCCCGTTTCTATGAATAGTGCAGAGATACCAAGCGACACAACGTTTCTTCTCTTCTGAGCCCCGTTACTCACGCCTCCTCCCCGCTGTCTTACTCCAGCGTGGTCCCACCGCCCGGTGCCCGTGCACCGAGCACCATGTTCTGGTACCTTTCACTCAGCCATCGAAGCGATCTCAGGCTCTCTGGGAAATCAGTGATCATGTAAGTTCATCTCTACTCGACCTCTCTAGTCCTATTTCCTGCTAACTCCTTCCACCTGCTCCCTGTCTGGCCAGTCTTATATCCTCACTTTCCTTTTCTCTTTGCCACCTGTCAAATCCTCTACCATTGGTATGTCATCTAAAATTGGATCTGTTATCAAATGAGAGAACTATTAAGATTTGCAAGAATTTTCTACAAACCCACTGTTAGCTCCATTTCAAATTTCAAGTCCTGTTTGTTGTACATGATCTACTTTTGATGGTTCTTCCCTCCAGTCCTGGGTCTCAAACCCAGGTCCTGGGGCTTTATATGGTCTGCACCTTAGCGGTCTCAGCCCTCTGAGCCACACAGGTGCACCCTAACTTTTTCTAATGTTGACATCATAGTCCTTTATAAGAGGACCCCCAGCCCTGAGCTTTCCTGTCAAAACAACGCTGAGTTGCATCAGGAAAGTCTTCCTGGGAGCCATTCCTATATCTAGATGGCTCGCAGCAACCTAGGCATTGTAATGACGGAGCCATCCATCTACGCGTGTGTATGTACACACACAGACTCACCACACATACGTGCACACAGACACACATACACACAGACGCACAAACACACACACACAGACAAACCCAAACTAGATGTGCCCCATCTCAATTTCCCCTGTCCAGACTCTTGAAAATGTTCCACTACAGTGCTGCCTAACTGCAGGAAAATTAGAATAAAAAGAGAACGTGTTTAACTATAGTTAAAATATTTTAGACTCACACATTTAATAACACCACATGAACATGTAAATATATAAACATATGGACAGTGTTCAGGACCCTTTCTGGGCCTTGGCACGACTGCAAGTGAAGGAAGAGGCAATTTAAGCTTCACCAGCTTCACAAAAATCTGGTTCTGCCTCCAGAACAGTGTCCCGTCACCTAAAAACTGGAGTGTAGGACAGAAGACGGCAAGCACAGATTAATAAATCTAGGAACACTGTGCAAACAAAGACTGATGAAACTGGAAAATAAATGAGGATCAGAAAAGCCATCGTTCCTGAATTAACTAGATATCATTCATATTATCAGCCATTCACCTGCCAGCAAGGTGCTGTTTCTAAGTCTAGATGAAGAGCGAGTGAGTCACTCACAAGGACACACCAGCACAGGCCAGCCCAGACCCGGGCCTGCGTTTGAGGGTCTGGAAGCAGAGTCATCTGTGTGATGTCTGACTTAAAGAAAGGCTGGTAAGGAGAACATTTTAACGTACAGCAGGTAACGATTCATGGAAATGGATTTATCCCATTTTCCTTAGAGATTTTGCTACCTTTGTATTCTAAACTTTTAATTCAGTAATTTGGTCTTTATTATATATTATGCAAGCTTAGGCATGTGTTTGTGTTTTCATATGTGAATCCTCTGCATTTAGACTATGCAGAAGCGTTCCAGTGGTGATAGCCTCCCCTTTTTTACTATATTTTTGCTTCTCGTCGTCTTGTGCTGTCCTTTGGTTTCTAAAGAAGTCTCTCCCCTCTACTCCAGACTTTTCCCAGCCCACTATGCCAAACTTTTGGGCTAGCATTCAGTTCCTTTCACGTTCATCTGTCTGATGGAGAACTAGTAACTGTGCGTAAATGTGAACATTGGTTAACTCTCCGTCTCACACGTAGAATGTGAAACTAGTTAAGAGGCTTTGCCTGGAGATCATTTAGTTGAAATGAGAATGCAGTTTTTAATCTTAAATCTACACTTTGATGAGAGGCCTTCAAAATTTTTTAAATATTATTTAGTCAGGGTCATTCAGAATAAGATGTGTACATTTCGAAAACATTTGTAAATTTCATGCATTATGTATCTTATCAAATGTTGTAAAAACAGTGCAATAATATACATTAGTCAAACATGATTATATTTGACTAAACAAGTATAATCGTGGCCTAATAACAGAAAATAAGCATACACGCTCCTCATTTATACACTTTAACATGCAGCAGCGCTGTTAGGCATCTACAAATACTATTTATTACTAGTTACTCTGTATGTGCCTGTAAGAATCATTCCCTTAAAGTACGTACCAGCCACCGAGTGTGAAGTATGGAATGGAAGTCGTTACCAGAGTAACATAGAAAGGTAGCCATTAGGATCCTGAGGGAGTTTTAATTCACTGAATAAGAAAAACAATGAAGTTCTCTATCAAAACAAATCAAAGTGAAACGTCACAAACCCTCTGTTCTGTGCAACTGGCATGAGCTACAACTTCCGTCAGAAGACCGTCCTGTGTGACATCGAGAAATGAAAGTGCTTGTTTGTGAAAATCCAGTGATCTAGGTGTGTAGTAGGACCAGAAAGTAACTCGTCGCTGTGAGACTGTCAGACACTGACAGTTTGTCCATTAGACGCGCCCGTCCTTGAGAGGATAGCCCTGTGGTTTTTGTGATTTCACACCTTTTTTATTTTTCAGATTTAACCAAACTCAAAATAAAAACTTTATATTTAACATGGAAAGAGGTTGAAGGAAGAGATAACATGTTGGAAATAAACAGAAAATGAGGAATAATCTCAAACAAATAAGTAAAAATTTGAGATTATGACTTAATTAAGGCTGAATCTTCAAAAGCCTTATGGGTGAGCATGGTACATGCCTTAAATTATTTCTGCTGAAATTTAATTTAGAAAATATTTTTTGTATTTTCTCCATAAATGTGGTTAAGGAAAAAAAAAAAAAGGAAAAATGAGATTTATTTTGCAATTTGACCTTATTTCTTGAGAGTATAAAGTATAGTTTTAAAAAAATCTATGTCAGCATTAGATTCAGAAGTCTCGGGTTCAGACATAGCTCTGTCTATTTCTGCTTTTGTCGTCTTGGGAAAATCATTTCATTTCTGTGAGCTTCAGTTTCATGAAAAAATCCACGACAGCCTCATGAAGTGCTGATTGAGAGGACTACATGAGATCATTTATGTAAAGCACTAAGCACATAAAGCATGTTCAATAGGTGTTAGTGACACTTTTTAATAAAATGTTACTGTGGCAAGAGCCCTTCAATGAGAGCTACAGTCTTAACAGATTTTTAAGTGTACAGTATTACTTGTAGGCAGGAGATTGTCCAACAATCTTGAGAATGTATCATCTTGCGTAACTGAAATCTTACACCCACTGATTAGCATCTCCCCTGCCCTCTTCCTCCGCCAGACTCCTGGGAACCAGCATTCCATTCTTTGCTTCCATGAGTTTGGCTGTCTTAGATACTTTATGTAAGTGGGCTGGTGTGTGTTTCTTCTTCTATGACTGCACATAGCACAATGTCCTCAAAGTATGTCCATATTGTCACAGATTACAGAATGTCCTTTTTAAAGGCTGAGTAATATTCCATTGTGTAATACCACATTTTTTGAAAATCCATTCATCTGTTGGTGGACATGTAAAATGTTCCTACATCTTGACTATTGTGACTGAAAATGGGAGCACTAGTATCTCCTCATCATCCTGAATTCAATTCTTTGGGTAAGTACCCAGAAGAGAGTTGGCTGGAGCCTATGATAGATCTAGTTTTAATTTTTTGAGCAGCCTCCATGCTGTTTCCCATAGAGGCTGCACCATTTTGCATTCCTACCAATAGTTACAAAGATTACATTTCTTCACATCCTCACAAAAACTTGTCTCTCTTTTGATAACAACCATACTAACAGGTGATAACTGTTTTACTGACAGGTGTAAGGTGACATCTCCTGTGGTTTTGATTTGTATTGCCCTGATAATCTGTTATATTGGACATTTTCTCACATGCCTGCAGGACATTTTCTCACATGCCTGCAGGCCATCTGAGAAATGCCAAAGTTCTTAGCTCACTTGTTAGTGAAACTAAGATTTGGGGTTTTTTTTAAGATAACCAAATTGACATACCTTTAGTTAGACTAATGAGAAAAGACTCAAATAAAAGCAGAAATAAAAGAGAAGATATCACAGAAGTAAAGATCATATGAAACTACCATGAAATATTATATACCAACAAACAGGGTAACCAAGAAGAGATGAATACATTCCTAGAACTTACAACCTACGATAACTAGTAAGATTTAATTAGTAATCAAAAAAACTCCCAACAAAGAAAAGCTCACTTGTCTTTAAGGAATCATTTCTCATTCATGTATCTTAGTGTCTTAACAAGATGTAAGCAGTGCCAGGGAACTCTGTGCCACACCGCTGAGGTTCAGCTGGAAGGGGCCGTCACTCGCTGGAGCCAGAATGGCCTGGAGGGTTCGCTACACCAGATGACTGGACCCACCCCCACCCCCGCCCCCGCCCCCGCTTTCTCTGGCGATGGGTTTGGGCTGGAGTCTGAGAATCGGAAGGTTTAGCAAGCTCCAGGTGGGGCAGACCCTACACGTGGCAGGCCCAGGTGCAGCGCTGGGGAAGCCGTCCAGTCTCCCCGCCGCGGAGGGCCTTCCTCCTCGTGTTTCCCGTGTGTCCCCCACTTTCACACCACAGCCGCACTCACAACGCTCTCGGGAGGCTTTTCCGCACAAGCATCCCGCTAGGTGTCCCACAGTTTAACTCCATTCTCGCCGTCTACCTGGAGAGTGCCAGCCCCGGGAAAGGCCACCCGCCCGCCCCTTCAGATGTCAGCCACCAGCCTCTTCTCTGAGGCCTCCAAGCGACAGGCTAGAACCCTGCCCTTCCCGGGACGCCTCCTCGGGCTCCTCGGTTTGCCAGAGCGGGTCACAGAATTCCGAAGTGGGCTTACGGTTTAGCGGTTCATCACGCAAGGCAGAGAAGAACATGCCGGTGGGAGAGGTGCTGGGCACGGCCAGTGGGCAGGGCAGGAGCGTCCACTCCGCCTCAGCAGCCTGCAAGCTCTCCCAAGCCCTCCTCGGGGCTTTTTCAAGGCGGCTTCCTGACGTAGGCATGATTGATTGAGTCACTGGCCAGTGACCTCAATGGCCAGCCCCTCCCCAAAGGTCAGGAGGTGGGACTGACATCCCAACCTCTAATCACAGGCAGCCCCCATCCTTAGGGGCGGCCCCTAGTTACCTGTTAGCATAATAACAGACACCTTTGTAGCTGCCTTAGGCAATTCCAGGGGTCGTGGCTTTGTGCTGGAACTGGGGACCAAGACAGAATTTTATATATATCTATAGATATATAGAGCTATATGCATATTTACAAGTCACAGTTCACATATGCTTATTCATCTTAATCACCATCCCGGTTAAATTTAATTCTACTTTATGTCTTCATCTGTGTAGCTGAAGACCGCTGGAGAAAAATACATAGTCAATCACACAACAGTCTCACTTTGAAAGAAATCATCAGTAACCTCAGTGGGCAATCACGCTACATAGCTCTAGTCCTCTTCCCACCCTCTGGAACAACAATGCACATTTCTCCACTCTGCGACCTCCAGTTCTTCAACTGTTCACAGTCACCGCCGTCGGCCACCACCCTGCTGCCTAGCCAGCTGCCGCGGTCCGGTGTCTGTCTTCCCCCAGCTACTCCTAACGTGGCCAGCTTCTCCGCTGGCCACTAGAGTCATCCCTTCGCCCACCCAGGCCAGCAACATTTCCTCTTTCTGTTACATCATCATATTCTATTTCCACACTGTATATAAATATATAATAATGCACGTTTCTCTTTCTACCAGATCAGCACGCAAAGACGCTGCAGTTTCTCCCTTAACGAGGAGTCCTCTCTTTATCTCGTCTTCTAGAATCCCCATCACTTCTGTTTCCGTGCTGTAAGATTCCATGAAAACGGCTGCGTTCCACTCACTAATTCCAGTTCTAGTCTCCCATTCTCCCTTGAGCTGCTTTTTCTCGCCTTATTTATTTCTTTAGCTCACAGTGCTAAATTCCCTTTGGGAAACTGAAATGGCATCAGTCGTCACAGACCCCACTGTGACCCCCCCACCCCACCCCCGCTCAGTTCTGCGTCACCTCATACTTGACACATCATCGCACCTAGTAGTTACCGTGCTCCCTCCCTGGAAGTGCCCCCGTAGATTCCAGAACACTGTTTGCCTGGCTTCCTTCCTTCCTAGACATTCTTCCTCGGTCTCACGTGGGCTCCTCATCTCACCGGATCTAACACCTCAGCGTGCCCCGCGGTGTGGACTCCTGAACACTTTTTCTGTTTATATTCAAGGCCGTCTTAGAGCTTCGGGTGCCGTTTATCACCCAGTGTCACGTCGTTAAGCGATCGCGCGTCTTCACCCCCACACTTCCGTCGTGGGCTCACTGCTCTTTGACCTCCGCTTGGACGTCTACTAAGCATCTCCAACTTAAGTCCAAAACCGAGGTCCTGCTCTCCGGAGTTTTCTCCATGGTTTTTCCCACACGTGTGAGTGGCAGGCAATCCTGACGCTCCAGTTCCTCAGGCCAGACAGCAGCATCTCCTCGTCCACTGCTTCTTTCACACTCGAAATCTAACTGGCAAATTCTGTTGGCGGACCCTCTCTCACTTCTGTTACCACCAGCTTCTAGCCTCTTCTCCCCGGGGTTGCTGCGCTCGCCTCCAACTGCTGTCCTTCTTCCAACCTCCACGCCCTTTAAGACATGCCCAGCAGGAGGAGTGACCCTGTTAAATGAAATGGTAGCTCCTGATATCAAGCCAAGCTCTGCAAAGACTGGCATTTACATTCCGTGCCAGTTAGTAGAGCTCGGTCGCCGTGTTGTGGCCGAACAGAAGCCACGAGACTCCTGGGCCCGAAACCAGCACTGCGTGCGGCTTTCCTGAGCCCTTAGTCCCAGTCTGATGAGAAGACACCTTCTCTTCTGCAGTGTCTGCTCGGGAGGCCGTAAGGAAGTCACAGACTGAAATGTATTTCCGCACACTCCGGACCCTGGAAATCCCGATGTGCCATCTCTGGTCAGAGCCTCCCCAGGGGGTGCAGGTGCGCCTCACCTGGGCTCACGGGGCCTTTCTGCTGTGTGTGGGGTGGGGGTCACAGGGTGCTTCCGGCGTCTCAGGTCAGGCCCCCTCTCATGACCTCACTTAAATTGAATTCTCTCCCTGTGGCCCCACCTCCAAACACATCCACCCTGGGGGTGGGGTGGGGATTGCACGTGAATCGGGGGAGGAGAGAGACACAAAAATTTAGCCCCTAACACCTTCCACTCGATTTAAAATTTAATCACACCCTTTTCTGCTTTATTTTAATTTTTTTCCCTGAGTACTAGTTCTTATTAAATCTCTCATACTTTGCTTCTCTATCATAAGTATTGTCTATTTCTAGGATAGAAAATAAGTTCCATAAAAGCAGGGATTTTTGTCTGTCTTATCCACTATTCTATCTCTTGTGCCTAAAACTCAGTCTCAGGACACACAGTCGCCCGCCATAAATATGTCGTTTGAATACGTTGTAGCAGGAAGGACTGATCATTTGGAAATGTGACCCCAGGTACGCTTTGAGGCAGGGAGCCTTCCTTCAGAAAGAAAAGTCCTAACTACTTGTGTGCTGGTGATGTACTAGGCGGAATTATTAACATCTTATTACAGAAGCCCTGAAACTTATGGGTTCTTTGTAACAGTATATTTCTGAAAGAAGAGCAGCTTATCATTTGGATCCGCTTAAGTTTTGTTTTTAAGTGAGGAAATACTAAAGGCAGATTCACAAAGATTAGTAATAACACCGTTGAGCAAACCTAAACCCTGTATAAACCTGATGAACAGAATGTAATTAAAGCACTTCTGACCGCAGATTAAACAAAGCAGCCGTTTTGGTAAGGGCAGCTTACTGAGAAGTTGCCAGTTGAGGCTGCCAGCTTGTAAGCGTCAGCTACCTGTAAACTGACTTCCAAAATGTAGACCTCTTGCCTTTTTAACCTACTATGGGCTAAAATCTCTCTATTGAGAATTACAAGGCCCTTAAAATCTTCTCATGGCAGGTAGTGATGGAAAGGTGTTTTTATAAAGGTGAATTCTAATTATTCTTTATACCGCTGGACATTATTTTTGCTTCATGGGAAGTAAGGAGAGCTGCCCTCTCACACCCGGGCCCTCAGACTGAATCCCCAAAGCCTCCTCTCCTGTGCTCTTCCCTTTCCCTTGCAGGTGTCTTAGTTTTAAAACGGATTTAACAGAACCGAGAGGTTAACTCATCTAAGCGTGTTAACTTTGATTCTGATCAATGTGAAGTACTTTAATTATAAAGTCTTTCTACATAGAATGTTTTTTACTATCACCCTCCCCTGTCTCTGACTCAAGTCTCTGTCACATGCACACACTCAGCCTGGGCTAAGCCTTCCCTCTAATGAGCTCAGGGGACGAAGGGAAGAGAGGGCACAGGGCCCCACTGAAGGGTCTGTGAACGTGCTGAGGCCAGTCTGTCCCGAGTTATCACGTAAGCACCACAGCCCTCTGGGCTGGTGAAAATCATCCATAGGTGATAATCTGGCATGGAGGCTCAAGTCTGGAGAGGCCAGGTAAGTGAACCTCTTTTCTGGGTAAAGATGCATAAGCCTCAGAGTCGAGATAGACTCTTCTCCCGACAAAGCTGCTAGCCCGAATTTCAGGAGTTATTCCAAGTACTCCATTTCAGAGGAAGAAAAGCATTTTCTACTGGGTTGGGTCTATGAAGGAAAAAGAATCCAATGGCATAATTATTTTTTCGGTTGAATTGATTTCAATAAATGAAATCCTAATTTTCTCAAATATACTTTTGTCAAAAAGGATTGTGAGGAGACTATATGGTACAGTGAAAACTACCCGATAAGGAATGAGGAAACCTGAGTTCTAGTCCCAGACTCGGCCTCTAACCCTGTGACCTGGCCCAAGTCTTATCATCTTTCTGATCTCCGTCTTCTTGTGCATAGAATGAGAGGATTTGACAAGCTGGAGTCTTAAGCCTCTTTAGACATAAAGTTCATTCAGTGGTTCCGAGTTATTGCCACTGACACCTCACAGAGGCACCAGGCCTGCTGCGGGAGCCTCAGAGCGCTGTGAAGACAAGCTCTGAGTAGGCATGCATCGTCCAGGGATAACTGCTGTTTCAGAAAGAGCTTCGTGTCCAGTGACATGACATTGTTTTTATAGGTACGTTCCTCTCATTGAAAGGCGCTGTGCTAACCTTCTCCTGCATGGACCGAACTGGCGGATTAATGCAGCCGCCTTATGAAGTTTGGAGGGATCCAAACAACGTAGATGAAAATGAAAAATCCTGGAGAAGGAAACTGGTCATGAACTGGCCCTCTCCATCCCAAGAAGTAGGAGATCATCAGTATACAATAATCTGCTCTGAAAAACAAGCCAAAGTCTTCTCCCTGCCTTCTCAGACTTGCCTGTATGCGCACAACATCACCGAGACGTCGTTCATACTGCGAGCAGACGTGGTGGTCACGTGCAACAGCGCTTGCTTGGCGTGCTTTTGTGCCAATGGGCACATCATGATCATGAGGTACTTGCCTCCTTTGCAAATTATCTGGTAATCACGACCGTGTCAGAGAGGCACAGTTCCAGAAGGTTCATGTGTAAATGTGCACGATGCTATTAAGAAGCAAGCAGAGGTCGTTGTTCTGTTGTTGGTGAATGTTTTAAGGTTTGGCAATATGAGGAGAGTGCGGGTGTCTTGTTTTGTTTTTGTTGCTGAAATGCCTTCCACTGTATTTTTTAAGTGACCTCAAGAAATCTGAGGGAAAAGTGATCTGTCATTCCTCTAACAAATGTTTATTAAGCATGTATGATCTCCAGATGCTATGGTAAGCACTGGAAATATAGAGATGAATTTATTTAAGGAAAGGAAATGAACTGTTACTTTTTCTATGTTGCATAGTTCACATAAGATTTTTATATGCAGAACTGGATTTGATCTATAGCTTCTCTAAGGACATAGGAAAATAAATTACTGGCATCCTCTGTTTTCACAGGTTCATACATTGAAGTTTAAATTTGCCCGAAGTTGCAAGTCTAGGAGAAAGTGAGGCTAACACTAAATACCCTAACTAGTATATTCATATTCTTATATTCATAGAACACGTAGCAGGAGATGTAGGTTTAAGGTACACAGCAGGATTTAATATATGCATGTATGCAAAATGATTATCTCAATAAGGTGAGTAAACACATACCTCAAGTTACCCTTTTTCTGTGTATGTGGTGAGAACTTTTAAAAGATACTCTCCTAGCAACTTTCAAGTATACAGCACAGTATTCTGAACTCTCGTCATCCTGCTGCGCTTAGGCCCTAGAAGTCATTCACCTTCTAACTGGAAGTTAGACCTTAATCCGCCAATCATTATACTGTCAGAGAACTGCAATCAAATTCATGAGACACAAAAATCACTATGCAGGGATTTCATGAATTCAGCAAACACCTAACTAACATATACTACAGAGTCAATATTGCTGATTTTAACACCTAAAAAATCTAAAACAAATTGGAAAGAGTTCTAAAAGTCACTGAGACAGTTAAGTATTCATCTAGGCCAGTGAAGGATATAAAAATTAGTACAAATAGTCCTACTAAGTTTTAAAAAGCTCACTATCAAATTGGAGAGAGACAGATACACAAGGAATTATAACACAAAAAACACATCTGGTCCAACAGAGGACACAGGGCTGACGTCCAGAGTTCAGAGTCTCCAGACCATTGAAGACGGGCTCTAAGGAGGATTTGTTGGGTGGAAAGTGAACTGGAGCAAATTGTTGGCCTTGCATGAGTCCGGCATTGATCAGTTCAGAGGCACCGCTGCTCTGAAACAGGGAATGAAGGAAGGACACAGGGGAGCTTTCGGAATAGACTTTGGATCTGAGGTGGTCTGGGCAGAAAGCAAGGTGGAAATGTGAGGGACGATGGGAGGAAACTTGTTGAAAACTGAGTGGTTGGGAAAGGAAATGCAGGCTGTGAAATCTCAGATTTGCTAGAGAACTTAAAGGTTAAAAACACTGTTTATGAACTTGGATAACCGTGATGAAATTAGCAGGTAAGTCGGTCAGGAGACTTTGAAAAGGCTGATAATGAAAACTTGGAGAGTGAGTGCCTGAAATGTGAGGTGCTTGCAAGTCATCCTGCAGCAGTTCTGTAAAGTAATGTAAAGTTCCCACTCTTGAAACTACGGACAAAAGGTCCCACTTTGGAAGTCGCCCGTGTGCATGCGGTAGTGAAAGCCGTGGCACTGAGTGAGGTGCATCCAGGACCTCTGCGAAGGTGGCGGCGTCTGGGAACAGAATTGTGGAAGATCTCTACACTCCTGTAGTGGAAAACGTCCAGCAAGGGACCTGAGAAGTCAGCAGAAAGCCCCAGAGTAGTAGGACTTCATGAAATGAAAAGGATCGGAATTGCTCAAATCACAGGAGTTGAACAAGAGGTAGATAGAGCAGAGAAGTCAAAGAATCTGACCCCAGGAACAGCAGGCTCCTGGAGCTGCTGGGCGGCGGCTCGCTGTCTGGGGAAAGCGCATCTTCGGGGCCTGGGAGGCCGCGCGCACGTCAGTGTCCTGGGCAGAGGAGAGTCAGGGGTGCAGATCAGGGCTTGTCCCTGGACTCCAGCCCACAGGTCGTATCTCCCTGCCCTCCCTCCTCTCTGGCATTGCGCAACCTGCAAGCTAACACTAGTTTTCACGTTTTAAAATTGTTGAAAAGAGTCACGAGAATATTTTATGACAATTGAAAATTCTATTAAGTTCCAATTTCAGTGCCCAAAAATAAAGTTTTGGGAACAGAGCCACATCCATGTGTTTATGTATCGTCATGGCTGCTTTTGTATGACAGGGAAGGACGGAGTAGCTCCACAGGGACAAATGTCCCACAGAACCTAAAATATTTACAGTCTGAGCTTCACACAAAAAGCTTGCCAACCCCTAGAGTAGATCATTCTTGAAGTAAATTTGGAGATGAGAAACAGGAAAGGAGTTCAAGAATAAAACTAGTGAGTGTTATTATTGTTATATGTTCTTTAAGAGGGAATATCTGAGTAGATATTTGTGAAGTAAGGAGTAGTTAGTGAAGGAGGCAGCTTAAAAACAATAAAAACAATTTGTGTTCTGTTCATTTTTTTTTTTTTTTTCCTCGAGGTGGTTTCTCTCAAACCATTTTTAGAGATTTTTGATGAAGGTCATTCCTGTTCTATTTGAAAATGATGACGTCACTCCTGGATGCACCTCATTTGAGGGGAAAAGTGTATTTGTGTGTGCGTGTGGGTTTCACCACCCTGCAAGCTTGCATCCAGTCAAAAACGCTGTTTCAATTAAAAGACATTTAAATTGCTGTCACAATTGAAACTTTAGCTTGACAGTGACAACTTACTATTAAGCAAAATGTTAGTGTCTTCTCTCTCAAGTGGCATTTAGTATTTCTATTTAAGTGAATATGAGCTACCATCTGCCTCTGCGAGGGAGGTTTCTGGAGCAATGTAAAATGAGACAGATTTTAAAAACCAACAGGAGAGAGAAGATACCTGTCTTCCTCCACCTGTTGTCAGAGACGTTACGTGATCATGGTTCTTTGATATTACTTCACAGTAGAAATGTGTGTTCCTGAGATTCTCAAAGATATTTTGAAAAGGAAATAACTTTGATGTGATGTTCACTATATAAGGCATCATATATGCAGGAAGTAATATGGGGCTGGAGGAAGCGATTTCTGCAAAGTGCCATGTTCCTACACTGGACTGTCTTCCATGTAGAGACTCTTTCCAGAATATACCAGAACTTGAGCCCCGTCTCCTTAAGCCCTCATTTTCTGACAGATGGCAGACAGCGAACAGCTGCCTAGGTGCTAAGGTACCCAGACCTAGAGAAGAGGAGACTGGCCAATCTGTGTGATTCTCCGACTGGGCCGTGAGAGCTGATCTTAGGGAGAACCATCTTCAGTCCCTGGACACTATTTCTTTATGAAAGCATTCCTGCACAGATACCAGCTTTTTTATTTTTCATCAGCTTTAAAGAGCATTCGTTTCCTAGCCCTTAGCAAGTGACTTACTCTTTGCTTTTTTCTACAAAAAAAAAAGTACTCATTCATTTCATTTCTTGGGTTATTTTGCTCGAGAGACAATGTGGGCTATCAGAAGAGTCCGTCGGCACCTCTCCCAACACCATTCATGCCCGGAGTCATGGAAACCCATTTTTCTCCTTTTGGCCAAATTAGAGGTGTGATTGAAAAGCACCAAGACTGGTTTTCTTCCACAGTTGGTACAACTGGTTCTAGTGGCAGTATCCAGAGGAACATGCTGATGAGTATTTCAGCAAAACCTCTGGCTGCAATGTGAGAATAATCATACAGCCATTTAGGAACACACCGGAGTGGTGCTCATTTGGATGTGCAAATTCCAATCTATATGTCTCTCTTATTCTCATTCCCTTACAGCCTCGACCATGTTTACGTATGAATCGCACCTTCAGTGCAGGAGCCTTGAATCGTAGGTCATTTTCATTCCCCGTGCAGGGGGAGTAAGGAACGGGGAGCAAACCATGCCCCTCCCAGGCCCGGGGAGCTGCACCCACTCCCACATCCGTCAGTATAGAAAAGCCTCGGACTCCGGAGCTTTGCCTTAAGAAACAGACAACAGACCAAGTATGCAGTCAGACACCTCCTAACGGTGGTTTAACCACAGCCAGATTATACGGCCTTGTGAGAGCCTGGCGACTGCTGCCGAAAGCCTGCCTCTGAGATTGCTGCCAGCTGCATTTCCCGTCCTCCAGCTGTCTGTGAATTAAGACAGGTTGCTTGTGGTTGTGACTTCATGTGACAGTCTAGTTATTACCATGGAGACACTCAGAGGATAAGAAGTCTCCATAAAACAGTGGTATAAGAGTTACTGATTTTATGTAAGCTTCTGTACATTTTATGCAGAGAAATGAAAAGCTTCTCACTTGAATGTGAAATGTGGATTTACTCTTCTCCACTCAGCCTCCCTAGTCTCCGCCCCATGTTGGATGTGAACTATTTGCCACTGACAGATATGAGGATAGCGCGGACGTTTTGTTTCACCAACGAAGGACAGGCATTATACCTCGTCTCTCCTACTGAAATTCAGCGGTTGACATACAGCCAAGAGATGTGTGAGAATCTGCAGGTAAGTCAGACACATTTATGGATAAACACTGGAAGTGAAAGACTAAACTAGTGTTTTAGCTCACCAGGTACAGTCCACATACATCCCAAGGTCCCTGGTTCAAGACCCAGGGCCAGAGAAACAACCAAGATAAACAACTAAATAGAAATAAAAATCAAGTGCTTCTTCCTCCTCTCCCCGCCTGCCTACTTGCTTTTAATCCTGCCTGTATGTACCTTGCCTTAAATAATGAATAAAAGCCTATTTGATCCTGAATAAGTAAAACTGGTCACAAAATTTTAAAAGAGCCGCTTAGAGATTTAAATGATTCAACCCCTTCATTTTGCAAGAAAGAAAATAATACAGAGCCTAAGACTATACATTCGGAACTGCTCGGGTGCATTTGGGCCCCTTGCATGACTGGCCATCCTACTCCCCTGCCTGGCCGCTGACCGCGGAGCTGTTGTGAGAATTAGGCAAGACTCTTATAAAGCATTGAGCACAGCGTCCGGAACTCAATCCTTTTTTTAATAAACACTGACCGTTCTTGGTTTTCAATGCGTATGCAGCTTTCACAGGCCTGGTGCTTGGCTGAGCTCTAGGATGAGTGACGAGCACGGTGGAGCGGAGGGAGGGCTGGGAGGGGACAGTGGGGATGCTGCCAGCAGGGCTGTGTGGCGGGCGCCGGGGACAGGGCAGTCTGGCTGGTGGGACACACGGACGTTGTCTACACTGAAGAAGCCTGGCCCCGGGGTCCTGCACGTGGAGGCTGTCTCGTGTAGGAATGCCTTTCATCTGCGGCCTCCAGGTGTCTGCACTTGAGGACACTGTCTCCCAGGCCTGGAGGCCACCTGGCCGCACCCGCCTGGGCCTGAGCCTCCTCGCATACACAAGCTGGGAGCTGCTCTAAATGCATGAGACCCATGGTCAAACCCGTCTGCTGCACCCATTTTAGATGTCAGCCACGGAGAAGGGAAGGCAAGAGAAGTGTTAGACGTAAGAATTGGGGGCAAAACAAAAACCACAAGGAAAACAGACAGAAAGCACACTTCTCATGCTGCGCTCTAACATGCCAGTGTTGCCTTCTTACCTGTGAACTGTTTGTAGTTGCTCTAATGCGTCTTCCTTTGCTTTTGTCACAGGACATGCTAGGGGATTTGTTTACTCCCATAGAGGCACCAGAAGCTCAAAACAGAGGCTTTCTCAAGGGACTGTTTGGTGGCAGTGGACAAACATTTGACAGAGAAGAGCTCTGTGAGTAAACGCCTGTCTCAAAATAGAAGGCGTATGTGTGTGCACACGGGGGTGTGTGTGTGTGTGTGTGTGTGTGTGTGCACGCATGTGATCTCAGTTCTAAGCTTGGGTGTTTGTTACTGCTGTTTTTGGCTTCTCTACCATAAAACATTTCTGTTTCCCATACATCAGTACGTCAGTCACTTCAGATGAGGGAATCGTTTAACAATACGGTACTGGTGCTCCACACATGTGGTGAGCAGGCCACGCGTGTCGTCTCTAAGTCTGTCACGCCTACAAGGCGGGATGAACACGTTCAGCTGCTAACGTCTGGAACAAGCGATTCTGAATCCGCCTGTCTCCAACCGCTACTAGGAAACATCCTTTATTCATAAAGTGAGGTTTATCAACACTGCATAATACATTACTTTTTAAAATCTACCAGTGGGCATGCCCTGGTGGCCTTAGTGGACAAGGCCACTGGACACAGTCCACATACGTCCCAGGGACTCAAGTTCGAACCCGGGCCCCGGAACCACCACGACGAACAACTAGATAAATCAGTGCCCGCGCTCCTCCCTGCCTGCTCGCCTGCTCGCCTTCATTCCTACCCACATCTTTCCTTTAAAAAACATCTACCAGCGAACCCCTGAGGAACAGTAATAAACAGCCAACAGGAAATTGCTAGAAACACTCTCAGAGAGCAGAATACTGGTCTTGCAGATGAAAACTCCTTTTCTCTTGAACTTCTAAATATGCAAAATAGGGAGGTGGGGGCCTCCACTCGCTGCGAAGACCCCCCACATACAGGAGTGAAGCGCATCCTGAAAACATCTGCTCAGTTAAGGAAGGACGACACAAAAGGTCATAAAGTGTATGATTCCATTTATATGAACTGTCCAGAATACACACATTCTGAGCACTTCATATGATGTTATTGAGACCAAAAAGCAGATTAGTCATTTCCAGGAACCAAAGGAAAGAGGAAACGGGGAGGGACTGCTAATGGGTGTTGGAGGTACACATCCAGATTATGAAAATACCCCAAATGAATGGTGGTGAGAGTTGCAAACTCTGGATACACGAAAAACCTCGAATGAACTCTTCACGAGAGTGCACTTCACAGTGTGTGAATCCATTCCTACTGTTAAATCCTGGGGAATGCTCACTAAATTTCCATCTAGATAGCTATTTTTCAATTAAAAACTGTGCTTCATTAAATAAGAGCTTTAAATGTGACAGGAATTTTTTTGTTGTTCTTTTATAAAGTAACAAAATTTCAATTCCATCATGAATACAAGCCATTCTCTAGTATTCACACACACACACACACACACACACACACACACTCACGTGGGTGTGGGGGGCAGAGATTTAGAAACAACTGATGCTGATAGCAAAGATGAATAGAGAAACTGGGATGAAGACCCCGTAGAAACTAAACACGATCAGGCGGGCGACCGGAGGAGCTGTGGACACTCATCACTTCTGTATGAGGTCCCAGCGCGGCAGCAGGGAGCAAGGCCTTCTGCCACCCTGGAGCCCACGCCGACCAGCTCTGGTGGCTGCATGCAGTCTCCTTCTCTGACATGCTTCCACATCTCCAAACATACACCTATGACAGGACCTGATCTGTCTGCCGAGTTCGTTCCATTCTAAGCTGCATCCTAATTTCTCAAGAGGTTTTCATGAAAAATTCAAAAGGAAAAAAAAATTTATAGACAAAGTTCAAAAAAATTAAGAGTGAGAAGTAACAAGGAGTCAAGATGTATTAAAAAATCTTAAATACGTAATGAGCGATTAACAAATTTGACAGAATTTTAAGAATTTAATAAGGGCTCTGTTGCCCTGAGCAGCTCTTCAGGTCAAGCTTCGCCACTTTGAATGTGAGCTGCACCTGATTTTCCGGGACAGTAAAACGGCCAACAAAAGTGAGGCTTAGAATAGAACAGTTCGTTGGGGGTTTTATGCGAATTAGAGGGAATTGAGTGTGAGTGCTCTGCTTTGGTGATAACCTGGTGTAATATGTGACCTGCTGACACGCGGCTCTGAAGCGCTGTGGTTTGAACCCGCAGTCGGGGAGGCTTCCGCAGGCAAAGCGTCGCGCAGCCTCGCCCAGCACATTCCCGGCCCCGGCGGCATCGAGGGGGTGAAAGGCGCCGCCGGAGGGGTGATGGGGGAGCTGACTCGCGCTCGGATCGCCCTGGACGAGAGGGGACAGAGGCTGGGGGAGCTGGAAGAGAAAACCGCCGGCATGATGACCAGCGCGGAAGCGTTTTCCAAGCACGCACACGAGGTAAGGGGCCTGGGGCCAGCGGGCACCTTCCGAGCGCAGTGGCGTCGAACGCGCGACAGAAGCCGCCTGAGCCATCCTGTGCCCGCGGGCAGTTGCGGGTCGCGTCGCGGTAAGTGTTTTAGTGCACAGGCGCGCGTGCACACACACACACACACACACACACACTCTCTGTTTGGGAGACAAGTGCGTGTGTGATGCCATCATGCGGTTCCTGCTCTGGGAGACAAGTGAGGAGAAGAGTCTTGCGCTGACCCCTGGGGAGCCTGCATCCGCGCTGCGAAGTGCCCAGGCCGGCGGCCTTCTGGTCTCAGTCGTACAAATCAGCCCGTCAGCTGAGTCTTTCCAGCTTGATTTGTAAAGACTCTTTTTCAGGGCTGCTTAGTTTACACAACAAAGTTTCCTGCTTTGAGACCTTGAGCACATGACCCGCTGGAAATAGACGTGCTTTCATTAGCACTTTTACACTTTCACGTATCTTTTACCATCTCATAACGACTGGTTTTTTCTTTGCAGTTAATGCTGAAATATAAGGATAAGAAATGGTACCAATTCTAAACTTCTAAAGAAGCTGTGACTGCTTTGAGAAACCATTATTCAGGGAAACCAAGCATCACTTCCCAGCATCACTTTTCAACTGCTAGAAGCCAGTTTCTTCTACAAAAGTGTTCCATTACAGCCCATCTGAAGTTATCATCAGGAGACTCATCAGAGATACTGTGCAACCCAAAGGCTGGGACCTGATCAGAATCCCAAGATATGGCTGAACCTGCCTTTCCCACACGGAACGGAGCTATCATCTTAGCATGTCATTTGCTAAGGATTTACATTTAGGAACTACCGGGAGTCCTGATTTGAAAAAATTCTGTAAAAACAAAAGCATTAATGCACATAATGAAAAAAAAAATCTTTGCATGATAAATTAACATCTTAAGAGGAAAAGAAAAAAAAAGCATGTTGTGATGGAAGAAAAAGAGATTTATGGTAAACTATTTTTATAAATTGGGCCACACCTGACAATTAAAAAATCTGCATTAGAAGGTATCAGTGCATTTCAAGTATATTTGCCATACCCACTGAAAAACCGCAACAAAAATCAGAATTTTATTCTCGTCTGTAACTTTCACTATACTAGGACATTATGAAATTCCTATGGCAAGAGTATGGTTGAAGTTCCTCTTTCTCCATAATACTTTGGATCACTCACAGGTCTCGGTCATAATCAAGTTATTGCCATTATGGTAAGTTAGTCCTAACCCAGGCTTTGCCGTCTGTCACCTTCGGAACAGGTCGCCATCTCAGTCACAAGCCGTGCAGGGCTGGGTCCTTAGAGCGTCCTTCAGCCTGGCTACTCTGCCGGGGAGCGGACAGGTTTGGGGCACCTGCATTAGCTTTGAGGACTGACTCACACCCTCCGGTTTCGTTTCTAAACTGACCTATTTTTCAGGCTCCATTTGTATCCTGTCCGCCACCTACACGGTGTTTTACTGTTTGAGCCCAGTGGGGTCCTGGTGTGCAGATGCCCCCGCAGCCTCCTCCACAGACCGAGCTGCTCCTGCTGTCTAATGACTCAGGCAGACCGCAGTTCGCGTTCGGGAAAGGGGCTGATGTATTACAGTTCCGATTCAAAGGGCTTTCCTTAGAAAATACTTTTTGGTTCATACTCATTCTTGAAAATCTTTGTAAAATGAAGTGTTTTTGCTGTCTTGGCTCAGCCATTGTTATGGACAACAGAGAGTCTAATGATCCAAAAGCCAATTAATTTTGCCACTCATTAGGCTAGACAATGAACACCATGCAATTATACCACTAGACACCAACACCTATTCCTTGTCCCAAACCTGAGGGCTCCTACAGCTCAGGCGGCTGAGGGCTGCGGCGCCACATATAAAGCCGGGACCCAGGTTCCAGACCCAAGTAAAAACAAAATCAAAGCCAAAAATAAACTCCTTGAAAAGTGGCATAAAGGAGATCAGTGACGTGATAAAAGGATCTGAGTTTGCTCAAGTGAAAAACACAAGACAGCTTCCACCATTATTGAACACGATTCTGGAAATCAAGTCGCAGGAGTGGATATTTGCCGGCGTCAGGACCAGCCTGATGCTGCACCTTCTAAACGCTTCTTTTGAAAAAATTCACGGGTTTGCTTATTGAACTGTGACTCATCGTGGTGTCGCTGGACCTACCCGTGTTTCTTCAGAACCCACTCTTTTCCTCCAGTCCAGACCATCTCAATAGCCAAAATCGTGTTTTTCAATGTGTTTTTAGTGAATCTGTTGAAAGGGGCCCTTCCCTAGCCATGTTCTTAGTAATTTGGAGAAGAGCAAAGATGGTGGAAAGAGTTAGAAAATGTCTATCAGATTGCATTTCTCGGAGCCCTTGAATTCTCCCGATTTCTCAAAAGAGCATTTTCACAAATCTCCAGACTCTTGTTAACAGTCTTAGAGTAACAAACCTGACTTGAAAATATGAACATGACACATGAAACTACATACTAAAGACATTGAGAAACAACACTAGGATTTGGAAAACATTGGTATCCAACTTGCATTTGTGTTACATTAGTTTCAAGGTTTTCTGATTTCCTGAATACTGGCTTTATCATTTCTTTACTAAAAAAAAAAGTAAAATATTAGTTTATTTTAGAAATAATGGGAGTCAGTCCAAAATTATATTAAATGCATGACTGTCTCTGAAGCCCCCAGTTAAGATTTTATTGACTTGTTCTCCACCAGGGCTTCTCAACAGTGATGCCGCTAAGAAGCAGTTCCTCGTGGAAAAGACTGTCCTTTGCATTAGAGGGTGTTTATCAACGTCCCTGGCTTCTGTCCACTAGTTGCCAGTAGCAACCTGAGTAATGACAATGACAAATGTCTCCAGCCACTCCAAAATGCTCCTAGCTGGAAGGTCCTGTCATATGTCACTTACTGACAGATTAAGTGTGAATATGTAATATATGTCCTGTATAAAATTGTACCTCCTAAGTACACAGTGTCTTAAGATAGATTATACCCAAAACTACATGTGTGGTTCACAGGCAATAAAATGCTATTTTGGAAAAAGCTTATATGAATCAGTGAAAATTAAAAATTACAGAATATTTTAAAGCATGCAGAGAAAATACCAAAAAGGACAGTACAGCATTTCACAATAGAAGTGCTTAAAACTGCCGACTTCAATGAACAGATCAAAAGTTTCTAATTAGCATATCACTGGAGGTGCTTCTGAAATGCTTGAAAAGAGTAAGTTTTCTCAGTTGTTTAAATGTCTTTCATATTGTTTTCATTACCCTGTCTTGATGTGAGGGTGATTTCGTCCCCAGACTCCTGCGCCATGGCCAACACATTAATGAGGTTTTACTGTATCAAAATGATTTTCTAATTCAAAGAGGCAGCAATAACCAGAGTCTCATGTGGACATGATTTTCCTCTTTGAGCATTTCTGTTGCACTGCCCTCCCCAGACCCGTGCACGCATGCGCGCACGGAGGCGCGCGCACACGCCGTCACCATCGTCTTTGGACACTGAATACCACTGACCTATGTTAAGTCTTTCCGTCTCTCTTCTCTACTGTTGATATGTCTTTCCTCCATCTTGGAACATGAGGAAAGTACTCGTAACAGACAGTGAGAGGAAATGACTCTGAACCTTAGCTGCCATGAGAATTATATCTGCTAAGGTGGCGTCAGGAAAAAAAATGCCTGCGAGCCAGAGTCTCAGCAAGGAGACCTCATCTCCTTCTGACTTCTTCAGGCGATAAGCCCATCTTAGTGTCCAGGAACAAAGGGATGACAAAGCTAAAAATGTATGTTTTCCTGCTTCTAATAAAGTGGGCAATAACCCCTGCCATGAAACCACCCATCGATACTGGAGTTGGGAGGAGGGGTGATTATCATTTACTTTAAGTCCCTACAAAGCTCTGTACACTTACTTCCTTGAGACCCAGACTCAATGCCCAGTCACCATCAGGGTCGTTGTTTGACTAACTTTAGAAGCACAGTAACAACTGAGAGAGATGTTTGCAGTTAATTCCGTTGTAAAGACAATTTTTCAAATCTTTTATATAACCTTTGAGTGAGTCTCAAGTCAAGAAATCAGAATTCAGGTCTCTAGTTCTCAAAGATCTTAAGGGATTGTAAAGAAATGAGTTTACTGTTGGGAGTCCCTTTTTGTCTGACCTACAGGTCCAGTTTTAGAGGTACTGTCTGTCTGTTATCTATTGAGTGATCCATCGTGGCTTTAAGAAAAAAAGATGACGCCCCAGGTTGGTTGAAGAAGATTCAGTTGATTCTTTGAGATACTTGACTATCAAATGTCTGAGAGAAGGAAAAAGTGAAGCCGATCTAGAAAAGGAAGCTGAAAATTCTCTCCTGGGTTCAGGATTGTTAGGACTATTCAGTAGCACATCCTTGGAACTGGATTCTGTGGGAACGCAGGAAGATGGACCACTTGGGTGCAGAGAGGGTGGCGGCAAAAGGACGTGCTGATCTAGCCTGGCTCCTCGTGTCAGGAGAAACGTGGCAGCCGTCACGCTCCTCCACGTGTGTCCACTGCAGCCCCAACCCCACTGGTGGCTAGGTTGTGTCCCACACACTGGGGACCAGAATACTCGCCAGGAAGTCATGTGCTTTGAGCATCACCTCTAAAACGGCCCCTTCCAGGGAGTGGAATCGTCAGCCCAGCAAGGTCAGCGTAGAGATTCGCAGACGTGGCCCCGAGAGGTCAGAATGCCGAGGAGGTGAGGTCTGACGTGGGAAAGGAAGAGGACGTGCCCATGTGCTGCAGGGGTGTTGGGTGGGGCGGGGTGTGGAGCCAGAGTGAAGCGAGGGGCTTTCTTGAGGCCCAGACACACAGATGGCTGCCACCATTCATATATTTACATCGGGCGTGACTGTCAGCCTGGCTGTGCTGTGCGTAAGCCCCACCGCAGGCGCTTTAAGTTCCCCATCCTCAGGTCTCTAGGAATGGGAGGTAAACACCAGTATTCTTGTAAGCTCCCAAAGTGGCTCTGATGTACGCAGCTGATGACCACTGCTTCAAGGCCAGCTCAGGAGGGCATTTGTCTCCCATGGTGTGTGTCCAAGTCCCACTACATGGGGGTCATGGAAGGCAAAACACAGGCTCCAGGGCTGGCTGTGTGGAAACCACGATGTCACAACCCAGGCAGAAGTTCACTGCAAATTTCTAACCAGTGACCCGTGAACGCTGTGATTTTCTCCATGAAATCACATTTTGGCATTGATCATACAATTAGACATGTTTTGATTGTCTTGGCATGTGTAGTATCACGAGAGACCAGAAACATCAAAAGAAACTCAACAGCATGTGACGCTAAGTAGAAACTAATTATCAGTAGGATAGTGGAAATTCTCCCAACGACCATGCTAAAGAGGTCCAAGCCCAAGCTTTGTTTCAAGGAGACATGGGTACCCGGCAGGTGCCGCCTCTGCTGCAGACTTGCTCACGGCGAGAGGAGGACAGCGCTTGTGAATGTTGTCGTATCTGCTACTGACCACTGGGATTTAGTCCCTAGTTCCTGGATGTTTGTTTAAGGGAAAGAATGCCGGTATCTCACTCTCTGGCCTCCAGCGCCCCAAGGAGCGCTTTCACCTTCCCCGAGGGGCAGCCTGCCCACTTCAGGCAGTGAAACTCAAGTTGGAAAGCTGAGAGGTCTCTGGCACCGCTCCCCCGTCTCAACCGCAAAGCCAGAAAACAAACCGGCCGTGGTTGTGGACAAGTGTACCCAGGATCAAAATATCTAATAAACTATCATTTTTAGTACTTAATTATGTGATGTTTTCTTCTAGGAAATAAGAAACAGATGACATCATTGATGTATCTTTCATCTTCAGAATTTTTGCATCTTTTCAGAAAATGACAAATTACTATTTTTCTGTTGCACTTAGCAATTGTGACAAAACTTAACAAAATTCTTGTAGTCTGTAGAGATATCAATAAAATTGTATATGTTTGTACATAGATGCTCTCTTATGTCATGATGTCATACAGCCCTGACTTCTGCCAAGATTGACGACAGAGGTGACGCCCTCATTTAACACTCGGGGTCACTGGGTTTGCAAAGCAAAATACAATTGTTTTAAAAAGGAATGGGAGGTAGTGGGGGGGGCAATCACACAGCATGTTTATTTGAGCTAAAAAGTAGGAAAAAAACCAGCAATCATGTGTTCCCCAAACTTGTAAATTTTACTAATTTACTAATTCAAAAGGATAGAAAGAGCCATTCAAAATGTCCACCACGCTGGGGAGATGTGTAACTTTTTATTGGAAAAATTAAAGACAGTTTGTGAGGATGTTAACTGATTTTATCATTGAAGAAACACAGTAAAACCAAGTTTGGTGAGAGAGCAGCCTGAGAAACTGGGCTAAATTCGGAATCATTCAGACCTTACTTCCTCTCCCCTGGAAACGAGGCGGAGGAAACAAGCTATCGTGCCTTTATACCGCCACCTAGTGGTCATAACGAAAACGCAAGACCCAACACCCTATGGCTCCCGGGAAGAAGGAAGGTCCTTCCCCTGGGGCACCTTCCTTATACTTGACCTTATATCCTACACTTGACCTTAGCCGACGAATCTTCCAAACGCTGTCTATAGATCAGGAAGCATTCCCACCACCCCAGCTTCCTTCCTGATCTTGGTTTTATAGCAACATAGAAAAGCCACCAACCAACCTTAGGTTAAAAAAAATGTTTTCTGATTCGAAGTACAAATACAAAGTCTGGAGTCTTCCCTTCCAGGTGTCCTCCTGGATGTGTTTATCTCCTCACCTTCTTTGAATTGCAGTCACCCAATATTCAATATCAGCATTCGCTATTTAAAACAGCTGTTTGATTCCTCCTCCCTCCTCCTCCTCCTCCTCCGGTCAACTAAACCCGAGCAGCTTGCTGACAGCAGCCCCGTCCAAGGACTGCGGGGCAACGGGGAGGGACAGCCCGCAGGAGCACAGACTGGGAGCAGGCGGCAGGGTCAGTAACGGCGACCTGTGCGAGGCAGGCACTGAGCAGGGCAGACGGCAGGCCCGCAGGCAGGAGACTGGAGACGGAGCAGCTAAGTGCATAGATTAAGGTTACAGGAGTGGGCTTCCCGCGGATGGGGAAAGGGACAAATCACAGGCATGAATAAACGTGTAGTGCTGGCTTGGAGTCGGAACTGTTAGTGTAAGACATCTGTAACGCTACACCTACCTGCAGATGAAGCTCCGCCCTGAATCAGGGCGCACGCACGTGCTGACGTTCATTAACTAGGAGGAGAAAGCGCTTCCTAACAACAGAACGTCAGTCAATAAATGTGGACGGAATTTTTCACGTACTGTTTGTCTGGCACACCCCGGTTACTCAGCATATCAATCCGCCAAGTGTAGTACACTTACTACCCGAGGACCTGAGATCAAGACCTGGGCAGGGGTGGGTGTGGCAGGTGGGGGCGCGACCAAAATGAACACTAAATAAAAATAAAATGCTTCTTCCTCCTGTCTCTTCCTGCCTGCTTACTTGCCTTCATTCCTGCCTGTACTTTTCCTTTAAAAAAAAATTACTCTTTGGCCATCATTGAAGTAATAATACAGGCAGCAAAAACCAGTGGATGCAAAAACCAGTAGTTGCGAGTGGGATGAAGAAATACTTTGCTACCTAATCTCAAAATCTCTTCATAAGTACTTGCTAGTTATAAAAAAAAAAAAAAAAATTGCGCTAAAGAAACCTGGCGGACACTATTTTAATGAACTCACCAAGTTTCATCACCGCTGAGGGAAGCAACCACGAAGCTGAGGAGACGAACACACCATCGCCTGTGCATTCTGCCAACATGCATAACCCACGCTCACCGCGATGAAAACAAGCTGAGACTATGAAACCACAGCTCTATGGAAAGTTTCAAGGACATGCCAGCCAGGGAGAGATGCGTGTTCCAGTTTGAAGGAGACCAGAGAGAAATGGCAGCTGGTGCGACACATTTTCTTGGGTCGCACGCTTCTGCTTTATTTAAGACATAATTGGAGCAATTCGCAAACTCGAGTGGGAATCTACTGTGATTAGAACAGTCGATTTCTCTACGATGCAACCTGCTGTGATGCGTCTGCTGAGCCTCAGGTGACTTTGCACCCAGAACGGTGGCTCCAGTCCCCGCGTGAACGCGGGTCCTCCCGGGGCCCGTGAAGAGGGTTTGCTTCCAATCCTCCACCAGCACCGCCTGCCTCTCTCGCCAGCGCTTGACTGTTTCAAAGGCCGCAGTCGGCTGTGCTACACGCAGTTGCGAGTCCGCGGACTATTTCTCCAGCAGCATGTGGGACTGTGGGTTCCCGCATCTGTGGCCACTCTCAACATTCGTCTTTTGGGGTTTTTTCCCAATTTAAAAGCAAAAATGGCATCTTTATGTTTTTGTTTTGTTTTGTTTTCTGTATTTATCGAGGTAACATTGATTTACAAAATAATGCAAACGCATCCGGGCAGGCTCACCACTCATCGCACACACACCCCGCCCTCCACCACTTAGCAAAAGTGCTCGCGCTGCCCACTGGCCTCCCCGCCCCCGGCCCTTCCCCTTCTTGCTTCACGAGGAGACGCTTCTTCCCAGGCCTTGCTGACGCTTTCAGTTCAACAGCTGAAAGCCAGTTCCCGGGTCTGGGAGCACCTGCCGAGGGGAGCGTCTGAACGACTGTCTCTCTGTGGCCCAGCGTCTCGGAACAGGGAGACAGGTCGGCTTCCCCCACTGTTCACGCGCATGTGTGTCCTTTCCCCCGTGGACTTGCAGTCGCTTCGGCTCCCCGGCTGTGGTGGTTGGATGTGTGTCCTGCGGTTCCCGGAGGCGGCGAGCTGGAGATCCTGACCGTCTGCCAGCTTGGGACCGTCCTGGTGTCTTGTGGTTTTAATGGGCATTTCTGATTATTAGGAACATTGAACAGTTTTCTACGTTTCATCAGATCATCAGTATCACCCTCTAGGACTTGCCACTTCACAGTTTTTCGCTGTTCTCAGACCGGATCTGTTGCGGCCACTCTGCGGAAGCAGACGCCAAACCCGAAATTGTCTGCATGTTGCGACTCAGCTGGCCGTTTCCCGCCAGAGGACCTGAAAAGGTTCACTACATAAGGAGGCGTCCTGGGGAGAGGAGCGGTTCCCAGCATGGTCACCAAATGGTCACCAAGGACACGGCAGAGGCGGAGGTGGGCTTCTGCTGGGCTGGGCTGGGCTGCAGGAAGGAGCCACAAGCAGAGAGCCTTGCTGGACATGGGGATGTTTGTCACCTGTCACACAGGGGAGTTAGTTCCTAGCCTGACTGCTACTGTCACTTCTGGCCGTGCTGGACCGGGAAGCCTGACCAGCCCGGGGCCACAGCAGAGCCCTGGACAGCCGCCGAGCCCCACACTGGGGCAGAGTGGGGACAGAGCCTGTGCCCTTCCACCCGGCCCCTCTGGTCATGCCTGGTGAGCTCCCCAGAGAAGACTCTCCTAAGTAAGCCCTGGGACCTGCTTTGCACCCCTTACCCTGCCCCTGCCCCCAAGAAGGAAAGCTGCTCTACAGCCCTGCCCTGCACAGCGCTAGCCAGAAAGCTAAGCAGCGCTCCCGAAATCTTAGCAGCCACCTTGCAGGTCTGGTCACAGTGACATGTGAGCCAAGAACACAACATGATCAGCCAGGATGTCTGCAGAGCCTGTCTGTCCAGGGAGCTTATGTGTGTCAGTGCCCAAGACTCCTTCGCTTTAGCCTTAAAGACATATGCAGACTGAGAGCAAACGGTTGAAAAATATATTTAAGCTAATGGCAACCAAAAAAATAATTGTACTTTATCAGACAAAATAGACTTTGAAGAAAAAAAGATAGACAAAATAACTACATAATGACAAATGGTTTAATATATCAGGAAGATACAACAACTGTAAATATGCATTCAAAATCGGAGCACACACACACACACACACACACACACACAACTAGCAGAACTAAAGGAGAAATAAAGAGCAATTCTGCGCACCCTGGTGGCTCAGGTGCTAAGCCTGTGGCTGGTGTGCAGACCATGTAAAGCCCGAGGACCCAAACTCACAACCTGGGTCAGCGGAAACAACCGAAACTGCCGCGGTCCAGCCGCAGCAGGACCCAGGGGTCCCGCAGGTGGGTAAGGCGTCCACGAGCGGGAGACAAAGAGACTCAGACTCGAGGCAGAGTGAATCTTCGTTCCGTCTTTATTACAAGCAAGCAGGTTTTTTATACTTTCTTTTTGCAGCTTGCAGTCTTAAGGTTACGTAAACCAAAAGCACAGACCCGCATAGTGTTTTTGTTTCTTAAGTAGATGAGTTACCTGCCCTTTTGATAGGATCTTGCTTAAGGCAAAGTGTGAGACAAAAGAGAATTCGACAGACTTGTGAAAGGTTAGAAAAGTTATTTATCAAATTCCTAAATGCATACCAAGCTGAATTGAATCTGGCAGGCCCTTCTGTCATCTAGCAAGTTCTCGCTGCCCAGTTTTTGTGTTGGTCCTATTTTTATGAACCTCTATAAGCTGTTCTAATAGTTTTACTTTTTGTCCCCTATTGTGCATTCTGATTCCATTTTCGTCATAGGCGCCTGTACATGGTAATGGGGGAGCAGGCAGTCATCCTGCATTATTTTTTCCTCTTGGTGGGAATCATAATTTTCCTTTAATCTCATAAACTATTGTAAGGTGAGGACAATGCTGTGGGAGGGGATCGGAATAGTTTTTCTTTGTTGTTAGATATAACCTACATCACTAATAGGACAACTGTGTAAGTGAGTGGAGGCTGAAATAACTTCCCTTGCTATAGTTGATTTATTATATCTCCCACAGAGACAGTTGGGGATATTTTCTGAGTCAATTTCTTGGGTAATTTGTAAGTATATTGTTAGCCTTGCATAGAGGCAATGGCATAGGTGGGTTTAGTTTTTTCAGTATCACTTTGCCTTGTTGTACTAGTCCCATTTTTCAGAGAAATTCCCAGTCCCTCTCCCAGTAGGGAAATTGTTATTTTCATTATTATTTTGAATTAATCCCGCATATATGAATAAGCCAATACAGCAAATCATGATTCCCAGGAAAGCTCGGTTAGAGGCACCACGTCCTGTTCCAGGAAGAAGTCTTCTTGGAAGCCCTTCTTCCCAGCTATTGACTTTGTCATTTAGCCAGGTTGGACATGGACGTGGCATGAAACAAAAAAACATACGTGCCTCCTTCTCTACCATCCTTTAAAAGTGCTTTTACACCCCTCTTTCTTCCTTTCTTAAAAAAAGAAAGAAAAGAAAAGAAAAAACAGTGATCCAATGATAGAGACTGGAAAACCCCACTCTCAACAATGGTTAGGTCACCCAAGCAGAAAATCAGTCAGAATACAGTGGATTTGAAGAACGCTATAAACCAAACAGCCCTAACAGAAATACAGAACAGTCTGTCTGACAACAGAATAAAATTTTTCTCAAATGCACATGGAACATTTTCTAGGTTAGACCATACGTTGGGCCGCAAAATAAATCTTAGCAAATCTAAGTAGCTTCTCCGACCATAATGGTTTGAAACTAGAAAATACATAGAGACCTGAAAATTAAGCAACACCCTCCTAAACAATCTATGGATAAAAGGAAATATTTTAAAAATTCTTGAGACAAAAAAGAAATGGAAACACAACATATCAAAACTTATGAAATGCAGTAAGAGTATTTCTACCAGAAGTCCATAGCAATAAAACAAATACAGTATGAAACAAAGATCTCAAATACGGTCCTGATTTATACCTCAAGAAACTAGAGTAAAAAACTGAGCCCACTGTTAACAGGAAGAAGAAAATAATAAAGATTAGGGCAGAAGTAACTGAGCAGAGAACAGGAAAGCAATAGAAAATATTAAACACAAGTTGGTTCTTTGAAAAAGTAAGTAAAATTGACAAACTTTCAGATTAACCAAGGAAAAAAAGAGAAAGAGTCCAAATCAACCAAGTTATAAATAAAAGAGAAGACATTACAAAAAAAGCTTCTTCCTGGCCAAAGAAACAGATCATAAAATAGAAAGGCAACCTACAGAGTGGAAAAAAATATTTGCAAGTCATTTATCTGACAGGAATTAATCTCCAAAATTTAAAAGGAACTCATACAACTCAATAGCAAAAAAAAAAAAACTATGATTTTAAAATGGGCAGACAACTTGAACAGACTATTCAAGTGATGAACAGACTTCCGTCACTGCTGGAGTCTGCACAGGAGAGGCCACATCCGATCCCATGTCGGCTAGCAACTCGAATCCTCCTCCAGCCTGTTACAGGTCAGCCTTTCCAACTCTCCACCTGAGTCTGCCCCCGTCAACACATCTCCTGACACTGACCCTCTACCTCTCTCACAGGGTTGTCTATTCAAGTCGTTTTTCCAAAGAAGACATGTAGATAGCCAGGAGATACAAAGGAAAAGTGCTCAATATCACTAGTCACTAGGAAATGCAAACCCGAACCACAATGAGATGTCACCACACCCGGTTACAGTGCCTCTCATCAAAGAGAAGAGACAACAAATAATGGCAAGGATATGGGAAAAAGGGAACCTCTGTTCAGCTGCGGGAGAGGAAACTGGTGCGGCCACTATGGAAAACAGTGTGGCAATGATGCCTCAAAATATTAAAAACAGAATGACCATGCGATCCCGCAATTCCACTTCTGGGTACATGGCCAAAAGAAACACTGTGCTGAAAGCTACCGGCACCCCATGCCCACTGCAGCATTATCTGCAGCAGCTAACTCACAGAGACAACCTAGTGTCCATGATGGGGTGAATGGATAAAGAAGTCTGATGTAGGTAGATATGAGAGAGATTTGTCTATGTCTCTATCTATCCATCATCTATCCATCCATCCATCTGCAGCAACATGGATGGAACTTGTGAGCATCCAAAGCGATGAGAGTCAGACACAAAAAGACAAATACCATATGGTCTCACTAATATGTGGAACCTAGAAAGCAAAAAAACAATCAATCAAAAACACCCCAATCCATAGAAAAAGAGATCACATTTGTGGTTATCAGAAGCAAAGGGTAGGGAAATTAAATGAAAGTGGTCATAAGGTAAAAACTCCCAGTGATAAAATAAATGAACACGGAGAATGTTCCGTACAACATGATCATAGCGAGCTAATACTACTAGATGGGATATTTGAAAATTAAGACAGTACATCTTAAATGCTGTCATCATAAAGAAAAAACTTTTTTCTGTTTATATGAGATGATGGGTACTAATTGTGATAATCATTTCACAATATATCTACGTCATTATGCTAAAAAACACCTTAAATGTACAGTGTTGTATGTCAATTATATCTCACTAAATCTGAAAAACAAACCAACAAACACCATAGATTACTTGCCTTACAGTGCTGGAAAGTCCCACGCGGTCTTCTTGGGCCGAAATTGGTTGGCAGGGCTCCCGGCGGCTGCAGAATCCACGTGGGCTCCGGTCCGCCAGCGTCCGGAGGCTGCCTGCGCCCCGGCTCGTGTCCTCCTCCATCCTGCGGCAGGTCAGCCTCTCCAGCTCTCCCCAGTCTGCCCCGTCGCCACATCTGCTGACTCTGACGCCCCACCTCTCTCACAGGGTCTGTGTTTACACTGGGAGCGCCGGATAGTCCCACTTCTGAGACCTGTAACTTAAACACAGCGCAACGTCCCTTGCCACGTAATCGAGTAACGGGTATGGGGATCAGGATGTGCGCGTCGCGGGAAGGTCGCTTTTCTGCCCACCGCAGTGCATCTCTTATTTGCACAGTGTTTTCGGGCTGAAGAGCCACCCGTGAACTTTGAACTGCATGCAGGTATTCGGTTAACACGCCACGGAAACGGAAATGTGAATTTCATTGGAGAGAAACACTGCTACTTCAGTAAACTGTGGGAGCCGGAGTTCCGCATCACCAACGCACGTAAAGCAGAGACTGCTGCTTAAGTCTACTTGTCACAAAGATGAGAAACGCACGACTGCGTGCAGCGCCCCGCTGCAGAAAGGGGCGGGATGAGGCGTGCCTGCCTCCCACGAGGAGAGCCTCCGGGGCCAGCGGGGCAGGCTTGCTCCTGCTGCGTCTCGAGTGTGCGGGCCGACAGCACCCCCGCCCTTCCGAGAAACACGGCGCAGGGACAACGGAAACGGGGAAACAACGCTCTAGCGACCCTTTACCTCTGCCCCCTCACCACCCCGACCCCCACTAACTGAGTCGCTGAGGATCTGGTGCCCTGAATCCAACCACTTACAGAATGTAACACGGTGCTTATAAGGCAGCCGTCTTGTTTTCTTTGTTCCGACTCACAAACATAAAAGGCTCCTCTGATAACTGATTAGGAACACCTACTTCCTGTGCACCCAGGCATCGTTGAGCAAACCACAGAATAAGTAGCCGGGTTTCTGACACTCAAAGTAGAAATAATGCTAAAAACCAAACTAACATAAATGACACATTCACTTTATTGTAACAGGAAGGTCAGTCACACCCCTGACCGTGGTTACAGTACAGTCTTGCACGCACGAGGACTGTCGTCATGCCAGCCAGACACAGGAAGGGGCAGTGCGCACAAGCACCGATGGTGTCTCTTCCTCCTCTGACAGTATCGCATCGAACAGCGACGAAAACATTGCTCGTGCAAACACGCCGCCCGCTGAAGAGGCGTAGCGGCTTATTTTCTAGCACGAGAGCACTGCAAGCAATCGCTGCAGCAACTGGGAAGGAAAAATGACGAGCATTCATTCCAGTAAAGTCCATTCCTAGACTCCACGCAAACCGAGTGTTACCCGCGTTAGAGAATTCCGAATTAAGTCAGTGCAACTGTAAAATACTACTTTAGTAGTTTCAAGTGGACTCGGGAGAAAAATCACGCACACGACGTCGAACGCTGGTGCACGTGACACCACACTTACGTGGCTGAGGCTCCCGCCAGGGTCTGTGTCAGTCTGAACCCCGGACGCGGCTGGACACGCCCCGATGGGCGGTCCAGTTTTCTTCATGTTCAACCCAGATAGATGAATCGGACCCAAAGTGCTAAGTGCGCATTTCAAGCATGTGTTTGTTCTGCAGCCGTTTAAAGCCACGGTCAATTATGAAAGGCAATTTCATAGATACTCTTTGAGAGTGAATATCATTATTAAACTCGGTAATATGCTGCTTTAAAAAAAGAGCTTTTACACTACAAGCCTCAGTACCCACTTTGAAACCCACGATAAATTAGTACCCTCAGTCCATCAGCGCCGGGGGTTCTCGTTTCTACGACACGAGAACAGGCTGCACAGGCGCCAGGCCCCCTCAGCTCCGCCAGCTGCACATCACACATCAAAATCCTGCAGGGCCCCCCAGCTGGCGCCTATTTTCACTTTCACTTTCAGCTTCACAGAAAGTCGCATGGCACTTTCCATTTCCTTCTTCACAATCTGTGCCACCTGTCAAAAAACCAAAAAGAAGCGAGAAAGAGGTACACTGCTGCTCTGGCCCACCCGGCAGCCCATCCACGACGCCCGCCCAGAACCCGAGCTTGCGCGCCCGCGACGCCCCGCGTGCCAAACGGGTGGCCACAGACACGTCCGCCCGTGCCAGCTGGGAGGCTCGGCGCTTGGAAACCCTCAAGGGGGCACTTCAAGTTCTCAGCTAGCCTCTCCCTGAATCCCTGCACGAGGCATCGCTCTACTTTCAGACGAGTATGGGACTGAGCACCCCAAGCCCTGACCCCGAAGGGCCCGCCCTCCAAGCGCCAGGAGCCTCGCAGAGAAAGCCGCTGCCCGTCTCGCCGCAGAGAAAGCCGCTGCCCGTCTCGCCGCCGACAGACCCGCAGACGCACCTGCACAGCGTCCTCCTCCGCCACTTCATACAAGAGCTCGTCGTGGAGCTGAAGAATCAGGAAGCCCCCTCGGAGCGGGCAGCACACCCCTTGCAGTCTTCTCTTCGGTAACCGTCCTGCCCCACGGGAAAAAGAGCGGTGAAACCCGGCAGCATGTTACCGCCTCAGAATCACTTTTCGGAGATTTTGAGAAACTCTGGAGAATTCTGAGATTAAAACAAGTAAGACTTGGAACTATCAGGAAAACAGCTATTTGCCAGGTGCCACCTAGTCCCCCCATCAGGTGAACCCAACCCTCCCTACCACCTTCCTCTCACAAGGAGTCTCAACAAGAAGTCACTAAATGGAATTTAAACTCTGCTCCAAATAAGCTTTCATATCAAAGCATTTTTTAATAGAAGTGAACATCCTTTCTGTGTAACTGGCTGCATTCTTCTCTGACTCGTGTGTCTGTCGCTTCTAGAAAGAGTGAATTCATCCTCCCCACCGGATCTCTACCTTTTCTGCCCCATCTCCAGCAGTTTATTCTTCTCCTTTATGCCCTAACCATTTCTTTTAAAGGAAAGGTGCAGGCAGTAAGAGAGAGGAAGAAGAAGCATTTTATTTTATTCAGTAGTTCCTCTTGGTTGTTTTCCTGGCGGGGGGCCTTGAACTTTGGGATGGACTGTGCCTGATTTAACCCGCTAGGCCACCAGGGGGCACCCCCTTAACTAAACTTTATTAGTTCCGCAGGCAAATTTAAAACCTGGATGCAGTTATGGTTTGACAATCTCAGTGACAGTGAAATACAGAAATAAGCACAGGACACAGAAGGAAAAGTTCTGTGTAATCCATCAAAGCAATCTGGAGAACTTAGTAAAAGTATTTTGAAAACAAACACAAAAACAGAAATACAGTCATCCCTCCCTATATTGTGGTTCACTTATCGTGGCTTCACTGGATCCAGAGTTTTTTTAAAAAAATGTGTATCTAATTCTGTATCGCAGAATTTTCGCTATATTGCGGGATTTTGCGGTATATATATATATATGTACTTCACTAGTGAGTACCCACAGAGAATTGTAGATGTTGTTAAAATTACGTAGGTTTAAGTGTGCAGAAAGTGTTTATAAGAGTGTGGGGAAGGTCAGTAAGAGTGTGGGAAGGGTATCTAGGAGAGCAGGGTTTCTAAAGCCTTAAAATACATATAAATAATAAAATAAATTCTAACGCCACTACTTCGCGGATTTTCACCTATCACGGCGGTCTCTGGAACTAACTCCTGAGATAGGTGAGGGATTATTACTGTGCTGACAAAATCACGTCTATGATAAGACGGGTGACTCAGTGTATATTCCCAGACTTCTGGAGGCACAGGTCATGAACAGAAAGATCAAATGCTTTTAAGGTGTGGTCTGAGACATTTCTAAACATCTACAAAGTCAACATCATGAGATAATAACACTCAGAAGCTGATTTTGCTGTTTTTTAGTCTCAATCTCCCTCGAACTGAGACTTTCATCCAAGGGTTTCACAGAGGCTATGGGACAGGTGCGACTAGCAGCTTAAATGAAGAAATAATTCAGACGCCAGGTCTTAAGCCAGACATCAAAGAGAAAGATGGAAATGCAAAATACTCACCACCAATTATTTTAGTCTGAAAAATATTCTTTTCATAAAAGCATGCTACTTATGTTAACATCTGATGACTTTATGCTTGTTATTTTTATATATAAACATGCTAATACACGATTCTGAATTCCTTGTTTTAACTTCTGATGTGGTCAGTACTACTCTGGTAGATATAACCCACAGAACAAAAGTTCTCCGGGACCGTTAATAATCCTAACTGTGCAGACGTGAACTGAAAACGTCTGAGAACTGCTGAGAAGAAGCGAACCCAACAAGGCCCTGCTTCGTTTCTGACACGGCAACTCTCACCGTGGGTGGCAGGGCCTCGTCTATGAACAGACCTGTCATGTCGCCCTGGAGCAAGCTCTCCCGATGGCCGTGGGACTTGAAGGTTGGGTGGAAGGTCTCGAGTTGCTTCTGAATGTTAACTGTGGCTGTTTTGATGATATCAGCTGCCGATCCTTGGACGGTGGTGTTGACGGCCTGGCGCTCGGCCTGTGGAACAGAGCGGGTGCTCCGTCAGATACGGCGACATGGTTTCGCGCCTGCTGGCAGGGACAGGCCGGCGTCCACAGCTGCGCCCACAGCAAACATCTGGGACACACTGTGAAGCTCAACCACTGACTACAGGACAGAGCAGCAACCAGAATGAGCAGGGCTGCCGACTCCGGGCCACCAGCCACGCGAGCCACATGGCTTGTGCTTCAGCATGAATTCCAGAAGGAAACGTGGGCAGTCAGTCAATCCATCCATTAAATGCAGAGCTGCTTGGGGGTGCACTCTCGTGGCTCGGGGGGCTGAGATGCTGGCGTGTGGGCCACGTGCAGCCCAAGGGCCCAGGTCCAAACGCTGGGGCCAGAGTGAAAATCCAAAAGTAACAACTAAGTAAAGATGTTTCTTCCTTCCTTAGATGCTTCTTCCTCTTGACCCTTCTTTCCTTCCTCTCAAATAAACAAAGTTTCTTGTTATGTCAATACAATCTGAGGGTTTTTACTGTGACAAAACATGCAAAAACATTAGTAATAAGTACTTCATTCTTATGATATTGAACTTCCCCGAATCTCTTCCAAACTGAGAAGCAGGCAGTCTGGAGTGTATGTCCTACACTTAGCTCCTTCCTCACCAGGGCTTTTCACGTAACCCAGCTGCACGCCCGAGCCAACAGCCTGGGGAAACTGATCCAATGAAAACAGTCTGGTCCTAACACCGGTTTCAAATTGGTTCCTTCCCTGAAGCTGGATCAGGGTTAACCCTATGCTGGTGGTCACTCCAGTCTCCTGCCAAAAACAGAAGGCAATCCTCTGAACATTATCGCACAAACTTGAAATTATATCCGTAATTGTCCAAATACAATGTCAAACACTCAAAAACAACCGAGGCAGTAACTTGGTGGTGGGCAGGATGTACAGAGACTTGAGGAATGGGGGACCTGCACATACGGGTTTATATAATTATTATTTTGTAAAGCAAAGTTACCCCAATAAAAATTATATTAAAAAACCCAAGACAATAATAACTTGATGCAATAAAATATTTTTGTAGAAAACAAAGAACAACAAAAGGCAATAGGAGCAGAGTACAGGATACAAATACGTGAATTATCAGAAAACAGACCATTGTCAAACTTATCCAATTGTAAAATAATCATGTTGAATATATTCGAGTAAATCAAAGACAAATTGAACAGTCAATGGAGAATAAAATAGAAACTCTAGAACTTAAAAAGAATGCTTTCTCAAACACCAGATGCTCTCACTCATGGAATATAAAGAAACTAAGCTAACAAGCAGACAAAACAAAAACCAACTCTTGGACACTGACAATAGAACTGAAGTCATCAGAGGGGAAGAGGTTGCGGGTGGGAACAAATGGTGGTAGGTCCAAAGGACAGAGATGGAAGACTTTTGGTAATTTGGTGGTGGGCATGGTGTGTTATGTTTTTGATGAATATTAATTATTCTATTATCCAAGAAGTTATGATCCGAAAGTCTGGAAACAAATGTTGGCAAGGATGTGGAGAAAAGGGAACACTTTTACACTGTTGATGAGCATGCAAACTGGTGTAACCCCTATGGAAAACAGTATGGAGATTTCTCAGAAAGTTGAAGATGGAAATCCTAGATGATCCCACCATCTCATGTCTAGGTGTTTATCTGAAAATACAAAGCACTAACTCCCAGCGATGTATGCAGCCCCACATTTACTGCAGCCCTAGTCATAATAGCTAAGAACCTAAGAACTGGAAACTACCTAAGTGCCCAACATCAGATGAATGGATAAAGATGGGTCCATATACACAATGGATACTACACAGCCCTTAAAAGAGAAGAAATCTGTCATTTGAATCAACATGGATGATCTAGAGGGGATTATGCTAAGTGAAATAAATCAAAAAAGAAAGATACCAGATGATCTCACTCATAGGTGGAAGGTGAAAAGACAAAACAAAAGAATAGGTGAAACGAAACCAATGCCTGAATACTTGCAGCAGAACTGAGGCGACCAATATGGAATGGTAAGGGGGAGAAGTGGGAAGTGGAGGTGGAGCCCACTAGACAGTGGTGAAGAACACGTGGTGAGGTGGTGGACATATATCTGAGAATGGGGAAACTGCACATATGAGTTTATTTTAATGTGCAAAATTAAAGTTACTACGATAAAGAGAAAAAAATCTGACCTACAGTTTTATGTGTGTACACAGGGGGCATAGTGCTGACTTGAAGGGAGCTTAAAAAAGCTGGAGGGCTGGAAAAGTTCTAGATCATGATCGCTACGGTGCTGACATGGGTTCGTACATATGAAAAATGTCAAGCTTTACACTTAAAGAGTTGTGCCCTTTAATGCACGTATGTTATTCCGCAAGAAAAATATTAGGAATAAACAAAAATGACTAGCCTCTCCTCATCTAAAATTACTAGCAAGAGGTGAAAAGGCTAGACACAGTGACAGAATATTTTCCACACCCATAACCAATGACAAGCTCCTACAAATCACTAACACAAAGACAAGACAACCCAGTAGAAAAATGAACAAGAAAATTTGAACAGGCACTTTCTTAAGAAAAAATAACTTACGTCGGTAATAAATATTTAAGTTGCTGTACCTCACGAGTATTCAAGGAAATGCAAACTAAAACTACAAGATACTACTCATGCTCAACAGACCAGTTAAAATCATACTAACCTAATAGCAAACGTTCCCAAGAACACAGTACAATGAATGCATAATACACTTCTGACTGGAAGACAAACTGCTGCACCCACCTTTAGAAAACAATTAGGCTTTATCTGCCAAAACGGAAGAGAAGTAGCAATTCTATGACTGGGTCTTTACCAAACATACATGGGAACAGACATGCACCAAGCACCTTGACAAGAATGCTTAAATCAGCACGGGCTATCACAGCTCCAAACTGGAAACGCAAGTGCCCATCAACAGAAAACCGGACCAACCGTAGACACGCAGATGGGAGGAGTGCACGCAACACAGCTGCGGAGTGAGGCCGACGGTCAGGGAAGCAGCGGGCGATGGCTGGGAGCCCTGAAGGATCTCTAGAGTGCTGCCAACATCCTATCTCCTGCTGGCACAAATGCAGGTCTGCGGTCACACTTACTGAAATTTTCATTTGTTTTCTGTGCTTTGTGTATATTTTTCAATACAACAGAGTTTAAACAAGAAGTAAAATCAAACCAAATGGAAATACAAATCTGATGAGATTTATTCTACATCACTCTATTCCTAACTCAGAAGAAAAGCATTTTTTCTCAGCAACAACATAATGAATCATTATGATTCACGGAACTTTGAGTCCTAGGGATTTGGCCTGAAAAATATTATTTCTCAAAAATTGATATGGTTCATTTAGGTTAATATTCTCCACCTTTTTTCATGTAAACCCCAAGAAACATGAACGATTCCTGTCAGGTCAGGTCCGCGCTTCTCAGCCTGCCATTAGACATCTTCCATAGGCTGGTTTCATCGGACCAGATAGAAATATCTCCCCTGAGTGACAGCACAAACTCCCCATTCCTACCAGATTGGCTTTTGGCCAATCCTCATCTCAAACTCTTATTCAACTTGTGATTATCTTTTTCTCATGCCCAACAAATTAAATGTCAAATCATCTTCAAGAATTTGTTGAGGCACCCTGGTGGACCAGTGGTTGGGTCAACCGCCTCCAAAACCACCTAACCCTGGGTTCGAGTCCTGTGTCCAGTGGAAACAACCAGTGTGAACCACTAAATAAAAATAAAATAAAGATGTTTCTTCATCCTCTCTCTTCCTGACTGCCTGCCTAAAGAATCTGTTGAAGTCCTACCGTTTCCCTGGAGACTACATAACTGAGTATACATATTTTTATATAGTATTAGTTTTCTTTATCTCTTCCAGTGCATTTGAGACTCATTTTTTCTTACTGCATCAACTATAGCACCTAGTTCACTTAGAGATATGGTAAGAAGCCTGATAATATCTGACACCCACATGTGGATACAGGGAGGCTGCAGAGAGAAGGAGCAAATCCCACAACTCCTCCAGAGCCCCAAGGAGCTTGGACTGGACGCTGTCACACACGCAGCGTGTAGGGGGCACAGGCAGGCAGAAGCACAGGAGAAAAGCCAAATCCAAGCAGTTAAAGCAGAAACTTTGGACTACAATAGAAGCTTAAATGATCAGATATAGAAAACTTTTATGAATCCCACTGATTTCAGGGAGATATTTAATCATATTCAAGTAAATATCATCAATAACTCTTTTTATATGATGCTAAAAATAGCCTGTCAATATTTTGGGTTTCCTAATAACCTTTGATGAGATAGTGCTTTTAAAGAAGTAAATACGATTAAAAAAATCACAGTTCAATGACAAGCAGATCACTAGACATTGGCAATCTGACATCATATGACAAATTGGTACACGGCACTGAAATAAAGAACAGTTAGCAATGTAGGAATTAAGTTTGTTTATAACCTATTATAAAGCTAGCAAATACTCAGTTTACTGAAATAGGAACATCTTTAACTGTAGTACTGCAAAGTAGACTCATATTTACATTGGACTCCTGAAGACTGTTCAGTAAATGCTAGAATATGTCACCACGTCAGCGTCCTTAATGAAGTCAATGGTTGGCCTGTATAAACAGATGCAGTTAATATGCTAGTCATCCCTGAAAGAGACATTCGCAGTGCTTAGCCTTCATTGAAAGAGTTCATGCCTGTCCCTCATTGTGACTAAGGAGGCTAGAACACAGGAAAAACTGCCTGACATTGAAATACTGAGTGAAAAATTCAGAGAAATTTCAACATACATGAGCTTTATGATAAGGGTTGTTGGCTTTGATTTCTGGTAGATAGCGACGCCTTCCCAAAATGGTCTGAACAAACCCATCCTTTTTGCAATTCTTCACTGTCTCTCTCATGAAATGATTAAGGCCTACAAAGAAAATACAGAAATAATTACAAAGTACATCCTCAATCTTGCCTACTAGTTTCATTGTAACAAATACCAAAATCTCAAGATGACTTGTAAAATATATCATCAAAACTCTTCACATACGTTTTATTCATTTTTTGTAGACTAAGAAAAATGAAACAAAGGGAACTTTAAAAATGACATTGTCTAACTCTATCTTTGCTTTTTTAACCAACAACAATAAAAACACAAATATAAAAATGTGCTCCGGAACAACAGAGCAGGTACTCGACCTGCTCTAGGAAGCTTTACTCCTGCATCTTAGTTAGGACTATTCGTGCTAGCCTTCATAGGTTTCTGGGCTTTGTTCATTGAATTTTTCCTTTTAATCTTACTTCCAGACTTACATTCCAACAACAACTTGTATGCTATGATACAAATAAGACCTAACTAAAACAAATGTACAAGTTATAATAGACATTGTGATAGCGGTGCGCCCCGGAGGAGTAGCAGTTAGGTCAGACACCCCCAAGGAGCGCAGTCCATACACATCCCAGGGACCCGGGTTCATGTCCCAGGACTAGAGGAAACAACCAAGATGAACAGCTAAATTAATAAAGTGCTTCTCCCTCCTCTCTCTGCTTGACCGCCTGCCTGCTCACCTCCATTCCTGCCTGCACCTTTCCTTTAAAGAAAAAACAAAACACTGACACTACACTCTAAATGCTAGATAACAGCAAATGTTCTCTTACAGTCTGTGATTCATTTAAGCAATGATTTACTATGGCAAATAAAAGCTAAGTAAAGGACAATTCCGTAATTTTAGAGACATACACAATGACACAGCAGCATATATGCCAATGCATTTTGCTAGTCCAGCTTGGTCCGTTCTTTTAGGATAAAAGCATATTTTAGTAAGTGATTATACGTAAGGTCAATGGTATTTCATTAACAATGTCGATGAAATAGAAATACTCATTAATAGAAATGTTAATCAAAAATTCTCTAACAAACAGTCAAAATTTAATATGGCAAGACAGTTGAACAGAATCTGAAGGCATGAACACTCAGGGCTTCTTTACCTGTGTATCTAGATTTGAAGGAGTCGATGTAACAAGCAGCGTCATTTTCTTTAACGCCCATCTGCTCTCCTAAAGACTTCGCTCCCATTCCATAGATGATTCCATAGCAAATCTGAAAAGGAGTCATCCGCTCAGTAAGTAAATAAATATCGTAACTACATAAAACGCAAACATAAAGTTCAGTAAGAATAAAATTTGGTAAACTTTTTATTTTGTAATGATTCAAAATTCTTAAAACTGCTTTTGTTGGATTAAACAGGTAGGGACTATTATCCAAGGAATCTCTTTTCTGCCTTCTAGCAATACTTATTTTGGGGGAGCCAGGAAGAGCAAAACGAGGAGCAGATATGAATGTGTATGTTAAGAAAATAACCTAAGTGGCTTGAAAGAGAATCTGTTTGTTTCTTTATCTAGCAGTCCTCAGAGGAGCTTGCTACTCCTCCTAGTTCACTTCTGCTTGAAGAAATGCAAGGAGCCAGGGAGGAGAAGCAGTCTAACCCTCCTGGGGCGACAGAGCAGGAGTAGCCTTCACGCTGGGTAACAGGAAAGAACTTATGGGCCATGAAGTATCTTCTTAGCCTGACCACAGCCTCCTGAAATCCCACAACTACAGAATTCATTTGGGTAAAACACAAACTGCAGGAATTTTGGGAGCAGTGGAGGGAAATGGTCTTAAGAGGTCAACAAAAACCCTCTGATTTAATAGTATTGCCTGGGTTCAGATCCTACTTCTTACTGTTTGTAAGATTCATACCTAACACAAGCTACCTAAACTCTTAATTGCTCATTTGTAAAATCGGGATAATACTACTACATCATGGAATGTTTAGGATTAAATGAGCTATTACTTCAGGTGTTTAGGAAACTGCTGGACATAAAGTGAAGCTCTATATAAATGTTGTTAAATAACATTTTAAAAATTACTTGCAAAAAAATAGTATCAGAATTTCAAAATACTTTCGATGTGATACGAAAGCTAGAGGTTTTTACTTCACTGTTATTATTTTAACATACTAAGATGGACTTTTTCCCCGTCCTTTTTCCTTTCTCATTTTAGGTCTTTTTACACTTTATATTGTTGTGACTCCTTTAAAAAAATGCTCAGGTGTTCCTTAGTGCTGGCTGAGGTCTCAGCAGGACTCCGGAATTCACGGTGATGTGGAAAAAACGGCACAATATAACCACTGTCACGTTGTGTAAGAACTCGAAACAGAGGCGCTATCACCAGAGGACGTGGAGTCAGAACATCCTGGCACTCAGAACCCACCCTGCCTCTGCTGCACATAGTTGTATGACCTTAAGCAAATGACTTTCTGTGCCTCAGTTTCCTCCTAGAGAAAATGGGAGGGATAATATCTGCTTTGTGTACTTATTATGAGGATCAGATTCTGGACCGTTACCTCTTTTACTAGGGCTTGATTCTTGCTAAGTGCAGGGCCTCAGCGGAGACTGAGAGACAGACCAAGCCGGCTTTTTCCAGGGGGAGGAGGAAACAGGAGCTGCTGCCTGACAGACACAGCGGGAGCCTGTCAGCAAGGATGGCTGGGACAGCAGGTGAGGATGTAAAGTAGCATCTCACAGGTGAGGTGGTGTCCTTCTACCTTGGCCAACAGCCTGCTCTCTTTAGAGTGGCCCCAGGTCACACAGTAAGGAAGTGTCTGACTTTCTACGTGGCTGACAGTCCTCCAGGAGTAGGAAGTAGCACAGACATTGGGCAGGTTCAAGGACAGTATTAAGTTTCACAGGCAGATTAGCTACCAATGGTCCCCAAAATTTAAAAACCGAGAAGTTATTCATTATAATCCACAGCTCAAAATATTTTTCGACCATCACTGAGAGCATCTTTCTATAAAAAGCACTGAAGCTCAATGCTGTACAAAAAAAATATGAAAATATGGGTGATTAGAGAAAAGTTTTAAATGTACACACAGGGCACGCCCTTGTGGCTCAAGTGACTGAGATGCTGGTGTGTGGACCACATACAGCCCGAGGATGAAGGCTCAAGACCTGGAGCCAGAGTGAAAAACCAAAATGAAAAATAAAATGAAGATGTTTCTTCCTCCTCTTCCTTCCTTCGTTCTTTAAATGCTTCTTCCTCCTGTCCTGTCACTCCCTTCCCTCCTCTCCTTACGCACACAAGCGCCAGATGTTGTCTGCCGCCACTGCACGTGGTGCCTTTCCCGACACTGAGTCGATCCAGTCCTGCTGCCGCTGCACACACCACCAGCTGCTACTGCAAGTTTTCTGAGTCAAGAGTCTCATTTATGTGAAGCGTGACCCACCTGCTTGGCTTGTTGCCTGAGATCGTCTCCAACAGACTCCAGCTCAATCATCTTCCACTCAGCTGCAATACTCCTGAAAACGTCAGCTCCAGTGTTTAGCACTTGAATGAGACGACGATCATGGGCTAAATGAGCCAAGATCCTCAGTTCAAGTTGAGAGTAATCAGCAGCTAATATTAAACCACCTGTCATAGAAAAGACTGAAATAAAACTACCACAAAGACAAATCCAAGTTCTACATAATTGAGCAGAATGGCAGAAATTTAGTTCTAATATCACTCAGTGGGACCATGTGTGTGAAATTGAAACTTTGCTCAAACATGATACAGTCGGTTCTGTCACCGCTACCAAGCACAGCGACCACATGGACAGACGCTGCTGGCCTCTGTCACCCCAGCCGTGGCGATTCTTTCCTCAGCAGACCCATCGCACCCCCAATCTAAAGCGGTTCTTTTCTGTCTTTCCCACAGTACTGAGTCATTAGGGACTGGAGGCCTAACTTACCTTTACACATCTAAAAATCCTGGTACAGACAGGCCATTACAAAAGCCTGTTGAATGAGTCAATTAATGGCAAAACTGGCTTAAGCAGGTTACAGAGAAATGTGTGCTGTTTTGACAATAACGTACATCCTGGTGTGTTTTTATGCACAACTCCTTTCTCTCCAAATTTTCACAAATTCTAGTAAGCTCAGAGTTTATAATAGCCAAAGAAGTCAAATATATTATAAGAAAGGGAAAATAGAAAAAAAATCAAAATACATTATGCAGTGGTATAAAATTATCTGAAGATAAACTGTTACTTAATTCAAACTCTAGAATATATAAGCTATATAGCTAATAGGGTAACAGAGGAATAAAACATTAATAATTTTTTAAAAAGAATTAAGAGATTAAAAAACAAATAAAATACAAATAACAAGAGAGTTGATTTAAATCCAATATATCAATAATTACTTTAGAAGTCCATGAGCTGAACACTATACCTAGATGGCTGGAATATTCAGATTGAATCCATATACAATTAATTTAAATTAATTTTGGAAATTTAAACAAAAGCAGTATAAAATATTATTGCATTAATTTGCAGACAAATCTATTGTTTAGGTAAGAATAAGAAGCTGAAGTGGGAAACCTACACATGTAAGTTTAATTTGTAAAACCAAGTAGCTGTAATAAAATACTGAAGACGTTAAAGAAAAACAGACCCTGAAGGGTGAACAGACAAAGAGGGGCATGCGCACACACAGAACAGTGCTGTCTTCAGTTGTAAGACTGAAACAAGTGCCACGGTGTGGCTAAATCTGAAAACATGAGGCTAAGTAAAGCGAGCCGGGCACGGAGGACACACACTGCATGGTTCCGCTCACATGAGGTGCCGAGCAGAAAGCAAGGTCACAGAGACAGAGAGCAGAAGGGCGGCTGCCAGGGCTGGGGTGTGGGGAGACGGCTTGTGTCAGTGGGTGCAGGGGCTCAGACGAGAAGACGAAAGAAGTTCCGGAGCTGAATGGTGAACAAGATGCTGATGTGCTTGATGCTGCGGAACCAAGTCTGAAAACTGCTCACGGTGGTAAAATGGCACTTAAAGGCAACACTGGGCACACTGATGGCCTAAGAGATAAGTTCACGCCTCTGGCTGGCTCAGTCCACATATAATCCAAAGACCTGGGTTCATGACCTGGGGCTGGCGGGGGACAACTAAGATGAACAACTAAATAAAATAAAATAGACGTTTCTTCCTCCTCTCGTTTCCTGCCTTGCCTGCAGCTTTCCTTTAAAAAAAAAAAAAAAAAAAAAGCAAAAGTGAAAATTGCCAAGAAAGTTATGCTTTCATAGACCTGACTTCACCTTCGGAGTAGATTACTGACAGAATACAAATACATTCAGATGGTTAACTGCACTCAGACCTGCCAGCTGGCAAAAGATAAAAAAGTAAATATGTATACTTGCATACATATAGCAGGGATGTATTAGGTAATTAACAATAGTAGGAATAATTTGGGAATTAGATCATGATTTTCAAGGCTTGCCCTTGTGGAGGAGTGGTTGGGTCCACAGCCTCTGGTTGAGCACAGTCCATATACATCTCAAGTACTCAAGTTCAAGACCTGAGGCAAAAGGAAACAACCATGATGTACAACTAAAATAAAAATGCTTCTTCCTCCTCTCTCTTTTCCTGCCTGCCTGCACCTTTACATTAAAAAAAAAAAAAAAAAAAATTCTGGCTACCAAATGTTTTGATGGTAATAAGGCTAATGACTGTGTACTGAGGGGTGTTCAGGCAGAGGGAGGACGGCCTTGGGGACCAGCAGCAGTGGGGAGAAGAGAACAAACAAAAGAGCAAAGCAAATCAGAAATAAAGAACACGGAAGGTGTCCTTAGAGGACGGAAGAAGTGAAGCTGAAGGAAGACAGGGCTGGTTCAACAGCAACAACCGCTGCACCGCAGAGGGCGAGACAAACAAAATCCCCCAGGTTTTGCAAACACGTCTACAACGACCTTGGATGACACGGTTTGGGCAGACTGCTGAGCACACTCCACAGAGCTGCCCACCAGAGCCGATCATGAAAACAGTGATTCCGACACACAGCGGAAAACACGTTCCTTTGGAGAGAGGAAAAATGGAGGAACCAACGCCTACTCCTGGGTCGATTCATAACTCGGGTTTTAGCAGGGCTCTGAAAGCCATTCCCACAGCTTTGAGAAACTCAGACCATCAGCCACCCTACCTGGGAAAGGCACAAAGGCGTGTCGCATGCTAACGGAAAACGGCTGTCCTCTGTCTGAGGCTTGCTCCTCCTGCGGCACCCAGTGCCCAGGGTTCCCGCCACGGCCCTTCCTGATACCTCTGTCGTGTAAACAAAATCATCAGGTGGATGTGAAGCAGCCTCAAATACACACAAAAAATAGGTCAGGTTTTTCAATAGTCACTATTTCCATCTAAGAAACTTAAACACCTTATTATTTGAAACTCATTTTAACATTATACAGATAGTGGACTTCTTTTGGCAAACATTCAGTTAAATAGCAAAGTTTCTGTAATAGCCCTTCCCACTCACTGCTTCTGAGATGATCCACTGACAGTTCAGATCAACAAATCTCTTTGACAAAATCGGATATAAATGATCTGTACCTTTTCTTCCTTCTGTGAGAATATGGGATCCTGATATTGCTAAACTCTTCCCTTTTGTATGGGACGGAAATTAGCATATAGTGCGGCTGAACTTACCAGCGGCCTAGGTTTTCAACCTTCATCATCAAGTGGCTTAATAGACCAGGGATTTGAAATGGGTAGTGCCAAGAATAGAAATGAGTATGTGTGGACAGAAAATTAACTAATCTAGCTATTTTGTCTAATGGCCGATTTGAATCCCTTCATACTCACAAAAGCACATTAGCACAAACAGAGAAAAGTAAGTAGACTCCACCTGCCCATAGAAAGTAGACCTTTGCCCAGGGCTTGGGAAGGTGGGCTTTCCCCTACTAGTGTCGGCATCTTGATCTCAAAGTCTCTTGGCACATTCTGAATATTTGGTTCTATAAAGGTTATTCGTCCTAAAATGAAGCAGAATAAAGATAAAATTAGGAGGCAAAAAAAATCTGACATTTTAAGAGTAACTGCTTATCTGAATTGAAAAAATACATGCTATTATTGCTAAACTAAAATTATTTAAATGGCATTTTTTTTGTGTGTTCATGAATCTAACAATGATAAAATAAATATAAGACCAAGCACACCCTGGCGGTTTAGCGGTTAAGACCACTGCCTCTGGCCAGCACAAGGCACACACATCCCATGGACCTGGGTTCATGTCCTAGGGCTGCAGGAAACAACTGAGACGAACATCTAAAAATAAATTATGTTCCTCCCTCTTCTCTTCCTGCCTATCTACTGCCTATTTGTCTTGTCTTCATTCCTGCCTGTACTTTTCCTTCAAAAAAATAAATATAAGACCAATCAATCCCAATTTAAATGTGTATTTGAATCAGGTAAAATACAATGTTCTACAGTGACCTAGCTCCCTAGAAAACACCGTGATAAGAAGTAATTTGATAAACTGAACTATTCCTTTGCTAAAATGACTGCCAGAAGTCAACACTACAGTATGTTAGCAAGCGTATTAAAGAGAAAAGACCAATCCATTGGCTCCTACAAGAAATGACTGCCAAAGTCTTTAAAAGCCGGGAATGCACAAGATACAAAGGAAAGAGTCTGGAGTCTAGGAGCAACTGTGCTGAAGCGCCGCTGCCAGCCCAGAGTGGTTAGCTAGTGTGGGCAGCGGAGCAGTACTGACAGGTGGCGCCATCGCCAGACAACACCAGCACTGACCTGCCCTTCCCAGCACTGCTCGTCAAGAATCACCGAAGCACTGACGAGGCCAGAAACTTAACGTCAAGTGGTTTGATAAATGTTTGAGGAAACTGAAAGCTACTGGCTTTCATGCTTAAAGCCTGAATTTCCCCAAAAGTATTTTATGTTTTATTTGCTTACTTACTGGTTGAATTTTTCTGAAGCAAGACAGTATTATTCAAAAGAAGTTTGGATAATTGGTTTTGTTATTATAGTCTTTATAATAATTAAATAGTGATACAAAATCCTCTGCTTAGGAACAAAACAAAAACTCTTAGATGAAAAGAACAGACTGGCGATTACTACACAGGAAGGGGGTTGGGAGAGATGGGTGAAGAGGCCAACTGTAAGGTAGTGCATTAAACAAGACTTGGTGGTGATCCTGATGTGTATATACAGGTGCTGAATTATAATGCTGCACATACGTCATGCTACATACCAGCTAAATAAAAATCATCTTTATTATACTCTTCTTTATAGCAAGCTCTCAACTCACTACAATATAAAATGTAATCTACTTTTGATGAATCTGACATTTTAAATAACTAGAATATTGTTTTCCTGAATGAGCCCAATATTATATTCTTGTTCTTCAGCTTTTAGCACAAAGTAAGTGCTCACTTAACAGCAGATACTAATATATTATCATTAAATGTCCCCTTCAATGTCACAAAGTTAATAAACAGAAAAGGAAAGTTTCCAAGTTACTTTCTGCCTCAACACACCATCTTCTTTTCAAAACTATTACTTAATGTTCAGGTCTGTTGTTTGAATTAATGAGGTAACACTGGCAGGCAAATAAATGACAAAAAATGATGAAATTTGAATGGAGTTTCAAGGATATTAATCCTAATGATGAACTGGTTTTACTATGTCTAGGTACACTTGTTATTTCTAAAATATTTTTTATATGTAGGTGTAATATGATAAAAACCAATCTGGAAAATAAAAAAGGAATTGATTTTCAGTTTCAGAAGCAACAATGCGCAATACCTTTGAAAACTGAAGGCCGGTTGTGTTTTTTCACCAACATGGATCTATTTTACTTAAGTTTACAGTCATAGCATGTGTTTCAAAATGAAATTTAAATACCAATTGGGCAAGAAATGAGGTTATCTGACTAGAGAAGAAGGAAGAGAGATGGTGTTTAGAACAGATTGAGAAAACTAGGTTGACTTGGTTGTACCCATCCCTAGAGGGCGGTCAGACACTCAGAGGGCTGTAAGCTTTCTTTTATGACTGAGTAGAGTGAGAAACTCTTATCACACACAAGTCCCATAGGCCTACCTACATTCAACTTGGAGCTCATGGAGGCGAGGACTGAAACTAGGTAAGATCACTGAGCAAGTAAACATTTAATTCCCGTGTATACTTTCGTCGAAAGGGCTGTCTCAGACATCACAGTTATTCTATGTAATACTCAAGAGCAGGAACTATAGCTCACTAAAACTCATCTCCGAACCAGGTACCATCTATGCTTTGGAAGCATGTGATTCATAAATATGTATAAACCTTCACTGAACTCTGATTTAACACTTGAATTCCCAGGTCATCATAAGTAAATATATAAGAAAACGTTTTTTTGTTTTTTTGTTTTTTTTCAAGTTGGATTTGAAAGAACTGGAATTATTCCCATTTAAGATTACCTGTAGCAGTGTGCGATTGTGATACAGGATAAATCCTTTCCATCCCGAGAAAAGGATTAAGCAGCTTTTCCCGCTGCAGGGGAAAAACCACTTTGGTAATAGCATTTGTGATTCTTCTCCACTCTAATATCAAGCCTGGTAAAGGATGAAATGCCTTTAATTTATTTAACACATCCTGCGGAAGAAATAAAATAAAGTAAGATTCTTGTCCCCAAATCTATAATGAACTAGAATGTCATTTAGCTAATTAATACAGACTCAAAATTAAGTTAGCTAACTCCTATAGCTACAACACAAAGCTACTGTTGGGGGCGCGGGGCTTTTAGAAATCACTATTATGGTAAAACTGTGCTAACTAAAGATCACAAAATGCAAACATGCCAACACAGTATTAGGAATTTAGCTCTACCTTTACAAACCAATCAGCTGTAACTGCCTCCCTACCCTGCCTAAGGTTTACATCATCTCTTTGTGCATTTTCCTTCTCCATTCCTTATGAAGTTGGAAGTTTCCCCAGTTTTTTTTTTTCCCTTTTTAACTTAATACTTTAATAGTTTCCATATCAAGAAAAGCAGAAGACACTTATTTTTAAAAACTGAATTTTCCACATTATAGATTCTCAATAAATCAATACCGAAGAGAAATGTGTGAGGTCAAGCCCATGAGATCAAATAAAACATTCTGCTAAAAATGGAGTTGTGGAAACTTCCCAAAGTCAGAGTGAAAGAGAATTCTACAGGCTGGCCAATGCCCCCTGGGCTCAAGAGCTGGGCCTGCAGGTGGGCCGTGGACTACTTAAACCCAAAGACCGGGCCAAGGGAACAACCCAAACAAATAAAGGTGCTTCCTCTTCCTCCTTCCTTAAAATACTTCTTCCTCTGCACCCTCGTCTCCTTAGCCTGACCCATCCAGGTGATTCTCAAAAAAGTAAAAAAATAAAAATAAAAAAAAATTCAGACTAGCAACTTAGCTAGCTCTCCATGGCTGCAGTGGAGCCTTTCTACCCTTATTGTCTGATTAAACTCCATGCAGTTTTCTTTGTTTTATTTTCTACCCCAACCTGAGTCTCAAGCCTTGTCCACAGGCTTCACCTGGCCTGTACTTAGCTGTCTTAGCCACTGGCACTACAAGGGTGTGCCTTGTTCTTTTAGTGTGTAATTCTTCCACGCCTTTGTTCATGTGCATACAACTACATAAATTATACCAGAAACCCAAGAGTACTAGCGGAAGTCAAGAATAAATAATGTCTACAGGTCTCAGTGTACAAACCGTTATGCCGTTTTAATAAGAGCAAAGACACAATTGCTAATGCAGATGAGGGTCCAGGTTTTCCATGCCGGACGCCTCCAGTTTTTGTGGGGAGTCAAACCAGAAACCAATTTATCTCCAGATAAAATACTGGGTTATGTAGAATCTTGATTTCATCAGCATTCTTTTGAGAGAGTGAAATGCGAAAGTAGTTTGGACTCTGCCCTGCGGGCCCCAAAGAGCACCTTGTTAGTGCTGAATCGTTTCCCCAGCCTTTGCTTGCGTCCACTGTCGCTCCCTCTTCTGGTGGAACCCAAAGTTTTCTTGATGTCTTGGGCTTTCATCTCTCCCTTTGGTGGCAACTTCAATTCCAAAAATAAAATCTGCAAGAGATTAATGCTTTCTTAACCAAGAATCAAACTACCAGCACTGTCTTTCAGAAAATATTTTTTAAATACCTTACCATTCTCTTCACTATCTAAAGGAGTGAACACTGGAGCCATTACTCAGATTCGGGGTCATCTCCAAAAGCACGGGAGAGACGTAGTATAGGGCGAGAGCAGGACGGAGCATCTGGCTCCGAGAGTCACAGGTGAATCTCCCTCCTCTCCACTGAAAGTACCAAGCTACTATCTCATTCCTTAGCCCAGGATGAAAGCTCCCACCCATTCCTTTGGATTCCATTTACTTTAAAATTTACATCAGGCGGCAGATTCTCCATAGATATGCAAAGTTTGTTCTTCTCTCCTATTCATCTGTCTAACATCAGTGTGATTGCCTGACCTGCCCAGGAAGAACCCAGAGGGTAGAGGGAATGTTCCCTCCACCCCGACAACTGTCACACAACTAACTACACAGAGCACTGTTCAACAGGTGTTTATTGAGCGCTTCCTGTTCCAGGAAGATCTCAGCATACATTCTAGGAGCTTTCTTCACTACCTGCCCAGTTCATGAATATCGATGGAACATAAATTAGATGCTAGAATATCTCCACCGGTTCTGGTTAGCGCTTTAATTTCCCGATCTTTGGTCTTTGGGTAATCACATTTAAGAAAACCACATACGTGCGCTATCATTTTTAACTTGAAAAATTACTTTTCTAAAGCCCCTGTTCCCAAGATACAACCTCAGCAATGTCATCTGAACTGGTGAAGGAAAAAGTGTGACCAGCCAGTTGGTAAGCCTGAGTCTCCAATGCATCCAGCTTAGCCTGCATTATGCACTTCTGACTTTCACATTCTGTAGCACTAAAGCCGATCCCATTTAGTTCCAACAAGGCCAAGCAATACTGAGAGGGCATTTCCACTTTATGGAAAACATCTGGAAGACAAAAAGAAAACCAAAACGTGAATTTACCAGCTAAGTGACTAGATCAGCATCATTACCTAAATATACATAACATTTTCCTAGGAAATCTGGAGTCAAGTTATCCTTCAAGATCCAGTCCGCTGGAAAGCACCATAAAATCAACAACGAAAGGCAAAAGAACTTCCCCCCTTTCCACTTCAGCACTCGTTACTCTGCCTCTCCGCAGAGAGAGGGAGACCAGGCGAGCTTGTCAACTGGATTACAAGATCATGTTTCTGCTTTTACTTCCAGCAAGAGAAAGGTAACCAATCTCATTTGCTAAAATAACTACCAAGGGTTAGTTCCCTGAAATTATTTCCCATATTCCTGACCCCACGGTACTCAAGTGTCCACAAAGAACTAAACATGGAGACTTTATATTTCCCAATGCTCCTACCAATGAATAAAATTTCTAAAGTAAGAATCAGAGTGTTTGTTTGTTTGTTTTTTCTTTAAGGAAATGTACAGGCAATGAAGGCAAGCGGAGGGAGGAAGGGAGAGAAGGAAGCAGCACTTAATATCTCATTTAGTTGTTCATCTTGGTTGCTTCCCTGGGCCCTGGACCTGAACCAGGAGCCTTGGCATGTCGGTGGAGTGTGCCAGCTGAAGGAAGCTGATCAGACTGTTCTCTACCAGGGCACATCGACAGTGCGTTTCTATCTGCTGATGTTTCTCAATAGAGCAGTCATTCCAAATCGGTTTCCCAGCATCTTCACTGCAATATTAGTCTCAAAGATACTCTAAAAGACCCCTTATACTGAGTTTTAGCATTTATATACTGATCCTGGATATTCACAAAGTTTTTAATTCATCTTAAAGGTTCTGAAAAGACCCAAAGCAAAGAAAATTATTTAATTTTAACTGAAAGCTCAAAATTATTTAACCATAAGTTCTTTTTTTCCTTTTTAAAGGAAAGGTGCAGGCAGGCAGGCAGGCAGGAGAAGAGACCAGGAAGAACAACTTTCATTTAGCTGTTTATCTTGGTGAAGGGACAGCATAGCTTAAAATCTCTAGGGCAGTCTGTAGATGTGGAGTAGAAAACTAACTGGCAAAACCTGAGACATCTAAGAATAAAGACCCCAGAGCAAGGACCCCACCTTAGCAACTTGGGTCTAGGACACACCCCTAGATACTCACAGCCAGTTTTACGCCAGGTGACCTGGACACGCCCACGAAGGAAGAAACCCCGCCCCTCACCTATAGTCAGGAACCCACCCTGACTATATCGGCACAGGTCGGACACACGCGTGCAGTCCCTGCATGTAACTTTCCTGGTCCGCAGGGAGCTAAAACTAGCTGTTTCTGCTTTTAATAAACTTGCTGTGTGATCCTGACCAACCAACACTCTCCACGGATTCGTTCGGGACAGACCCAGCGTCTCATCAGTGTGTCTCGCTCACCCTCCCTGCTTCAATCTTGGCTGTTTCTCCCAGTCCCGGGTCTTGAACCAGAGACCTGTGGACTGTGCCCAGTAGACTAAACTGCTAGGCCACCAGGGTACACCAAGACCCTTTATCTTATATAACACCTGTGAACATCCTGAAACACACTGTGGGGAATGCTGACTTAAATCATTAAGAACATCCCTGTGGAGACTCAAGTTTCCAGCATTACGTGTCACTAAGACTGAGCAACCCTGGTCTGCCCTCCCATCTTCCTTTACACACTGGTCTCAAACAGCTGGAGAAATCTCCAAGGACAAGCATAATCATCACCTAAGCAAACAAAGCAGGGCGAGCTGCTGGGAGATCAGAGCCTGGTTTTGGAGACCTGAACGGGGAGCAGAAATTCATGGGATATGGGCCAGAGAAATAAGGAAGAGGTCTCAAAATAAGAATGATCAGCAGCACAAGTCAGAATGAAAAAGAGGTTAAAAGAACTGGAGGGGGAAGTGTAGGGCCCCCAAGCAGCATTCTCTAGATTTCCTTTTCACACCGAGTCCTTCCAGACCAACAAAGGTCATGGGGGACCAAGGGGGGCCCTGAGCCACACCCGACAGGCACTAGTTCCTGAGCATTGGAGGCCAAGCTCATCTTGTCGGCCCTCTGGGAAGATTCATGTGATCCCTTCACTGACCTAATGTTTCCCCCTAACAAGGAGCTGGGGCCACCAGAATGCCGGTGGCTACTTCACAGACACTGGAAAGGGGGTCTGCCCAGAAGCCCCCTCCTAAGAGTATAAATCTAACCAGCCCCCAGCCTGCAGTGCAGCCCTGTCTGCCTGGGAGAGGGTCTCCTGCTTTGCTTTCTTTCTCCATTTTCTCTAATACACTCATGCAATTGCACTCAAGAATTCTTTCTTGAACCACTGGCCATCAAAGCCCAGAGCCCATAAGAAATAAAGTAAAACAGCAGGAAAATAGAATTCAACTATATCAATAATCACAATGTGTAGAAATACATAAAAATCACAACAAATTGTTAAGTTTGAAAAATAAACGAATAAGCTATAGGCTGTCTGTAAGGCAGCTCTAAAGCATCAGGGCTTCAAGAGTTTAAAAGGGATAGAAGAAAGGCATATAAGGCAAATATTAATCAAAAGAAAGTTGAGGCTGCCAGTTACTCCATAAAGATAAATCCATTTTAAACATGTAGGCATCTAATAAAATGACTGAACTACAGGGAAAACTCGATATGCAAGATTTAAATAACTTTAACATTTATATATTTATACATATAAAGCATTTATATATAATTATATATTCATATATTTGTAAGAAATATAAGTATTTGGTCATTCAGATGACCAAAATACATTCTCATATAGTTTTGTTCTTAACCCAGTTTGCGAGCCTGCGCTCAACCCTGAACTTTTCTGATAAGCACAGGGGAAGCATCTTTTGTTTTGCTAGGTCTCCCATCCTCAGTTCCTGAAAACCCTGCAGAGCCGGACAAGTGAGATGGGTGTCTTGTTATTCCTAACAAGCTCCTTTACACCACAATTGGGTTTATGTTAATGATGCAATTTTTTGAAAGCACCTCCTGCTGGTTGCCTAGGGTACAATGAATAGAGGGTGGAATTTTCAGCCCAGCCTCCGGATCTCTGGGGAAGGAGGAGGAGAGGTTGGACCAATGACCGGTGGCCAACAGGTTAATCTCGAGAAGCTTGCCCCGAGCTTCCTGAGGACAGAAGCAGCACCCAGCAACAGGACCTCGCTCCGTCTACTCTTCACCTGGCTGTGGACTTGATACCCTTTGTAAGACTCCGGTGAGTAATGTCGCAAGTAAATGGGTGTCCTGAGTTCTGTGAGCCTTCAAAGCAAATGAAAAGCCGAGAAAGGGGTTGTGGGAATCACCTTCGATTTATAGCCAGGTGGTCAGAAGTACAGGTAACAGACCCTCTGGCTTGGAAGGGGTGGTGGGAACTTTGATTTGCAAATGGTCCAGTCTGGACAAGTGACAACTGAGGATGCCCCCACTTCTGAGATGGAGGGTGGTGGTGTGGAACCGAGCCCTTCACTCACGGGATCGGGTGCTATTTTGAGGTAGTGTCAGAACTGAGTAAACTTGCAGGACACCCAGCTGGCGTTTGGAAATTTGCTTGTTGTGTGGGGTCGTTTCCAAACACACACGTTGAGAACGTGGCCCCTGAACACTGAAGAGCTGATGTCAGAGCAGCGTGATTGCTGGAAGGCCCTGGCTTGTGGAAACCTGCGGTTTGGGAAAGAAGGATGAGAGGGCAAGGAACCTTCAGTTCCTGGTGGCCACGCTGTCACCGTGTTGTCTGGCAGCAGCGGCGCTGCAGGTGCTCTTGTTACAATGGCGTTAGAAGGACCCCGCCTCCGGGGAGCGGGTTGAAGGCGGGCACAGGGAAACGAGGGCACTCAGGGAAAGGCAACATACCCCAGCCTTGGTGATTGTCTGCCACACCTAAAGTAAAAGTGCTGTGTCAAACTGATGCTTGACCAAGCTCAGATTTCATTGAGTCAGTTCCCTGGCGTGAGTCACGGAGAAAAGGACGTTAGGAACAGATGGTCCATCTAAGACCTGCTGACCACAGTGCAGGGAGGGCCAACCGAAGGAAACATGGGGACTGTGAAAGAGATGTTTCATTTTGTAGATCATATCACCAGTTTCCTAGGGACACTTTACTGAAATCAACCGTCACATTAACTAAGTCGGGAGCAGCCTTTGGTTTGAATGCTGTGGGTGGAAGGCACACTGTGGGACAATCAATCACTGAGGAGCAGTGATCAGAAGGCTACTTCTGAGGACACCACCAGTCTGGTGGCCCAGATAAAAGCCACTGTAAGAGCTGTTTACCCTGAGACTGTCCATTTCCCCTACCAAAGCCAGGTGACTCCCAGGAGAAGCACCTGATGGGAGGGGCACAGTTCAGGAAGTCTAATGGAACTGCTCTCAGCTTCCCTCGGGGCTCTTACAAGTGCTAATAAAAGCATTAGGTTAATTAACAAGAAAATGGGAAGACCCAGGGGACTGTCTAGGGACTCTTCCCAAGAAGGCAGACATTTTTAAATTTACTAAAAAACGAAGTGTAACCGGGAAGTCACTGGACTCATCCTAGAAGATGGAAATCTTTATTGTTATTTAAAAAAGGGGTGGGGGCATGAAAGGTCAGGTCTGGCAGGCAGGCACTGCCTAAGGATGGACTGGCCACAGGGACCCGATGATTACCCAGCACTAAAGTGCCGCAAAGTCGTGGGCTCTAGTCACCTCCCTCTAGAGAAATGTGAGGCAGGGATTGCACTGAGAAACCTGATAAACATTCTCCTTAAGGTAACAGCCAATTAATCCAGGTAAAGGACTGGTGGGAAAGCCAGTGCCTTCTGCACCAGAGGGTACAAGTGTCACGAGCTGAAGAGACGTTTGCAGGACTCGACACAGGAGCTCCATGGCCTGACCTCAGTTATATGAGAGCACACAACTAGAATGTTTAAGCAGCTAGTATTTAGAAAGCCATGTCTCCTTTGCGTAGATGTTCTATGGGAATGGGAATTCTTTCCTAGCTGAGCAGGACAGCACAGGCTGCTGGAGTCCTAATGGAGGCTACAGTTAGGGATGGAAAGGTCGGTGGGGACGGTAAAGTGGGTTCATCTCTTACCTGGTTGCATCAGTGGCAGCAGTACCGTGTCTGACGGGGAACATGTCCCTTACGTAGCACAGTAAAAACAAGCCACATACATGTGCTCTTGAAGCACTGTTAACTGGACATTCTAATTGGGAAGCCTGAGCCCCGCGACGTGGGATAGAAGCTGGAGGGACCAATCCTCTGCCATTTAATAGGGCTGCTGGGTAGAGCACAGACTGGGGCTCAGGCTTAGTGCCTGAGGGGGCCTCCCAGCAACAACTCCTGGGACTTTGGACTCCAGAGTTTCTATTTGAGGGGAATCTGCTACCTTGCTTTTCAATATTAACTGAACTTATCCCTGTGGCTAAGATTTCTTACGTAATACTGGGAGAAATGGAGAGAAGCCAGCCCAGGAGGGCTCCATAATAAAACGGAAATGGTTTAAAGGGAGGGCTAACAAGGGACTACAACAAGGTGCCCACGATGTCCACATTAGTGTCCTCCCCCGCAGGATCCACTTCGGAGTCACCGGAGAAGCCACCTACTGATGACCACACGGACAGTGCCCTGTGAACAGCTCCACCGTGAGCAAGAGCTGCCTGGTCCGGGAGGAATGGACATGCTGCTTGGAAAGCGGCCACAGTGAGACCACCGGAGGACAGGTAAGAACAGAACAGCTCGGTGGGCTGCAGGGCATGGTGCTTTCCTGAGGGAAAATTGAGGGAAGAACTGAGCTTCAGTCAAACCTCTTGCCTGAAACTTGACCAGTGCATGGGCCACAGCTAATGGCCTCGGCCATCTGCTCAGATAAAAGGCACTTAGACGGGGCAGGCAGCCATGAATCACACTGGGAATTCAGGGGGCATTAAAGCGGGACATGCTCCTGCCCATTAGAAGGTGGCTGAAAGCAACAAGTGGACCTTTTGGTGTGCTGCTCCCACAAGGTGGCCGCCTGGGTCCATGAAAGAGTGGACATGGGGCTGCAGCCATGCAGAGATGGGTGTATTTCTCTTGCATGCTGTGACACAAAATGCCTATGGAACTATGATGTTAACACAAAACCAGACTGCAGGTGGCAGTGGAGAAAACCACTGGGGGAAGGCCATGATCAAAGCTGGTGAGGAGATATGCCAGTTGCCCCAGGCGCTATAAATGGGTCCTACCAGAAGCTGACACGGGACTAGGCTTTGCACACTCAGCTTTAGATGCAAATGCCCAAAATACGACTAAAGTATTGGAAAACAAAACTGAATAAATTTGGGCCAAGAGTTACATTTCTCTGGACCAAGGGCGCACTTGACAGCCAGAGCTGCTGGCAGCTGGCATCCCGCAGATACGTGCCGCACGCCCCTCTGGGATGACCGGTTTCACAGAAAGCCAGTGTGCGCAGCTGGAACACTTGCTATCTGAACTGGGAAGGGACAGAAGCCTGAGGGGTGGCTGCTGAGCCTTCCTGAGTGCTCGCAGTCAACATGACATACACAAAGGAGGGTCCCCGCCGGTTGGATTTCCTCTGCTTCTCTGGTGGCTTTGAGGAAGGGGGCATGGGGAAGATGCGGTAGGACAAGCCTTCCCACATCACTTCACCCTTCTTCCTGCCTGCTGCACTGGTTCCAGGATGAGGGGTGTAACTAAGTACTGAAGGCAGGAAAGACTTATAAGCAAAAAGCTGTATCTTTAAATATTTATGCTGGCATTTCTAAGAACAAATGGGGTGCACTGTGCCTTCACACCATCTGGCAAAGTTGTGGCTGACAGTAAATGCTGCTTTATTTCCTAGCGGCAAGAACAGACTACTAGTTCTGTGCCTGTGTAACCCCATTTTATATGAAGGCAGTGGACGAGGGGAGGAACTTGTTAGATGAGTACTGAAGCCAGCAGTCTGGGCCAGCACATGGCCAAACCAATGTTCCTTCCAAGGGTGGGAAAGTGGGTAAAAGTAAATGACAAATGGAAATATGGAGAAATAATGGGAGACAAAAGGAGAAATAATGGAGGGTAGAGGATGAGAAAGCCAACAGTTTATTATTGTCCTGCTAGAGAGAGGCAAGAGAATACTATCTAACACAAGGCTACAGACACTCGGAAGGGCGACACTGTCTGCCCGCACCACCCCTGCTTTTGGAAGTTGACAAGATTGAATAGCAGCCTGCAAACAGAGACACTGCTAGGGAGACACTGGTCCTGAGATGAACGGGACTGACTGCTAACGATGAAACAGACTCCAGGAAAGCACCACTACCGTCCTGATTTGCAGGCCGCATCTACTACAAAGCGGGGTATCATTGGGGAAGCGCTTTCTCGGAACTATTTTCTACCGAGACTATAAACTGCGGTGTCATGCTCCGAGCAGACTGACCGCTATGTAAAAAAACCTGATGATCAATTATAAAGATCCCCTTATAATAAACAAAATAGAATGCGAAAGCCCACATTTTATATATAATTCATTAAACACAAACCTATCGCCCTTATTTTGTGGGTGGACAACTAGTGAGTGAAAAAGGAAAAACACTGGGTCCTGCTGCGACGAAGCGGCAGGCGTTACCTGGGTGGTCTGCAGCAGCAGGTCGGCTAAACTGCACCTGGGTGTGGCCCTTGACCTAACTCCAGCAAGGGGATCCAGCATTTCGGGGTGTTAAACACGCACCGCAGCTAGACCCAGGTTGCCATTAATAATGCCGGATGTGCCCCGAAAGATGTTCAAAGGGCTTTTTCCAAGACATGTCATTTTGGCATGTGGATGACTTCAGAGAGAGGCCAGTCAAGACTCTACAGGCTCCCGGGAAATTCAGCAATCACTTAACTACCTCCCAGAATGAAAACGAGGGATACTACCCAGAATTAGGGTTTTTGCCAGAATAACTTTCTATCAGAGAAACCTGCCGACATGTCAGAGCAAACATCTAGTTAGAGCACCTGCTCTTAAGTCACGAGTCCCCTTGCCCGGGAAGTTCCGGGACTGCCCCGCGCCTTAGCTCGGGAGCTAAACTTCGTTCTTCTCTCACTGATTTCGGAATCCATGTCTGTGTAGATTCCCCCTGCATATGCTATTAAATTTGAATTTTTCTCCTAGTTTGCTGGTATTAATTTGAATATCTGACCAGCATGAGGAGAACCCAGAGCGGTAGGAGAAATTTCCTCTCCTCCCGAGCAGTAAACAATAACGTGTGTGGCACATCAAACAACACTGGCCCTCGGACACTAAGGGCCTTTAGGTGCAGGCCTGTCCTCGAACGATTTGCTTTTAATGAGCAGAGGAAAGGAACTCTTTTATCTGTAAAAGGCAGATTAGCAGTTCTCTCAGGAGGAAGTCAGAAGATGGGAGTCACCTGAAAAGATGAAGCTTTAGCAAAGTGGGTCAGGCAGACTCAACAAAACTGGATAATGCTGGATTCTGTAACTGGGAAAAGGCCTGCTGCCTGACCCAACAAGGCCTCTTGACTATTTTAACACAAATGGGGCTGAAATAGCATGTGGCTGTGACCATCAGCCCTTGCCCACAAGACTCCAGGGCATATCTGTGAAAAGCTTACGGCTCTCCAAGCTGAACAGAAGTTCTGTTAACACCTGTGACTTACGTAGATGTACCTAGACTCCTTTCACCCCTAGAACAGGCAGAGACAAAACATTTGTTACTAGACTGTTCTAAATACGGTTCTAAATACCACTGTGTACTAGGAGGAAATGGGCCCAGCTTTAACACGATGGAGACCATCTCATAAAAACCTATGAGGCAGGGTGATTGGCTTGTACCCAATTAACATGGAATCTCAAGAAATAACTGAAGGTGTGTACTGGTGGCTTAGTGGTTAAGTCTGCCAGACACAGTCCACACATTCCAAGGACCAGGGTTCGTGACCTGGAGCTGAGGGAGTACAACCAAGATAAACTAAATGAAATGCTTGATCCTCCTTTTCTTCCTACCTGTCTCTATTTGCCTTCAATCCTGCCTGCCCTTTTTCTTTAAAAAAAATAGAGTAAGAGACGCATAACTAATTCTAATGACATTGCCTTTTAATACATGGCATATGGGCAAAGGTAGATTCTGTTGGGAAAGCAAACACTTCTGTAATCCTCTAGATTTGTTCTGTCATGAAACTGAATTACGCTGTCACTACACTGTGATATCATGTAATACTGCCTTGCTGGTGAGAGTCACCCACTTTATGTCACTTCTTAACAACAATCAATGTACAGGGAGACTGGATTAAAATTTCCTTAGGATGAAAGACCTATGGACTGGCCTGAGGAGACACTGGATCTAAAATCACCAGCTACAATTTAGTTCTGTAGACGTTGATCATAAGGTTTAAAAATAAAGCTAAAGGGTGGAAAAGAATAATACAATTAACAGAACATAAAAACGTCTGTCGCAGCTTTGCAGGAGAGACGTGTCAGTTCTTCCATCTACCCTCACCCCACACTGGCTTCTTCAAATGTTAGGCATATTGTGTGGCCCTCTTGCTACAAAGGGTTCCGACAACTCTACGTGGGTCGTTAGTGCTCTAGCAGGTGCCCTTCTGTGTTGAAGAGCAGGGAGTGGGCTGCACATCAAGACTTAGAAGTGTGTATCTGGTCATCAGAAGACTATAACTCCCACACAGCTGGTCTTCATCCATAGTCCCTAGTCACTGCTCCCAAAACCCCTGGAATTTCCTAAGTTACGAGAGCCTGGGGAGCATCAAGCACAAGATACAGTCATTTTATAGCCAGTGAATTTTGAAAGTTAATATGGATTAGCAAGAATCTGTTTTCATTGCTATTTAGTGTACATTTACACAACCATTCAGGAAAGCAATTTAGTATAATCTTACAAAGTTGAATATTCCTATGACAGCAATTTGACAGTAAAATTCTTAAGCATGTATTAGGAGATATGTATGTATAAGAATACATATACAGAATTACTTGTTATAGCAAAAGTAAAAACCACCCAAATGTTTGTTAATAGGAAAATGGAGGAAAAAAAATTCGGTCTCCCACATATTACATGCAGTGAAAATGAATAAACAGATATCTGCAATAATAAGCACGAAACTTACTAATATGATGTTGAGCAAGAAAAGCAAGTCCCCATGTGACAAATATCTTATAAAATTCAAAAACAAGCAAACTAAATGTTTTTTGACTTATATAAATACATAGCTAATTTTAATCTGCATTAAAAATAATGATAATACAACTTGGGGTGTATAAGAAAGGAGTACACAAATGTTGTCAATAATGTGAGTTAACATTTATATTAAAGTAAGACCACACATTGTCCAGATGATGACTGTGTATGAAAGACTAATACCAGTCTGTGAATCTGGGGTCTGAATAAACCAACTCACGGCTGTCCTGGAAAATAAAAGTACGCTTGTGCCGCTCTAGAAAAGACTTTGGTCTTTGTAAAGAACAGGATGCTTTGTTCTAGCTTACAATAAACAAGGAGACATTCTGCACATTAACACTCAAATAAAAATCAGTAAGATGCTAGAACGCACCCAGCAGGCCAGAGGATGAGGAGAGAAATGAAGATTCTGGAAGTCCGTTAAAGTAAAATAGCATAGGTGAAATTATGTTTTAGACACTATTTGACAGCTGTCCACATTCTCACAGATGGAGTCGATGGAGGGAACAGCTGTTACTCAGCAGTGTCAGCCCTGAAAGTGGAAGGGTGCGGTGTCATGCATGCCTCCTACTCCCACACTTGCCGGCCTACACCCATTTAGAGAAACTGAGTTAAATACCACAATACGTATCCAAGAACTAATGTCATTCAAGTCTCTTACAACAAATGAGTCAATCTGGTCCTTTGTATTTTAGCTCAGTGATAAAGGAAGAGTCTTACACCTGTAGAGCACGTGTTAGCAGTAAACAATGAAAATCTACTCCGGCAAACATGGCACTAAATTCTGTCTCACTACTTACAATCACATAAACCAGACTTAGAGAGTATTTAGCCTGCCTTCCGTCCCACATCGATAAGTGATACGGCCTAGGTTCAAATCCGGGTCTCAATGCACTGTTTTAAAATGTAATCAGCCGATAAATACGTGGTTCAGATCTCACAGAGGGAACACCCTGGTGTTTCAGGTAGCTGAATTTACAGCTGAGGAGCAGCCCACGTGGACCCCCAGGACCTGGGGTTCACAACCTGAGGCTGGGGGGAAAGTAAAATGAACACATGTGCTTCAAAAAAGTCACAAAGAAGCCAAATTTGTTCTCCGTTCCTTCTGCCATAAGCCTGTGTTCTGCTCCACAGTCAAGGTCGCCAGTTTGAGCCTGCAGCCTGCACAATAAATTCAGGCTATTTGTCATGGAGGCAAAAAGATCTGCAAGACTAACTTTTTCTGAAAAAACTTAAACCGTTCACTTTTTAAAATCTGAAATATGTTCTAGGTGAATGCAATTCATCCAGTTAAGTTCAAATGTAAAGCTGGCAATAATATACCAGTAATTCTTCTCATCACTAGAGCCCGAGGTAGGCAAACCCCAGGGTAAGATGCCTGGTTTTACAAAGCTTTATTGGAACATTCATTTTTGCATTGTCTAGGGCTGTGTTCATGCTTAGATGGCAGAGGTGACTATCTGGAAACTGGGCTGCAAAGTCAGACTTTACTATATCCCGCCTTCTACAGGAAAAGATCTGTTGGCCCCCGTACAAGACAATCCAAAGATAAGGATTGTGTAAAAACAATTTACCCTTTCTAAAAGCAGCTCCAGTTGGTAACCAAGAGGCCGGTAATGGATTTTACCTTGCAGGTTCTCCTTCTTCAACAGAGAACTTAGGTGACTCATAGAGCTGAAGACGAGAATGGACTCCACAGATGCCCTGTATCTTGCAGAGTGCTCAGTGCTGACATTCATCCCCAGGCTCTGAATGCCTTGGCCAGTCTCTACCCCTTCGAGAAGTGGAAGCTCATGTGGAAGGAAGCTGGTAACTATGCTGTGAAGAGTAGGCTCCTTCGAATCTGGATCTAGTAACCAGCAAGCCACCTGACGGGGGAGAAAAATAGCTCATTTCTAATCTCATCTTAATACTTATTCAGTGGTCTTCCTGGGAAAGGGTCATTGTTCTGGGACTCATTTGGTGGCAATAAGAGTAGCATCCTTCAAAGAGGCTGCCTTCCATTTCTGCAGTGCTGCTGCTGGCCCACTTTTGAAGGAGGTGTGAAAACCAAGTACCTCTCCGCTAACGGAAACCATGTGTCTGAAAACGAAGAGAGCTTCTCTACTAAGGCTGGCTTTATTAAGTTACTATAATAAAGATGGGCCTATCTAGTTTCAGGGTTACTTAAGGCTTTCAGTGGGAGAAGACATAAAAGTTTTCAAAGCCTCTAGACCGTCCTCTCAAGATAAAGGCCTATTATGAGAACCACTCAAATGGTCATTTAACTGGTATGTTCAGCTTCCCTCTAAGAACAGAAGACTAGTTTCTAATACTAAATAATCTAGATCAAAACTGAATTTAGGAAAGTGATTTGTCCCTATGCTGAATGGCCTCTAACCAGTATTCATTTTGATGTCTTAAAATCTACACACTTCCTATTTTCTACCTCTATTCTCATAGATCTTTGAGCATCTGCTATTGTGTATCTGACTGATAATTTTCCTTTCATTTCTAATTTACTAAGAGAGGGGAAGCTTAGAACTTAGGACAAAAACAATTTTTATATCTGGGCAGAGGTATTTGATGCAGAATATTCAGTTCTGGGTGGAAGAGATCACTGGATAATGAATTGACAGTACTCTTTATTTTTAAAGAGGAAGAGGAGGAAGAATCATCTTCCTCCTCTGCAATTTTATTTATTTATAATTATATCCTCCCTGCCTCCCCTATATTGTGAACTCGGGTCCTTGGACTTTACATGGTCCACATCCCTGCTGCCTGCTGGCTTAGCACCTGAGCCACCAGGGAATGTCAGAATGACTACTTTAATTAAACTTAGGCTGCCATCTCAGAGGTGGATATCAAATCGTTTAAGACTAAACATTAAAAAAAAATTACAAAAAAATAAGACATGGAACCTTAGGATCTTCATAATTTTGTTCCAGTGAGATGCCACAAGACAATAGAAGTATTTTATAGCTCTGGATGAAGTCATAGATGATAACAGAACGTTCTTTATCAGATTCCTTTTCAAAGCAGGATTGAAGGTGCCACATTCTGTCTTTCACACTCAGGCTTGGATCCAGAGAAGGTGGGGCCAAACTGGCACTAATTTCTTAAAAAACAAACACAAAGAAAACTTAATACAAAAATTACATGCATTCATTCAATCAACAATTTTTAGCACAAGATTGAACTCGGAAGCCTAAGGTTCTGGTTCCACAGAACCAATAGTTCACTGTGACTGGATCCGGTCACGCTGGCTATGTAGCTGGGAGGTTTCAGAATTTAAACACCATGGTTTAGGCTGGGGGCGGTTTGAATGCTCTATAACTACGTGGGAGAAAGTTCTAAATATCACAATTTCTAAAATAAATTCACAGTTCTCAGAATAAGGAGTTAAAGATAGAAGTGGTTATTTTGAAATGACTCAAGCTCATTTTAAAGGGAGATTTAATATGAACATAGGATTTTACATCTACAATAAATATAGAAGTTTAAGAAAGCTCTGACAAAAACATTTGTGAGAAACTGAAAATACTTAATGTTTGCTTAGAAACAGGCTTTTAAATAAGCATCCTTTTAAATAATGTCCTCAAAATAACATTAATTCTGTCACCGTCTAAAACCCGTCTATCAGCTATGCAGCCAGTGACCACAGTCAGATCACAAGGTGGCTCTAGACCAGACCAGACCCTCTGCAGGCCTCTCCATAGATCTATTTAACCACTACGGATGCCTAGCTTGCCACTGGGAGCTCCAAATCCAGTGAATGTGAGGAAAGTATTCTGCAAAGAGACTCAGCATCCAGCTTTCAAAAGTCCCTGAGGTTCCACAACCTTCAAAAAAACAGCCCCAAGTGACAAGCAGAGGGACTAAAAAGAGTTTTTTTTTTTTTTTTTTTTTTTAAAAGAAAGATGCAGGCAGGAAGAGGAGGAAGAAGCATTTTAATTTAGTTGTTCACTTTGGTTGTGTCCCCCCGACCCCCATCCACCCACACAAAATGCAAACCCTGGATGTATGTGGACGACACTCCTGAGGCGGCTGACCTAACCGCTACTCCATCAGGTGCACCAAGAGTGGTGATTCTTAAAACATTCACTCCAGCTAAAACAAGAAACGATGGACACACTGACTACTACCCCACCCCCATTATTTTTAAATCCTGAAAAATTCTAGATAAGCAGTAAGTAATTCTCAAACAAGTCAGTATGCTAATAGAGGTTACATTAAAACTGTATGGTGATAAGTGATTATTTACCAGAATGCTTTTGTTCCTTCTGCAATGACAGATAATAGGCATCCCTTCCGCCCCAGCAGACTGCAAGTCCAGTCACCAAAATGCCATCAAGACCTTTAACAGGAAATCCATCATCTCTAACTGGGGTTTCTTGAAGAGAGCTAGCTAAGTAAACCAAAAGTAAAATAGTTAAAAATCACTAAAAATAAAGGCATCAGACTGAATATTAAAACAATGACCGTTAAAATAACTGACAAAGTTTCCAGATCCCTTAAAATATGCATTTGGATAGTCATTTTTTATCATATCTAAGATCTTTCTAGGCTTACCATTAAGATGACTAACTGAAAAATTTACCCAAGATTTATAAGGACTGAGAGCATTAGCTAAATTTTTAAAAAGCTGCATTTGGAATTTCTGTAACTCAAAGACCACTTGTGCATTAAAAACATTTTATAGCAAAGAGCAAGTCCTCTCTAAAAGGACAGGCGCAGGCCGGAATGAAGGTAGGCAGGTAGGCAGGCAGGCAGGCAGGCAGGCAGGCAGGCAGGCAGGCAGGCAGGCAGGAGGAGGAGGAGGAGGAGAGGAGGAAGCAGCTCTTCGTTTTTCAGTTGCTCATCCTGGTTGTTGCCGCACCACAGGTTTTCCGGGTCCTTAAGAAAACGTGGACTGTGCCAATCAGCTGGCAAAGGGATGTGCCAGACCACCGGCAAGCGCCACACCTGGTCTTAGCACCAAGAAACTTCGGAACACCTGAGACTGTTCCTAGAACTAGTGAGTATGAGTTTGTAATTGGAGTCAGTATTTTTTCTAAAATAATGTATCACCAGTACAGAGAACAAAGATAGGCCAAGAACCTATAGATTATCTTCTACCCCCGATTTCTGGAAAATGCCTGGTGCGTATCTGTTACATTTAAGAAAACGTTTTGCATCCATTAATCCCCAGCAGAAAAAATGTGCTCGATTTTTGGTTTGCTGAGATCCGGCAACTCAGGTCACAGCGGAAGTATATAAACTTGTCATTAACATGTCTTCTGTGAGTTGAAAATCAGATGAATTATAAATAGATTAATACAAAGATCTAAGGAAAACTTCAGGTACTTTTATTATGTATTTTGTTTGTAAAACCACACCCACTCAGATACTGAGCTTGCTTCTCAGTCCACGTGTATTACCACATCCACGAGAGTTCTAGTGCCGTCACCACCTGTCCCACTCCCCCCACCCCCGAGATTTAAGACACTTATCAAATCTTTCATTTCTACCATCGGTTGTCAAGGCGACAACCGCTGTTTCCCATGAGACAATCCTTCCTGTCACTGAGATAGGAATAGACATGGCATCACTCAACCAAAGGATTCGATTCTCTCAAAACCAGGAGTCTGAGGCTGGGACCCACAGTTCAGTTTAGAATGGATGTGTGCCGGTGGCAGGGTAAGGTCCACGTGAGGGACGTCTGGGAAAATGTGTCTGTACAGCGAGAAACATAGTGTCTTTGCTGTGTACTTTGTGATCATATAAGTGAATAAGGTACAACTTAGTACAAAATAATTCGTTAGCACTGATTATTAATCCCGACCATGTCATATCATTAAGATGCCATATGATTTGACCCATATTCAGAGTATATAATTCAAATTGTACACTAAGTCTAACGAGTGTATGTTACGTTGTATAGCACATTATCTTACGCATATGTAATTTTAGAGAAACTGTAGTAAAGAGTAAAACTCAGCATACTCTGGCAACCACGATGACCTAGAGTTGAAGGGATAGAGACAGACCGGTGACCTCCAAGGAGCTTCACCGGCAGAAGAGGATGAGGAAGGGGGCCGTCAACTATTAGAGCCCCCGGCCTCAGCCATGATGAAGCCTCAGATGGTGCAGGAGGAAGAGCTGCTATTTGAGCCAGGTTCCTAGCAAACCCGGTGATCGTGCCGCACTGTACGGTGCCAGCCCTGGCACCAGCGATGCCAACCGTGGCGGCCTCGGCACCAGTCTATCTGGCCGCTGTGTCAGGGTCCCACAAGACAACTGGTCTGGAACCCCCAGTGGCCGGAATGGGGAGGAGCTGCTGTAAAAAGGCTTTGCAGATGGCCTACTAAGGAGGCAGCTGCAGACCTGACCAGACTCCAGGTACAACAGCAGGCGGGGGCCAGGGCCAGGGCCAGGGCAGCGGCAGCGCTCTGGTGGCTTGTGCCTGTCTCAGCATGAGCTCTTCCTGCGAGTGCTCAGCAGTCCACTGCATGTCCGGGGTGGCCCACCACTCACACCAGAGGAGAGGATACTGTTGTTACTCTGGTGCGCTGAACAATGAGGCCGTTCTACATGCAAACCCTCACGATAAACCTACTGAACGTTCAATTTACCAACGCTGAAAAGTGTGGCCCCATCTGTGTACCATATAAATGTGAAAGAATGAACGAGAAATTCTTACCTTGCTTAAACCTACCACCGATAGTAGCATTTTTTGAAGATGTGGAATTACTGATCTTTTCACAAGCCAGCGAGATGGAAAACCGCTTTTTGCACTGCCACTCCTTAATGAATGTTCGGAAGAGATTTTGGTCACTCGCTACATCAATTATGGCCAAAGTCTCTGAAATGCCTGAGGCTGGAGTTAACCTGAGTCCATCCTGTGATGACTGCAGCGAGAAACTTGTGTCTCCAATAGGACTGCTGTCTTTGACACTTTCTCTACTCTCAGAACTCAAATCACAATTTTTAATACCTAACGGTGAGTCAAATGAGTAATTTTTGCCGAGCTGTGGAACCCCATTTGCTTTCCAGTGTTTTCCAGAAGCTGCTCCAATACCTGGAGGAGCCAGCTTAGAAGCAAAAGCTGGAATGGGTGTGGGGGGAACAAGACCATTATCATCAGTGACACAGTTGTCTTCACCAGGAAAGAGGGATGTGGTTCCGCCATGAATGGCACTTCTCTCTCCAGCCTCTAGCTTGCCTTTTACTTCAATATTAGGAGAAAACAAAATTCCATGCACTTGATTTGGCTCCAAAATTGAAATCACTTCTTGTTTGTCATTTAACTCTGTATTTTTAGCTTTCAAAGTAGACATCTTAGTACTGGTTAATTTCAGGTTTTCATTTCCTAGAGGACTGGACACATTATCTAAAATCCTCTCCAGTCCTGGACTTAGGTCAAATGATGTCCCTGACCATATGAATGAATGATTTTGTCCAGTTAATTTGTGTTTCTGAGACCTTTCATCTTCATTTCTTCCAATTACTTCTCTTTGGGTATAGTCATTACCTACAATCACTGGATCGCTTAGTTCTAATGTGCGAAGAGATACTGCGGTATTATGTTCTTCTTGGATAGGAAATACAGCTGCATTGTCCAAAGCGTCAACCATCTGAGTAGAATCCATTGATGAAGAAAACAGAATAGATTCGTCACTGAAACAAGCTAACTGCTTCTGATTATCTTGATTCTCCTCCATATCTGGCTTTTTAATTGGGTCTTCAGGTTGAAAACAAAGACAATCACTGAAATGGTTTGAGATTATTTCAGAAGGAAGAGGTTCTTTAACCTGGACATCAGGTGATTGTTCTTTTACTAGGTAGTCTTCGCTGAAACTGTCAAACAGCAAACTGTCACTCAGATTCAAACTAGTTTCAGGACCTGGCAGGCCTGCCACCTCCATGCCAGTGGGAGTTCTCTTTTGAAGAACCACGGGCATAACTGGTCTTGTAGCTTCTTGTGTTTGATAACCTTGAAGAAAACTATTTAACTGTGAGTCAGTAACAGAAAGTTCATTCCCTTTAAAACAAGGGCCATTTTCCCCTACTAGTATCGGAGAATGAAAAAGTGGGCTTTCTGGAGTCAGGTTATCAACCCCATGTGACTCAGTGTCCGGATTCCTAGCATCCACAGTCTTGAATTCCAAAGGATCCATATTTGTTACTCCTGGAGAATGCTGTTCACCAGGAAAAGCACCGTGAGTCTCACTTCGAAGAGAGCACATGGAGATCTGCTTGTCTAAACTCTTCTGCATCATCCCTGTGGCCAGGTTGGTGTCCTCTGTTCCTGCTTTGGCATTTTCAGTTGTCATCTGTTGTATTATTTTCTCTGACTGAGTATCCAGATAGAAACTGTCTTCAAAATCACAGCAAACTAGACCTAAGTCAGAAACATGGTTATTTTTAGCACCTGTGTTTTCCTGTGGACTACAGGTATTTTGAAAATTCTCTTGCTGGCCTCCTGGTTTACCAGATGTTTCAGCTGGTAGTACTCCACTGGGTAGCTCATTGCTGCTTATACTATCTCCTGACCCTTGAAGATGACTTGACTTATTTTCCTCAGCATCACTCTTTATACTTTCACATCTTGTAACATTTGAGTCTTTAGTCATATGACTACTGACTGTTTCACAGAGCACTTTTTTCTCTATCATTTTGCTCTGTTTGGTATAAGTGCTTATCTGTTTCTCAGACTTCTTTTCGGGACTCAAGTTAATTGGATGGATGTCATGGTGTTTCCCATCGATAGTCTGTTTTATAAAATCATTTTGTATTAGCATTTTGTTTATCTTTTTTGAATCGACAATAACTAATCCTCTTCTATTTCCACTAACCACACTAGTGTGTTGACAGGTCACTGTTTTACCCTGGGATTCTGTGATAAAATGTTCCACCAGAATATCATCCGTTATTGTTCTATTCCATGAACAACTCTGCTCTGTCTGTGATAGGAAAGGTGCTTTGTTATATTTTCCCTCCACACAGAAAGACACATTCTTAGCAAATGGTCCTAGGCTTTTAAGTTCCACATTCTCATCTACGGGAAATGATTTTTCTTCACAGTGAATAGGATTACACATGGTCAGTTCTTGTAAATCAATTCTATGTATTCCAGTGTCCTTCAAAGGGCTACAGTCTCTGGACCGTTTTACATGCTTATTTTGTTTCCAAGATCGAAAAGTTGTTTTCATCTTTTCTGAACACAAATTCAAAGATTCTTTTTTTGTTTTATCAGATGACAGAGGCTTAGGGTTTGTTATCCCCTCATTCAGCGAAGTTCCTAGCTTCTCTTTATCTGTACTCAAAGAAGGCCGTTTTTTTATTCTGGAATTGCAATGTACCTGACATTCTTGATTCCCATCCTGAAATTTTATCAAGGAATTTGTATGTGCTCTACTTTTATCTAAATCTTGCACTGTATTAGACAAATGCTTAACAGAGGGATCACTAAATGTGGTGTTATTTTTTTTCTTTGATGTTAATCTCTTATAAGAACGCTTAGGTTGGGATACAGATTTATCTTCCTTTCCTTCTGACGTACTGGTCAATGAATTTAACAGGCAGGATGGAGTCCACTGCACCCCCATTTCAACTAGGTCCTGCTGCAGAATCATTTTGGCTTCTTCCACGATAAGGGCTGCTGCTTCTCTCTCAGTTACACCTTTCCTGCCAGTCACCCAAACAGTTCGCAGGCTCCGACGTTCTTCAACTGCATCCTCTTCCTCGTCTACTGCCTTTCGGGCACTATACAAGAAGGGAAAGATACAATAAGTTGATTCGCTCATTCATACAACACATTTATAAAGCATGTATCTGAGCTGTTTTAGGAACTGAAGAAATAGCACCAAGAGGAACATCTATTTGCTCTCTTAGAGCTTATATTCTGGTTGGGGAAATCAGGAAACAAATGTTCAAAATATAATCTCTGTTAACTAGTGGTAAGAATTGTGTATAAAAATGAAGCACCAGAAAGGGATGAATGGTCCTACAATTTTTAAGTAACATAAATAATAAGGAAGTCCTCGTAAAGGCAGATTATTTAGGCAGAAACAGAACACTTTCAATGAAAAGTGTTTTCAGAAAAACAATTCCTATCTAGTAAGAACTGTACAAAATATCCATAGTGACTGGACATGACTGAAAGGAAGTTGATACGTAGCACCATGAAAACTAACTAAAACTTGGATAAAAACCTGGAGTTTACTGACAGAATTTGAAACAGAGTTCAGAGCAATTACAAGAGATGCAAAATGAAAGGAAGAGTCCAGTAACAGCTGATACGTTTAGTAAAACTTTCAAACTTCAAGGATATGGAAACGAAATCTCAAGGTCTAGGTATTCAAGGGCGAAAGAAGCACACAGCATCTGAGTTCTCAAAAAGCAAAGAAACAGCATTTTCAAAACACTTAACCTAACTGCCCTTCGAAAGATGAGTGGATAATGAAGATGTGGTATGCATGCATGTCTACGCATGCATGTATACACACAAACACACACTGGAATACTATTCAAGTATTACAGAAAAAGATGAAATCTTGCCATTTGCAGCCACCTGGGTGGACCTGGTAGGTAATATGACTAATGAATGAAGTCAAGAAGCACACTATATGATTTCACACACACATGTTGCATAAACAAAGCAGACAAATGAGTGAGACAAAAATAAACTTAGTCTGTAAGAGCAAATTCATGATAACCAGAGAGAAGGGATGGACAAGTGGCTAAAAGGAGTCAGTTATAGGTGAGGAATAGGACTGGACTTTTAGTAGAGAATTTAATGTAGTTTATACAGAAGATGATTTAAAATGATGCATACCTGAAATATATAGTTTTAATGCAGTTATTTCAATAAAATTTTAAAAAATCCAAAAGAAAGCAAGCACCAAAGATTTAGAAGTAGCCAAAATGTGCTTCAACTATTAAAGTTATAGAAAAACAAATAAAATGCTTCTTCCTCCTCTCTCTTACTGCCTATCTACGTGCTTTCATTCATGCCTATACCTTTCCTTTAAAAAAAAAAGTAACGCATTCATGTCAGAATCTATGATTTACATTTAAAATAAAGACCATGGGAAAAATCACAATGCTAAACTAAAACCACAGTATTTTATTTATCAATACATATTGAAAGTTGAATTAAACTTCTAGTTAAAAACTAGAAAAACACAACAAAGTAAAATATGAAAGCAGCAGAAAAGAAATAAAGGAAAAAATTAATGAGGTTAATTATTAAAAAAAAAAAGTAGACCTCACAAAACGAAATCCTGGATTTCTTTTTTTAATTTACAAAATAAACTAATCACGAGTTAATCTGATCAGGGAAAAATAGGAAGCAGAAATTTACAAAATAAGAAATGAATGGCAAGGGAGGAATCAGAAGAAATACTTAAGACTCCAAAGATCTGTAATTTATAGATTTCTCTGAAAATCCAAAAGAAATCTGCACTAGAGAAATACAGATTACCACCAAAATTGACCCCATTCGAGAATGAACCCCATAAATACACACTAGTTCAAGATGGTTTATAGTAAAATCCTATCAAACCTTCAACCCGTCCCAAGATGCCATAAACTGCTATAGAAAACTGAAAGAAAAACTTCCTAATTCTCTTTCATGAAACCATTCTGATATCAAAACTTGAATAAAGACAGTGAAAACAAAAAACACATTCACATGTATACACACACATAATACTATAGACCGATAGATAAAACAGTGCAAAAGTATACAATTAGCAAAGCAACATTTAAAATTCATATATGACCAAGTAAAATTCATTTTAGCATATAAGACTAATTCAATATTAGGAAATTATTTACATAATACCCATGCTGAATATAAGGGGGAAGCCCTATCATTACCTCCATAATGCTCAAAATGCCTTAAGACAAAATTAAATATCCATTCCTGATTAAAAAAAAAAATCCCAAAAATTACAATTAATGGGCATTAGTTAAAAATTCTCTCTTTCTCTCTCATAAACACACACACACCATAGTTCTGAAGCCAGGATCTCACTAGGGTAATACCAGAGGCATTTTCACTAACACTATAAAGCAAAAAAATGTCCACTCTATCTCTACACATGAGGTACCCATTAGAAGTAACTCAAACTAAAAGAATTCATTAAATAGAGGGAAAACTAAAAACAAAAGCCTTCATATATACAAATAACAGTAGAAGACATTATATAAGAGCTATCAATTAAAAGAACAATAGAGATATTAGATGGGAATAAATTTAACAAATGGGCAAAATCTGCATGAGGAAAATTTTATAAGCAAAACCTATTTGAGGAAAACATTAAACTGAAAATCACAGCCTACATTAAATGCAGAGATATAACCTGTCCTTGAACTAGATGACTCAACATTATAAAGACATTGGTTCTAAGATAAATTTAAATCCAACCCCAATAAAATAGCAATGAGCACTTTAAACTTTATATGCACAAGCATCTAAGAGTGGCCAGGAAAACAGAGCAGCCCTGAGGGAGAAGCTGGCCCATCAGACATCAAAACATATTACATGTAGGCACATGTCTGCAGCTCAGCAGCTAAGGTGCAGGCCATAAAGCCTAAGGACTCAGACTCAAGTCCCAATGCCCAGGAAAAGAGGGAAGAAAATAAAACCTGTATAATTAAGAGCATGGTCCTGGTTCATGAACTGACAAAAAAGAAGAGTAAACAGATTAGAAAGTCCAGAGACAGACCTAATTACATGTGTATATTAGGCATATGAAGATGGCATCTCAGAAATATACACATTGTCATTGTTTTTAAATATGGTAGCCACCGGGAAGATAAAAATTAAATACAGACCATACCATACACAAAATTAGACCGTTACTGTGTCAGGAATCTAAATGCAAATTCATAAATACTAGAAGAAAATATGTATGACTTTCTTTTTCATCTCAGTGTAGGGAATAGCTATCAAACTATGACAACTCAGAAGAAAAAAAAAAAGGGAGACTGATGAAAAATTAATATGCCCGTTCTGTGGCACAAATTATAAAAGGCATGGACCTGGGTCCCAGACCTAGGGACAAGGGGCCAAATTCATAAGATTCTCCATGGCAAAACACAATAAAAGTCAGACAATAAATTTTGAGGAACTATTTCTAAAATATATGTGAAACATCTCAAAGGCATACAAAACTTAACTTTTAAAAAGAATCTTTCAGAAGGACAGGGAAATGACCAAATCTCAGTAGAAACAAAGAAAAAACACATCCAGATATATCAAATACTATTTTTTTAATGACCCTTAGGAACACCCTGGTGGGTACTGGTTAGATCAATTGCCTCCAAAGGATCACAGGTCACATATCCCTGGGTTCAAGTCCCCAGTCAAGGGGAAAACAACCAGTGTGAACAACTAAGTAACAAAAATTAAAAATAAAACGAATGCCTGTTCCTCATTCTCCCTGCCTGCCTACTCACCTTCAAAAAGTGCCTGCACTTTTTCTTTAGAAAATAAAAAATAATGAAAAACAGGAAATGACCCTCAAACATGAAAAGGCTCTTCGCCATCAAGCACTATTAGAGAATTGCACATTAAAACCATACTGAGATGTAGTTTCAAACCTATGAGACTGGTAAAAATGAAAACCTTAACAAAGGCTTCTGTTGGCAAGACTGCCGGGTAGCAAGTTAGGGAGGAGGCAGGCTGGCACCTCCCTTTCTTCAGGGCGATCTGGAATCTGACAGCTCTGCAGACCTTCAAAAGCCCATGTCTTGGGATTTCCTTTGAAGAAACGTCAACGATATGAAAATACATATACACAAGGTAATTCAGTGCAGACGATGATGACAATCTAAATGCTAGTTGAGTTTTCTTGTTTTTAAGCACCAACTGTGAAAAGGGAAGGGTGGCTGTGTGCCAGGTACCCCAGTCTCCAGTTAGAAAGTCAGTACAAACACAACCCTACTCCATACGCAAGCCTGATTCGCATTTCACTAACTGTCCACTGTGTCCTTTTCCTGATCTTAGCTAGAATACGGCGGCACACTGAGTTGTCGCGTCTGTGGCCTCCTTTGATCAGAAACTGCTCCGGTGCGCCCTGGTGACTCAGGTGCCCCTGGTGACTCAGGTGCCTGACCTGCTGGAGTGCAGACCATGGAAAGCCCAAAGACACAGGTTTGGGGTGAAAAACCAAAATGAGATAATGCTTTTTCTTCCTCTTCCTTTCTGCCTGCCTCCCTCTTGAAAGGAAAAAAAAGGAAAAATACAAAATAATCTGTTTTTCACAACCTTGATATTTTTAGAGTACTGGCCAATTATTTATGGAATGTCTCCAAATTTAAGCTCATCTGACATTTCCTAATGAAATGAAAAAATTTATGTTTAATATTTTGGTCAGAAAACTCCAGGAGTAGCGTCGTGTCCTCAGCATGTTATATGAGGAGACGCATGGGTGTTGATCAGTCCCATTACCATTGTCACTAATTTTGATCTGGGCTTTCAGGAGAGGTATCATTATGACAGTAACAGCCTTATGATAACAGAAGTATTTACAAAATATGCTAACAGACAACTTTTTCCGATTAAACTTTTAATGACCGCCTTCAGATGGTTCCCTAGGAGCATTAAGTGTGACGGAGACGCTTCCATACTTGGAATTCTGCACCTCAGGAACTGAAAGCACAATTTCAGAGGGCCTTCCTCACCTTTTGAACGGCGCGCCATGTCTCAGCCCTGTCTCCACCTCGGCAGCACTTGCCCTGGCCAGGTCTGCCACAGTCCGGAGGCCAGCAGCGTAGAGGACCCGGGCTCGCTGCGCGTTCAGCGAGGACACACGGACCAGGTCACACAGCTCCCTCTGAATGCCAAAGGTCAGACGCTTCTGAAACTGGGAGAGCAGCAGCTCCATGTTGTGCCAGCCCAGGCGGCTGGAGAACACTGTAACCATCCCTAGAATATCACACAATATTCAGTGAGTCGAAGCTTCTTTACAGACCGGTCCTCCATTTCTGAAGGCTTTTGTTTTGCTCTTGATTTAAAAATTTTCAATTTTTTTCCAGAATTTAACAGGTCCTGGGTATGATAAGCAGACAGATATTAGGGCCTATTTGGCCAATGTGTTAATGCATTACATGTCACTTCATTCATTCTTAATCGTGAACACATATACAAAGCAAACAAAAAGCCCCCATCCTATTCATTCCTCTCTCTAGCTTGCTTTCTTTAAGGAAGAGAAAACTCTTTAAACAGGTGAGGGACTCTACACCCAGAGGAAAACGAAGAGAACCGATTTAAATATTCAAGTGCTAAGAGGACTACGAAGAGTGACTCTCTTTTTTATATCTTCTTAAAAAACACAAAATGAAAGAACCTTAATTTATAGTATATAGGACAGGTTGCCCAGCTCAATAACTATTCCCTCTTGAAATACAGAGCAGCCAACTGCCCAGTCATTCAGAAAATCACACTAACCCAGAGGCAGTCTGAGAGCGTTGCTGCCTGAGAGTTGAAGTTGGGTCTCTCCCGTCTGACCACCCTCTCTCCTCCCAGTGTTCCCTCAGTGACTCTCACACAGGCCCACATTCACAATGAAAAAACTCTTCAGCACAAAAATAAACACACACTCTGAAGCAGCTCAGGGTTTCTTTCCTAAGGACATATAAGGATTTCTTGGTGAAATCAGACCCAGACCATCCTTGTTTTCTTAGCTTAGAGGATCCAGATTTAAATGTATTAAGGGAAACTAGTGTTTCTGTGGAGGAGAAAGTACATAGAACTTCAGACAGAACCACCACGCCCAGTCCACTTGCTATTCTCCTCACTGACAATGCAAATCAGTAACTGGAGGAGAACTCGGAGGCCACTGAGAACTTTGTTTCAGTTTGTGTTTTCTTGCAACAGGCAACAGGAAAACAAAAAGAAGCGAAAAAGTCAAAATGAAAAAGAACCCACAGAAAGGAGAGGATGGTCAGCATGTTGCTCAGACTGGGAGGGGGACAAGGTCCGGACACTAAGCGGGCTGCCAGCATCCAAGGTAAGGAAGTCCAAGGGAGCCATCATTTTAGGTGTTATGATGATGACAGGGACATAAAAAGTTATGGTTAGACACGGCCCCTTCACTGTTAGAGAAGTCTACAAAGACAGGAATTTGACAAAAAATAATCTTAACTTGACCTCGAACCGCAGCGTTGGGAAATAAATGTGGAAACCCTCGTTTAACTGACCTGCATAAACGGCAGCTGACTGCTGCAAAGACTGGATCTGCCCACGACTGCATCCATATTTCTTATTAATTTCCTTCAAGGGAACTTCGCTGATTAAATCCAACAGCACAAGACTAGTGAAAAACCTGGAAAATAAGTCAGCAAAAGCACAGCAAGAGATCACTTACGTCTACTATATAAGTACAGTATATGGTGCAAAATAGCTAAAAAGCAAACAGGAAACAGAGGGTCTATATACTCTGAGAAGAGACATAAGAGAAGATGGATCAGTGGGAAAAAGACAGAGTTCAAGCATGACTTTAGTACTGCAGCAAAGAACTAATATTTGTATACTACAAGTATTTTCTCCACATCTTAATATTGCTAACTAAAATTCAAGAAATGAAACTTGGTTTGAGTAACATGATGGCACAAAAATTTTAAAGACTACCAAACACACAGCTAGATGATCATTAATCATATTTTAATAAAATGACAAAAATTATTAAATAATTTTGGCTTGACAATATTGCCAAAAATAAATCTAAGTCCTTACAAAATTTTCACTTGACTTTGTTGTAAATAATATATTAGAGACTGCTGCTTCAAGAAAAATAATTTTATTATATTTCAAAGAAGTCACAAGCCTGTGCAATTTTCTTATTTGAATCTTTTAACTGGCTTTTTCATACATTAATCACCTCTAAGGAAGATACAAAATATATCCTCAAATGAAACCGCATTCAGCTGGCAATTCTGATTCATATTTATCCGTAAGAAAAGGAAATAATTAAATGCTCTACTTTAAAAGATCTCCTTAGAATGGTTTCTAAACTATAAGCATAAGGAAAAACCTAAAATATCAATAAATTCACTAAATAGAGGCAGTGGAGCATTTTTACTATTCTCAGCCAAAACTTGTTTTCAATGAGAATGAAATGGACTACAGCCAATTTCTGGACACCCACGATACATCCAAAGTATTAAGAACTGGATAGCCAGTTTCCTTGATCTTTACCTTTTATGGATGGCCATTTGTCGATGCTGCATCTCAGTTCTGGTCACGACTTTTCCTTTCACACAGCGAGCCAAAAACCCTTCTTCAACCCCAACTAGCTCTGCCACCCGTTTCATAGAAGTTGGCAACTTCTCCCACAGACAGAAAAATCGATACCAATCAATAACAGTCCAATCCTCAAACATAGGTGTAACCTAGAGGGAAGAGGCATCATTCGTTAGCTAAATGACTGCATCACAAGGGAACAAAGCTGGCGTGCCCTGGTGGAGCAGCAGTTAAGTCAATTGCCTCCAAAGGACACAAGTCACATACCCCTGGGATCCTGTCCTGAGTGTGGGGGCAGGACCAACCTGTGTAAACAACTCAACAGAAATAAAAATCAAAATGCTTCTCCTTCCTCTTTCTTAAAAAAAAAAAAGGAAAAAAAAACCTATAAATGCAAATTCCACATTAAAAACAAAGGCCTCAGTATTTATAAATTTTTCTATATGTGATAATACTTCATCTTTAAGGAAATTTCATTTATTCACAAACAACTCAGTCAAGAAAAAAGAAAAAGAGACCATTAAGCATACAAAGTAAATTTTATAGAATTCAAGAACTTTAATCACACTTTTCATCTCAGTGACATTCAGTACAACGTAAGTATTTTGTGTGATTTCCAAGAACAAATTCAGGAAATAAGACAGGCAGCTGGAGCCCCCCACTGCCAGGCCCTGTAGTAGGGGGACTCTAAATAAGCTCCTCCTCCAGCTGCTGCCCAGCTCTGATTGACAGACTGGGAGAGGCGTGCGCTTTGCTGTGCTTTTGCAGTTACAGGGGAGGCACCTGACTCTTCCCAGTCTGTAGCCCCCATTGGGACTATGGCCAGGGTCCACAGCTCCCAGGCTTCTCAACTTGTGACTGTGACTCTGGGCGGGGAAATTTGCTTGCAGAACCTATTAAGATCACAACTCCTCTGAGGAACCAGTCAGTCTGAGCAATGGGAAAGTCTGACTGCAACTCTTCTTGAGGTGAGTGGACGCAGATTTTTCCCCGACCAAGCATTCTTCATGCCAGCCTCTGCATCGGCTTCCCCAACTCTCAGATGGAAAGCTGGCTCTAGGCCGTCACCCACTGCTGGCTCTGAGCTCCAGTCGCTCTGACTGGTGTGGAGGCCTCAGACTGCACAGCAGCAGAGCCCGAGATCCGGAGTCACAGCCCTCAGTCTACACTCCACAACCTGCAATCTTAACACCAGGCCATCATCTCAAGACAGGGAGAGGAAGTCACTTAACCTAATCCGGACAAAGGGGAGCAAATAAAATGAAGAAGTAAGAGAAATCTACCCCAAATGATGACTCAAAACAAAAAAAGCAGTGGAAAAATCCACAGCAACAGAATTAAGTAAATGAGCTGAAGAAGCAACAGTCCTACTGATGGTCCCTGAAATTATAACAATGGATGAACGAAGAGTGACAACAAAGACAGAAAGAAGAAAGTTCTGAACAAGCAAAAATCCTAGCTAAAAAACACCATATTTGAACTGAAAAACCCAGTACAGCGGTTCAGCAGCAGACCCGAAGGAGTGTGTCGGAGCCCATCACCAGAGGAAACGGAACGGAAATGAAGCGAGAGACTAACTGGGCAGCGCCAACAACAAGAGCATCCCCTTCACAGGGTTCCAGAGAAGAGAAACAGGCAGAAATCGTAGTTGAAAAATAGATAATAAAAGGCAGTATTTTTCCTACTTTTTTTAATCTTACGAATACCGTGGAGACTAATCAAGCCTCCCTCGCTTGCAGTTGCTAGAAAGCCCAGAAGCAAAACTGGCTACAGCAACTGCACCTGACTCACTGATGTGTGTGCCCGTGGACCACATCTGCCTGAGTTTTAGAGGATGGTCTTTACTTTCCTGGTATCTCACTGTCTCTGCTATTTTCTCACATATTGCAAAATATATGCTTTTTTAGACATCACTTTAAATCTTTTTTTAAAGGAGACTGGAGAAAATAGGTAGGAAAATAGTCTGTTGTAAGATCACTGGAGCATTTAACTTATCGCTTTGCAACAATTCTCTACTCTCTTCCGAGCAGCAGTACTCCAGTCAAGGAAGAAAGACATGGTCGTTCACTTAGGGGGTCTCTGATGTTCACAGTTCTGTATGTATGTTCTCCCACTATGTCGTACATAGTGAAGAAAATGGAACTTACCAGATAGACGATATGCAGATCATTCTCTAAAACAAAGCCCTTCATTGCTCTCTGGAGGTCAGCAAAAATATCTAAACTATCAACTGGAGAAAGTGAAGAAGAAAGAGTAGCTGAACCAAGATGTGTTGGATGATACACGATTCCTGGTTGGGAGGAGAAATAAACATGTTAAAAATCAAATAAAATAGTGTCTTTGTTATCTGTTCACGACATTTTCAAGATTTAATAAATTTTACGAAGAGAATCTTGTCCAAAGCATGGGTATTTATGAGCACACACTGTCTGATGTTGCTGAACAGACGGTGGCTTACAAAAAATGAGTTAGTAAATGGCTCAAACAATCAGTTTTATTTTATACCACTTGAAAAGTCATTTCCTTTGACTAAGCAGTCCTACATGATCAGCATCACTAAAGATGAAAAAGAGAGCACACTGCCCCAAGAAGTCATACTTACCTTCTGTCCCACCATCAGCTTCAGAGACTCGGATGAACTCATTTTCCAGGAGCCATGCTACGGAGGCCTCAATTGCTCCAAGTTGAAGAGAATCTTGATTTCTCAGGACTCCCTGCTTCCCTCCTTCTTTCAGATTTGCGGCCAAAAATGTGCAAGATGCGTAAGTCTGCATATCCTGTGACGTACTTGCCACTCCGCCAACTATTATCTAATAAAAGAGGTTTCAATTTTCTGTGACTTTCTATTAAGACATGCAGGCCGACCCTCATGACAGAAAAAAATGAAGTAACTTTGTTCTCTTCAAATATTCTCAGTATCTAATATGCAGACTATTCATTCTTTCATCACTCATTATAGATGCAGATGTTACCACTGACAAAATAAAAAGTTTCCCTTAGAAGTACATTTTCTCAGCAATGAAAGTGAATCATTCTCTCTGAAATATGAGAAGTAACAGCATATATAAAGGTGGTATTAATGACTCCTGTCCATGAACCAAATCATTTCTTCTCATCCTTCCTTCTGAGATATGTGGGTGTGTAATCATGACATTATACTTTTCACCCACAAGGAAGGTAACAACAGGTGTAGAAAAAACTGAAGTCATTATGTCCCGTGGATATCATTTTCCTGCAACTATTCTATTACATACACTAACTTGTCTTTTGCCTTCTTTCATTTTATATTAGAAACATACTAAATCATCCTAAATAGTTATCTCATTCCTTTTAATGACTACAGAGCATAACTGTATACATATTTAATAATAAAATCATTTTGGCTGTATCCAGTTTTTCCTTATTACCAATATGCTATAAAAATCCTGATACATTTAATTTGATATAATTTCACAATATACCCCTCAGTAAAATTCTAGGTGTAAATCTGCTAGATAAATGGCTGTGTGCAATTTTTGCTTTTAACCATGGTAGGTGTAGTCAAGTTGTCCTCCTAAAGAATGTCAGCACCGATTTCAGAGCGTCTGTCTATATTCTTACCAACCATATAGCCACCTTTTTTTCTTCCCCAAATTGAGAGCTAACAGAGAGGAAAAGAATACGAGCACAGGTCCAGACCCAGCACTGGTACTAGAACCAACAGCAAAGCATGCTAGCGTACAAATGACAAACTTTTCGGAATGAATATATAAAACACTTAAAAGGCACTGGATTTGTGAACTCTGAGCAGAGGGCCTTATTTTTCACTTTATGACTTTCCAAATTATTTAAAACTTCTAATCACATGTAGTTGTAATTTGATTTTATTTTTAAAGTCAATAAGAACTATCAGGATGGAGGAACTGGGAACTATTTCATCACCTCTTAAAATAAATTCAGAAAATGGGCATGCCCTTGTGGCTCAGGTGGCTGAGATGGCAGGGGTGTGACCATGTAAAGCCCAGGGACTCAGGTTCATGACTAGGGCGGGTGGGGTCAGTAGGGAACCAACATAAAAACAAATAAAAATGCTTCTCCCTCCTTCTCTTCCTTCCTTACTCTTTAGAGAAAATAAATTCAGAAAATAATAAATATTTAAAAAAAAATTTTAATCTAACATTTGGGTTTACATCTACTGTTCCTGAAGTGGACTGATTACCCATCACCAGCTTCAGAAACTTAAATGAATTCACTTTCTAGCAGCCATGCTATAGAAGCTGTATCAATTGTATTAAACTCCAGGAAATCATTATAGGAAATAAGAGATTCAAACTTAGGAAGGTGATAAATATAATAATCTCACAAGAATACACAAAGCTAAGATTTTAAGATTTCACATATGAAATTTCTACCATTGTATTTTGCATGAAAATGTAAAAGGCAATTCACAGAGCTCTCTCTCACCTCCAGAATAGCTCGAATCATACTCGCAGGCACTTCTTCCCCTTCTTCTCTTCGCAGACAGCTGCGAACAGGTTTGAGAGATCCCTGAAGCAGAGCTATGCCTTTTGAATTCTCAGACTTCTTACATACTAAGATACTCTCACCTATAACCAAAAAACCATATATTTGCAAAATCCGAACACACTTCCATAAGATACCCACTCATGAGAATTTAAATGTTTAAAAGGAGAAAATAGATGACCGTGGTTATTATGGTCACAGAATTGCTACTAATGCTTTTATTATTTTGTGAACTCTGGATCAAATGAAGTCAACATAACCACACCAAAATATACCACTTTAGTATAAGGATTTTTTGAGCAGAAGAGAATCAGTGAACACAGAAAGAGCTCGTTGCCTTCTCCCTACTTGCCTAGAACCAAGGGATCAATTTCTCTTAGTGAAGGTCTCCCAGAGCAGAGAACAACTCTTATTTTTGGAGACAGGAAAGTCTACAGCAAGAGTGTCTACACAAACCTTACTAAGTAACCCTTCCCTTCCAGCTGTTTCCAGCATACATTTAGCTTCCTCCAATGTATCACTCCTAGAAGCCCAAACCCCTTTCTCACTTCTCCACAATTTACCCCCCTTTGTTAAAAGGGAAAATAAGCCTCCGACATCGAACAGCTTCTTTGGGTCTTCATTTCTCTGCTATGAAGGCCTCTATATATGTAAAAAATTAAAATAATAACATCAAATAAAACACATATGCCTTTTCTCCAGTGAATCTGTCATTTGTCAGTTTAATTTGTAGGTACCAGACATTCGACCTAAAGAAATCAAGGAAACACTTTTTCTTGCCAGCAAGGTTAACTATTATTATTGAACAACTAAGCATATAACAGAAATATTTTGAAAACTATAGAGAAAAATCTAAATTATTTCTAGGTGTACCTGAAAATGCAAATTCAAATATACTCATCAATAGAAACTGCGTTATCACATTCACTAATTGAAATGTTTTCAGTTGCATCCTATACTAGAAGGAAATCTACAGAAAGATCAGAGTATCATCTATATGAAACATCATGACCTGCCCAGAGAAGATGAAAATGATTTATAAAATGCACGGAAGCTAACAGGATACTAAACAGTGGAAAAAGCATGACAAAGTACTTAATGTTCACAGCTGATATAAAACACTAGGTGCACAAGCCCTACTTGCTGGAAGTTCTGGGCAAGCCACATGCCGTCCTGCAAGAGACCGTCAGTTTAAGTCAAAACTGAAGTTCCAAAACCCCAGAAATAAAGCTATTTCGATGTATTATAGTTTTGTAAATATTATATTCCCCAACCTCTCTGGCAACTGGGCATTGTAACCACATGGCCTAAATTCTAAACAATTCTGTCAGGAGAAATACTGTGTGCAACTTCTGGGAAGAGTCCTTAAAGAAGAGGACATGCTCTTTACTTCTTCATGCCTCTTACCTGACAGCTGAAATTCTGACGTGATGACGAGACTGGATAGCTCTCTTATACCATGTTACAGAAATTAGAACGTGGAAAATCAAACCAGAAGACTAGCCCCTGATATTGGAGTTACTGCACCAGCCCCGGGTTACTTACAACTCTACTGCTATGTGAGAAGAAATTAACTTCTATCTTGTTAAAACACTATTATGTTGAATTTTGTTACAGGAGCACACTTATATTCTACCCAATCCAGTCATTGAAAAAGTACAGGTGATTTTAGTCCTCTGTGGTAGTTAAAGTTGTGTAAAGTCACCACAAACACTGAGTTGGGGGAGTCTGACCCACTACTCCCAGGGGAAATAAAAGGCTTAGTTTCCTATAAGCCTCTAGTCACAACAATTTCATTAATCAATGCTAAATCTTGCTTTCTATTTTTTTATTTAAAGACACCTTATTTAATACAGATTGATTAACTCTGCACTCACAGTGGACAGTACTGAACCTCATGGCTAACCCCAACTTCTCTGAGACACTTTGTCCACAAGGCAAAACACGTCAGCACTCTGCTTGGGGGTCATACAGCTAAGTTGCCAACAAAAAGCACAAAAACATGGAGAATGTGACACAACACAAACTATGAAGAGGACACCTGTTCAGAGCATGGGAACTGAAACAAGAAGGCACAGTGCCACCTTGCTCAATATCAGCAGGGAGCACACGCTTCCAGGGACTCAAATTTGTCATGCTCTGCGCATGTCCATGAAGGCCCCGCAAGTATTGCTCTGGGAGTTACAAATAAATTCCAGGGCATGCCCTGGTGGAATAAGTTAGCTTAATTGCCTCTGAAGGAGCGCAGGCCACATGCCCCTGGGTTCAAGTTCTGGGTCCATGTCAGGGGAAACAACCAGTGTGAACAACAAAAACAAAAATGTATGTGGTGCTTCTGTCTCCTCTCTCTCCCTGCCTGCCTGCCTGCCTGCCTGCCTGCCTGCCTGCCAGCCTGCTCGCCTTCATTCCAGCCTGCACCTTTCCATAAAGAAATAAAATTCAGTTAAATGGGAAAATACACAAATATGAACCCACAAATAATGAGGATAAAAAAACCCAACTTTTTTTACAGGAAAGGTGCATGCAGGAATGAAGGCAAGTAGGCAGGTAAGCATGAAGAGAGAGGTTGAAGAATTTTATTTTGTTGTTCACACTGGTTGTTCCCCACTGGACAGCGGATTAGAACCCAGGGGTATGTGATTTGCTCCTTACGAGGCGACTGACCTAACCGCTGCTAAAGATCAGGGTGCTAAGGGTAAGTCATATTTGGGGGCTAGACAAAACAAGTCAAGTTATTCTAAAAGTCACTTTCTTAATAGACTACCCAGTTTTCTGTGCCCAGAATCTCTCTTAATGGAATACTTTCTCCTGGATATCCTAATTTCTTTTCATCAGTCACAGAACTATTTGCCTAGATATGTGCCACATAGTATAATGTAGGAAAAGATGAAGTAACAAAGAATGCTCCTTCCAGAGTTCTTTAATGCTACAAGTCTCTTAACAATTTAATCACACCCAGAGTGATGTAGCAAGTTAGAAATATTTGCTTCTGTCTTGACATTTAATTCAAACTAGTCTCTGTCTCACAGCTTAGAACTTTCGTTTGGTTGCCAGGACTACAATCATTACTAATACAAGATAAGAAACTGAAAAAGTGCTTTCGGAGACACACCACTTTAGATACAGACAGAATGTGAAGTTCCTATTCCTATAGTGTGAGAAAGCTCCCAGGTATCAGGATACCTATCTAAAGTCTTTGAGGCCAGTAACCTAAGCAGAACTAATACCCAGGGGAATGACTTGCTTCATTAGCACATTAGCATGATGCTTCATCTTAATTACTATAATACTGATCCAGTCATTCATTCATTTAAAAATTATAAATTCTACATTAGTAGAAAATCAATGGTCAATGATATACAAGAATATCATTATACATAACCTATACTCATTATAAATATTAAGTAAATCCAAAAGATGATATTAGTGTGTTAGACAAACAAAACAGCAAAATGAAAGAGTGGGTGGTCAGGCACCAGTCACATTTCAAGCAGACTGACACCGTCTCTCACCAGTGCGCTTACAAAATGAAGTGGAACACACTTACCTTCTGTATCTACTCCTTTCCTGCCAGCACGACCAACCATCTGCTTATAAGTAAGAATGTCTAGAAGTCGACCACCGAAAACAGGAGTCCGAATAATCACTCGACGTGCAGGCAAGTTCACACCGGACGAAAGGGTGGACGTCGCTGCCAGGACACGGATCTGCCCTTGACGGAAGGCTCCTTCGATGACATCCCTCTCCTCAAAAGTCAGACCTAAAATCCCAAAGTTCCAGTGACATGTGTTTCATTAATATACAATAAAAAGATGTGCCTGATCAGTTACAAATGCAGCTGAGATTCCGCCACAGGTCTCTGGAGACTGTTTCAAACTGCAGGCACGTGGGTACAAACAAAGATGCCATCGCAGGCACTGCCACTCCTACTTTACTTATTTCACCTTCCAGACCAGAGATCGGGAAACCTTTCTTGGAAATACTTCTGACATGCAGGGCAGAGGATCTACGTCACCACAGCTCATGCAAGCAGCCACACGCAAATGGGATGACCGTGTTCCAGTGAAACTGTCTATGAAACAGATGGTGGGCGGGGAAGAACACCTGCTGATGTGGCGGAGGGCAGGATGTGCCGACAAATGTCTGAGGGCTGAGGAACCTCTATATGAGTTTGTTTTAATGTGCAGAATGAGTTACTACAGCAAACTGAAAGGGAAAAGAGAAAAAGGATGGCGGGGCACACCCGGGGCTCAGGCAGCTGGGGTGTGGACCACGTGAAGCACGAGGATCTGAGTTCTGTCCTGGGTTCACGTTGGAAGGGATCCAGAATGAAACAAGTTTCTTCTTCCTCCTCTTCCTTCCTGTTTTCACTCCTGCCTGCCTGCTTTCAAAAAACACTTTTGAAAAAGATGGCTGGTTAGACGTGACCAGCAAACTAGCTTATCCCTGTTTTAGACAGTGAACTCCCAGAGAGTAGGGCCTGCTTTTCACAGCACCTCGGGGTCTACGCAGTATAGCAGCTTTGATAGAAATAAATGTCTGAAGAAGAAATACATGAGTAAATAAAAAGTATAACGCATGCTCGACTTTTTATTTAAAAACTTCTAACGGACTGTGGTTCTAGTTTGGAAGCTAAGTGGCAGGACCACAGATATTCATTTTATTAATACACATCATAAGTTATATACAATGAAGATTTTTTTGTGGGTTTTTGTGTGTTCATAGATATATATGTGCTTTGATTACATAAAACTTTTAAATATATATATAATAAATATAAATAGTAATGTATAAATATATGCTAATATGTATATATTTCAAACTTTGTATATAACGGGCAACATTCCTAATAAAATGAAAAGGCTGAATTCCTAATATAAAGGAATGTGTGTGTGCATGTGTGTTTTAAGTGAAAGAAGAAGAGGAAACATTTTTGTTTATTTATTTGTGGTTTCCACTGCCCACCACCCAGGACCACAAACCTGGGTCCCTGGGCTTTTATGGACCACATCCCAACCACTGACTTCACTCCTGAGTCCAGGGCATGTCAGAAACTACACAACCTAACCACATATGATCACAGATAGGCCACTTCCGTAAGAAATTATTTAATTTGGTAACTGTCATAATCCTTGCAATTTTTAACAACCCATTTGACTTTAAACACTTTTAGCTCTCTCAAAATACAATATGATAATTTTAAATTTTATTACATTTAGGCAAAGTGCTGTGAAATGAGATTAAGTATCATTCTAACCTAAATTTTAAGAAAACTCTTGATAACTTGGTGGCATTGTCTTGTCATTTAAAGGTAACAATTCTAACATTTACTTGCAAAATAATACAAAAAATACTGTATTTAGTATTTATTTACTATACAGATAAGTAAGTTTAAACTTGCTTATTTTACTCTTGCTTAATCTTAATCACACAATTTCTTAAAATATGAGAGTATAAAGTTCAACTGACAAGATATCAAACACATTCAAACACAAAACAAAGAAATTACAGGTATTTTTGGAGGGCGCTTCGTAAGGACAGATTGTAAAGGGGAGGAATACCTGCGTGATGAAACGCTACTCCCCACGGCACTGTTTTTTGTAATACAAAGTCCAGGCCTGAAGGCAAACGTTTTAACTGATCCATCACTTCTAGGAGGTCTTTTTGCTCCAAAATCACTGGTGGAAGTTGCGATGACCTTGCCAATCCTGCCACAAAGAAAGAATCACCACTGTGCCCCTCTGGCCGCACCTCCTTTAAGTGTTGCCTCGGCTGTGACAGCTCCCCCACCGCAGCGATGGTCTAAGAATCACCTGGGCACCTTTAAAGACACAGATGCCTCTCACTTCCAGACACTGTGATGTAATAAGATACAATCTAGATATAAAGAAATAAAAAATCTCCCCAGACAATTCTGATGTACACCAAACTTTGGAAAACACCCTATTAGGGTGAGACCCAGCCCATAGGAAGGGGTCAGTGGAAACCGCTACTACTCAAGAGCCTAAAAATCCAAGTGTATCCAACCAACCAGCAGTATTAGAATCATCTAAGAGCCTAGTTCTATGTGACAATTTTTCCAGTCTCTTTGGTATCCATGGGCAATTTGGCACTAAAGAGTAATTAATCACCCTTTACCCTTTTTTGATTTTCTGTGAAAACTTCTTCCTGAGTTAGGCATCAGATTCCTTAGAGGCAGAAATTGTGTTTTCCTAATGATTTGCCAGACTTTTGGATTTCTGAACTAGTACATGTCATATTTTTAACCAGTTTTTTTTTTTTTTATTTTTTAGGTAAGCTTCTCTTAAAGATTTGAGGATCCAGTGGGTTGTCAATGTTTTTTATGTTACGGACCTTTGTGTTTGTTTTTAAAGGAGAGGTGCAGCCAGGAATGAAGATGAGTAGACAGGCAGGCAGAGAGAGGGGAAAGACACATCTTTACTTTAGCTTTTATTTATTTAGCTATTCACACTGGTTGCTTCCCCTGGGCCCAGGACTCGAACCCAGGGACATGTGGCCTGCTCCTTTGAAGGCAGCAACTGACATAACTGCTGCTCCACCAGGGCACACCTATGTTTTGACTGTTTAAAAGAACAGTTAATTGCCACTGATCAATACATTTTTTAGAAAAGCTATTTAAACATTAAAAGATGAGTAGGGATAATTTCAAAATTTAAGTTCTGCTTTTTGAAAAATATGCTGCCATGTCTTTACTTTTCAAGTGAAAACTTTGTCACAGCCCAGCCTAAACACTAGGATTTGGGAACCACTGCTATAAATCAAAGTAACAGACCCTCAAGCAAATGAAAGAGCTGTACTGATTGTGGCTGTGGATAGAAACGGTCACACTACAGCGTCAGGAACACAAACTGGCATAGCAGAAACCAGAAGGGATCCTATAATGTTGGACCAGTCTGCCCAAAATAAACTTCAGGCAAAGTTTCTTGTTGAGCTAGACTTGAGGTAGCTATCACCTCTTCTCCTGATGCCACTGGCACAAGGGATTAAGAAAATATCCAAATATTCTGTGACTAGAATAGTCTCTGTCTGCCCGGCACTGACCTTGGACCCCAAGTCACCACAAGCTAGTAAAAGTGGTCAGAGGGCTCGTCCCAGAATCGGGAAAGTGTGTGCTAATGGTTACAGGCATAGAGTAGATGACTATTCAGCAGTAAGAAACAAACTGATTGATGTAACAACCCAGAGAAATCTTTAAAATAGTTAGTATGCTGGGGAAAAGCAGCCAGACATAAGACACCGCACACTTTATGACCTCACTTACATGAAATTCTTAGAAAAGGTGCAACTGGAGTGACAGGAATCAGGTAAGTGGACATCTACTAAAAAAATGTGTGTGTGTGAGAGAGAGAGAGACTGGTTTTCTCAGAAGTGTGTATATGTGACGGTTCATCTACAATTTAAGGGCTGCAGAGATGAACCTTCTCAAAGTCCCTGGACCCCAGAAGAACGTAGTACATACCTGCACAAACCCAGTATCTTCAAGTCTGAAGATGCGCCTGAATGTGTGCACGTCTGGGGATAAGGAGAGGATTAGTGACAAAAGCAGCGCTATTGAAGGACAGCTCAGTGGGCAGGTGGTGACAACAAAGAAGAACCACGTGTTGCCAATACAGTTATTAACAGTCCCGTCAGGCAAGTGCACTGGGCATGGAGGCTTTCCTTTCCTTCCAGAACTCACCCTCAGCTTGATGGTGCAGATTGTAGAACTCACGAGCAATGATGTCTGCCAGTTTCTCACACCATTTCTTTGATGGACAGAAAACTAACACTGAATGGTTATCACGAATGGTCTCATAGCATAAACTAACAACATGGTCTTCATCTCCCTGCAAAAGAAAAAGAGGCGCTCCAGTAGTACCCTCAAGATATTTTCACCAGTTTTTAAAGTGATTCGCTTTGCTTCATGGAGAAGGTTTTATGAAAGGTTTAATAAGGGGCACGTCCAGTCTTACACCCTGGGAGCAGTCCCACACACATCACAAGGTCCCGGGTTCAACACCCAGGGCTGGTGGGTACAACCAACATGAACAACTAAATAAAGTGCTTGTTCAGCTTCTCCTGCCTGCCTGCCTGCCTACAATTCTTTCCTGCCTGTACCTTTCCTTAAAAAAAAAAAAAATCAGTAACAAAATAAATACAAACAAAAGAAGTAAAAAAACAAACAAACCTTACAATGCAAGGTGAGAAGGAAATAGTTCCCATCCATTCAACTAATGTGTGCTGACCTCCAAACATCGGGCAATGGGGCATGACATGCTATGACAAGCCAAGAAGTTGAGGTATCATGGGGGAAACCCATCAGAGCATCAGCAAATGGATAATACCACAAGAGTTACTATAAAAAGTAGTATGGTAAGTTGAGGCCTCAGATTTGACACAAAGATCTGAAAAAAAACAGTTTCCCAGAGAAAATGATGATTTAGCTACCATGTGTAAGACAGAGATTTTATCTCAGCGGAAGGGGGCTGGGGGACAGAGGAAACATTTCAGGAAGAATAAGGAGCAAGTTCTCAACACTGAAATGTGTGTGAGTGAGTCAGTTTACCCATCCCTCACTCACTAAATGAAGATTCACTATGTGCCGCTGTTCGAGACACTGAAGCTGGAGAACAAGCAGAACAGAAGCACTGTCCTTAGGGGTGTTTCTACTCCACTAAAAATCATGTAGGGAACCTGGTCAGTTACAATAAAGACATTGTCTTTCCTTCTAAATGAAACAAAGAAATACTGCAAGAGTTTGAGCAGGATTACACAAACTAATGCTCATTCTAAATAGATCACTAACTCCTCGTTTAAGGTAGGAAGATGGATCAATTACAGGCTATTTCAATAATGCAGGCAAAAGTTGAAAGTGATTGGAATAGGGTAGAGACACAGACAGGATAACAAGAAAAACCTTAATTTGGAGCACAGAACAAAGCAACTGAATAAGATTCCAAACCAGGCAGTAGGAGGTGCTGAGCACATGGATTTAGCCCAGTCCTAGCCTAAACTTATCGCAACTGTTTCAATACTGAGAGGCACAGCCCAGCATAAAAAGGCGCTTCAGTCCACAGATGATGAGTCAGTTCTTTAACCTCAGGATGAAAAACATCAGGCTTAAAAATACTGTGAATTAACACTTTTCATTGTCTTTAAGGATATAGGAAATTACCATCTATCAAGTACTTTCTAAAGACAATTAAAAAAAAATATTTCATTCAAAAACAATTATTTATGATAAGCATTATATCCCATTTTATAGATGAAAATACTACATTCAGAGAGATTTTGTGATTCAATTAATATCACAACTATATCAAGTATTGCCATTAAGTGTCAGAGGTAGGCCTGACTCCAAAAATGTTTTTTTTTCTACCCTATACTATTTCTACCATTTAACAAAAGGTTAATTTTCCCTATTAGTGTTTAGTGTACACTAAGTGATAAGAAAATCTTTCTTGAGTTAAAAAGAAAAATCTACAAAATTAAGTATTTTTTAAATTGTTTATTTCAGAATATGATAAACATTTAAATTGAAGACACAATTACATTTCTTATAACCATCACCACCTTCTTAAGATGAAATTTATAAGTTTAATATTAAAGTTTCTTCTAGTAAATATGCAAAGCATATTCAATTACGTTGCAATCTAATTTTCTAATTTACATAACCCAAAAGCTATGAACAACCGGCTAGAAAAAGCAATCAAACACAAAGTCCTGCTGGCAGTGGTATAAAAATGCTGACTTACCTTCACTTGGAGCATGGGTTGAAATTCCCTCACAAGCTTCATTGAAGAGTCATATATGGAATTTCCAATTTTTACTGACTCCAACAATGGGACAGGACGAAAGTCAGTGTGGTAGAGTTCAGCATTCAGCCAGGAAGCCACGAGCTCCAAATTAGGGAGAGTTGCACTCATTCCAACAATCTGTACTGCATTACACAAAGGGCTGGCTGTATCTGCCTGACTGAAGAAGAAACGAAAATGATGGTCAAACACATAGTACTGGGACACCTTGGTGGCTCAGCAGCTAAGCCTACCCTACAGCTGAGACAGACCACGTAAAGACCAAGGACCTGGGTTCTAGACCAAAACAAATAAGTCAAATAAGTGCTTCCTTCTCTCCTTCCTACTCTTCATTCCTGCCTCTTAAAAAACAAAAACAAAAACAAAAACCTAGTCTCTAATAACTATAAAAAGATAGTGTTAACTACGAATAGTCCTGAAACAATATTCTTAGTCATTCCCTCAGTACATGCATGCATGTATTTCTTTAGAGGAGCTAGCTAGGAGCTAGCTAGGAGCTAGCTAGGAGCTAGCTAGGAGCAACATTACAAGGTCCTAGATCATCTTTACTTTTATTACATAATGTCAAATTGCTTTCCAAAGAGAATTTACCAAAGTAATACCCCCACAATCCGTGTGCGTTGTATTGTTCTACATCCTTGATCATATTCTCAATCTTTTTAATTATGGAGAATGTGTGATTTACATTTCCTTGACTACTGAGATCAAGCATGATTTCATACATATGTTAAAGTTGCTTGACTACTGATATATCGGGTATGTTTTTAATTGATTATGTCTGTCTTAAACACTTCTTTTGGAGCAAAAATGAACTACTGTCTGTAAGGCTCTTCTAAGTGATACTTCTTTCACTTGTACTTATTATGTACTCTTTGCAGACACCTTCTTCACAATGTTTGAAATCTCAGGAACTCCGTTACTTCAACTACTCACCAAGATGCTGATTTCTTAGTAATATAGCAAATCTTAGTTAGCAAAAGTTCCAGCAGATATCCTCGGTGAGAGTCTCCAAGCAAATGCAATTCATCCACAACCACCATTCCTAAGAGATTTTCCAGATACAAGGCTTTACAGAATTTCACAGTTCCAAGACAAATTTTAAAAGATTCAGTATCTCATATCTTATACATAAAGTAGCTATTGTTACAATACATTGAAGATGACACAAATTTCTAAAAACTAGTATCAGATTCCACATGACATTTTCTTCCAAGATATTTCAGGTATCCCGAGTGCTCCTACAACAACACATTTTGACTGATAATTACCTAACTCACAGAAAACTTCTCCTTACACAGACTTAATTGGTAACCTAGCAGAACTACTGGTATGTGTACAATGAGATAGTCAAAGATATCTATAACAGCTATTCGGTAATTCACTTTTCCATGGGGAAAACCAAGAGGACAACCATCCTCATATTAGAAAGTTGTTTAGAAAAATGGAAGCAAGAAGAATTTGATTTTTAGGAGATGTTTTTGTGTGATTATGGTAGGCTGATGAGTCTCTCTACTACAAAGCATTAATACGATCATAATGTCCTTCTCCACAATCCGGAGAACTAAACTACTGTTTAGTTCTTGGAAGAATGCTCAGGAATTACTGAAATTTTTTATCAAACAATGCCTTCTTTAATTAACCATTTTCATAACAACATCATGTCCACTGGTTTCCCACCACAAATCCACCCCACCAAAATCAAGACCTTTGATACTATTTCCTAATGATTCCCAATAGCACACTACTCCTTTTCCTCAGTAAACTGTCTCCAACTCGTACTCTGTGATGAGTTGTTTCGGTATTCATTCATCCAACCAAAAAATATCTTGTGCCTAGTGTGCAAAGCACTATGCTAGGCACACTGGCTACGTCTATTATAATCCTCAAGACATTTGCTGTCTAATAGGGTTAAAACAAATTGATGAATGTCACTTCTCTGTCCATTTTTTATAGAGCAGAGTCCATGTTCTATTAATCTTGGATTCCACTCCGCATCCTACCCCACTATTTACTTTTACTACTCAAATTTGCTATTCAGCTAAGGACTTCAATGAGCACCTAGCTGATATTTTTGCAGCTTCTGTTGTTGCTACAACCATTCTCTTCCTTGACGTAGTGAACTTTTCTTAATGGTGTTAAGAAAAAATTAGAAAAAAGGCATTATGATAGAAAATCTTCCCAGTATCCCAATGTCAAAGAGTTGCCAATTTCTGGAGGCCCCTACTCTTTCCCTGCTACATGGTAATTTCTGGGTCTACACCTAATCTAGACATCATAGCACCAGAATGATAATGTTTATACATATATACTAATTGCAGAGATGATCAATCCAGCCCCAGTATACTTCCTTCTGTTTCTGGTAAAGTTTAGACAGAACAGAAGTGAGAAGAGATTATTTCAGGGTTCAAGGATATCCTCTATGTGTTGTAAATTGCAGAAATGCAAAGAAACAGAATCAAAGCCAGCAGAATATAAACTTCTTTTTTCCAACCGAGTTCCTAGCGTTACAGTAAGATGATAATTTTCGTCTCCAGAAGTAAATGACAGACAACACATAAAACACAGGACACAGGGAAATCACAAGTGACACTCCATTCCAGTCAAAAAATAGTAATAGAAAGTATGTGCTTATTTCTAATTTCTTTACCTAACAGATCCATCGTATTTTCCTCTATCAGGCGATTGATCAGACCGTTGGCTCTCTCGATTGTGCAGACAGCAACATCCAAGGAAGAGAAGGGTACTGTTGGAGAGGCACTGCCCATATAACCATCCACTTTTATTCCTACTTCCTGAAACAGACTCTGAATGGAGTAAAAAGAAACAGGTGAAAATGTTTGAAACTCATGAGCTGGAGCTTGGTTCCACCCCAGAACAAAGACGTAAGTGTCTAAAGACATTTATCAGATTACTGTTAGTTGTTCCCAGGACACACTAGTTCTTTCTACACTCATATGCTAAAAATACGAAGTTTACAATTAATAAAATTCAGCAGAGATGTTCCATTAAGGCAGAATCTAATAAAATTAAAGATGCCATTGTAATGACAGCATTTTAAAAAACAGTCTAAGACCTATGCATGGGCACTAATATCGGACAAAAACTACCTAAAGCACTAAGAAACTAGTTCTTTAACACTAAAGTAACACTTTAACTAGCTGACACTACATGAGGCAAATACTCTCATTATCCATTAAAACAGCTTTAGAGAATGGAAGAAAAGTTTTCAAAAGTCAAATACAGTGGGACTTTTATGTTAACTTTTTTAAACTTAACTTTTAACTAACATACCTTCTCAATAAAAAGGATCCTTTCATCATTTTGTTACTTTGGTCTAAGTTGAGAGGCTGTTACCATGTAGGACCAGCTTTGTTGGTTATTTGGTCTCTGAAATAACTGTTAAAAAGATTTACAGAACCGCAGAACTTTAGAGCTGTTCATTAAGCTTTTTTCTGAGTGTTTACTGAGTTAACTCACAATACTAGGGATAACACCCTCATTTTACCAATGGAAAAACAGAGGCCCAACAGATTATTTGCCAATGTATAATCAGTGGCAAAACAGGGAGTAGAACCCAGATCTTTGGAAATACCAGTATAATAATCTTGCTATACCAACAGCATATATTTTTCATTACAGAAATTACATAAAAAATGTGTTCTGTTTAGTAAAATGTTAAAATTGCCAAAAATGTTGTAAAAGCCAGCATCACACCAATTAAAAACTGTCATTATTCAATTTTTCAAGACAACAGATCACAGGCCTAGAACTTTACCTAAGCATGAATGAATCTCGTTCTTCATCACCTGAATATTACCAATTGGCACTCAATTAAGATGGGATATAATTCCTTAAACGCTTTCCTTTCCAGTCGATTCTTATAGCACTCCCTTAAAATAAGGATTCTTAATATGCATGTTTATATTTGAAGTATTCTATTTACTTCCTAAGAAAACTTTTATACATATTAACACAATTTTCACCAATTATTCTTAATTTGATGACCTTTTCTCCTTTAGGAAATAATTTCAAAATTTCCCTTCATAGATGATTAGTTTTTAAAACTACTATACTGGGATATAGTAAGAAATTTTATTTTCTACTTGCTTTTATAATTTTGCTTTAAATGAGTAAAACTGTAGCTGCTAATAACAAGCCTTATGACAATTTCAAACTTAGTACAAGAATTACCTGGAGATAGTATTTCTTCTCCTTAGCCACAGAGACAAAGGGCAGAATAAACAAAGCTTTTTTCCGCATTTCCAAAACCCGCTTCAAAGTCAGCAACTCAGCAACGAGAGTCTTCCCGGCACTTGTAGGCGCTAAGACACATGATTCCAAAGGTTATCACAACAAGAACTCATATTTGATAAACTACATGAATAAATGCTGTGAACCATATCCAGTAACTATAGAGCTTAAATCTAAAATCCCATCATACAGGCTCCAACTAGTATTTGAAACCTTTATTTCCTGAAATTCCCAGCTTTAAATCAACTTTCTAAAGAGTTTCACACTGAAAACAAATTTTTATCAGCAATAAATGATCAGTATTACTGAGGACCTGGCTTGTACCTTGTATAAAGATCATTTCCTTTAAGTACTGAATGGTTAAAAGCACCTCTTTGAAGAAAGATAGAGAGTTTAATGTGTTGGAAAAGAATTATGACAGAAGTTGAAGGAGGAGCTGCTAAAAAGTGTATGGGAAGGAAATAGAACTTACTAGAAGGGAGGGAAGACGGGCAGAGGAAAGGAATGCCAAGCATAAGAAACAGCATATACCACAGCTTGAAGGAAAGCCTCCTATGTTTGGATGAGAGTGTATGTTTGAATGACAGTAATTTAGTGAGCCTGAAATATTAAATACAAATAGAAAAGTGAAAGAAGAGATAGAAAACTGCCACAGGAAAGCTTTATAATCCCACCACGAAAGGAGTTTAGAATTAATCCTGGGCACACGCTGGTGGCTCATACACTAAAGTACCGTGTGGGCCATTTAAAGTTCAAAGGCCAGGGGCAAAATAAACAAAAAAATATAAAGGCTTCCTCCTCCTATCTCTCCCTTCCTTATGAATGCTTCTTCCCAGCTGCCCCGTTGGGAGTAGGGTTTGGGTGCAGCCCACACACAACCCAAGGACCCGGGTTTGTGTCCCAGAGTCGGTTTGCACAATCAACTAAATAAAATAAAGTTCTTCTTCCTCCTCTCTCTCCCTGCCTACCTACCTCTGCTCACCTTTATTCCTGCCTGCACCTTTCCTTTAAAACGAGAGAGATGAACTTGGCGCACATTTGAATACCTGAATAAACTAAATTCTTTCCTTCCAGGACCTGTCCAAGCAAAAGGCAGTCTGCCTGCCACTCAAACATCTTCTTGACACCGAAGCTGTGATATTTCTCCAGCACCGCTGTCGGAAGTCCCCAGTTTGACAGCAGGAGCTTGTCTGTTTGATCCGCAGGAATTGTCTGCTTGCAGTCCCCTTTCAGGAAAAAAGAAAGTCATTAAAGTTGAATTTAGTTTTAACCGAGGGCTCCAGCCGTTAGTTCTCCATTATTTTGGAATTCGCAGGAGACGGAATGAGGCGGCTTAAAGCGCATCCAACTCAAGGACGTGAGTACTGGGCCCGTTAGGAGCCAGGTCCTTACAGGTTGCGCGAAGGTGGAAAGACCCAGAAACCACTTGCGTGTTACCGCCCGGCGTTCGCTGAATGCCGGCTGGACGCGCGTCCCAAGCGAACAGAAGTCCCCGCACAACAACCGCGTCAGAACCGGGAGGCCGAGAAAGCCGCGCAAACGGCGGGCTGCGGGGGAGGACCCTCCCGCCCAGGCCGGGGGAGCCGCCCCCGCCCGCCGGTACCTGCCGCCCGGGCCGGCGTGCGGCCGCCGCTCCTCGGGCAGCGTCCCAGGCCCGGGGGCGGGCTCAGCACCGACCCCGACGGGAGCAGGCGGCTGTCACTAGCGTCACCGCCGCTCTCCGAGCAGGAGTCGGAGTCTGAGGCCGCCCGCCGCCGCTTCCCACTCCAGGGCGGAAGGCTCATGGTAAACGCTTCTGGGCTTCTCAACGAAACGCGCGGGCCCAGCGTCCCCGCACTCCGGAGAGGCCCAGCCTGGGCGGGCAGGTGGCCGCCATCTCCCCGCCAGGACTTTCAAACTCGGGCCTCCCGGCCCGCCCGCAACCACAGAGTTCTCCAGGGCGAGAGTCACCCTAGGACCATAGAGTCGCGGGGAAGGAGCGGCGCTCGCTGGCCGAGAGCTCCCGGTTCTCGCGTTACTTGCTGGTTAGTGCGAGAGCGGCAGCGTGGGTCCCAGATTTTAAAGGGAGAAGAGAGGCATTCTCTATTACCTAGTCCGTAGGATGGGAGAGCCTCACAAGGGCTAGTCCGATAATGAAAGACAAGAAAAAAAAAAAAAAAAAAAAAAAAAAAAAAAAAAAAAAAAAAAAAAAAAAAAAAAAAAAAAAAAAAAAAAAAAATCCGAGAAATAGCACTTAAAAACCTACCTTAAATAAAAATAAAATTGAATGAAAATATTCTAAAACGCCACAAGATGGAGACTTGACTCCATGAAGCATACAGTTTTTCTTCATTGTGCTTTCAGTGACTCACTATTTACTGAGCATCTACTGTGTTCTAGACAGTGGGTATATGGCAGGGAAATGACATGAAATGACTGCTGGTCTCAAAGAGAAGAACCCCAGAAATGGAGACAATAATTTTACAGCATACTAATACTCAGGCATAAATGAAGAATGCTATCAAATAAAACGGATTCTTACCTAGACTGGCATCACGGAAAAACGTTCTGAAATACAGTATATTAAAAGAGACAGGAATGCAATCTCACAGTCAGTTGGTGTTGACTTAAAGACTTACAACTCTTTACCAAAAACAAAAACAAAAAACAGACTTACTAGCTGCACAACTTTGGGGAACTTGCTTAAGTTAGCTCTTTTGTACCTGTTTTTGCTCATCTGAATGAGGGGGATAATGATAGTAACAATCTGTTTGGTTATTATGAGCACTAAATTAATCAATATACGTGCTTAAAACAGTGGCCATCGCATTTGAAGTATTATTCAGAGAAAATGACATGTTTATGTTCTAACAATGCTCTCATTATAAATCCAGTATTTTGATGGGAAGAGATTAAACCAAAGAAATAGCTCACATAGTTCTAGTTTTAGTTGGAGTTTAAGAAAATAACTAGCTAGGTATTGAAAGGAATGGTTTCTGTCACCCTATTAAAAAATTGAGAATATTTTAAAATTTATAATTCATTCAAAACACCCAACATTTCTAATGTTTTTAAAAAACTCAGAAAATAGAGAAGGCTCCTCAAAAATTATTAAAGAATTTTTAATGCTAGCAGTTACCATAATCAATAATAATACATCAGAAGCATTTCCCATCTGTCTTTTAACTGTGTCTTTAGGAATTTTCTTTTGGCTTAAAGACTTACGTTTTTGAAATGGAAATACAGTCACACCCTTGGAATTTTGTCTGTGGTGAGTTTTCAAGATCTGAGTAAAATACCTCCTAAAAATGTTTGTATATATTTCTTCCAGTTTCTTGGGAGACATAGCAGTTTGGACCACTCTAAACTTTATTTCTGGATTGGCCTTTCTTTTTTTGTTTTTAAGATACAAAAGGGCAGAATGATGTTAGACACAGAAAACCGAGTTGTGCAAGCTTCCATCCTCTGGTTTCAATCTGCAGAACAGGTATTTTTCTGCTTTAGTTAGGGCGCTGCCCTTCGTGGGTTTTGACTTTCTACAAGGAATTTTACATCCCACCTCTCACCTTGCTAGGAGTCCAAGACTCCTATCCCCCAGAACACATACTCTGTTAGCATTCATACCCAGTGTTCCCTCATCAATATGAAAACCATGAGTCAGTCCAACCACTAGGCCAGGCGGTTAAGTTTCCCTGAACGCCATTTTGACAAACCAGAGCCCACAGGCAGCCCTGAGGCTTGAATCTGAGAGCAGGCTGTTTGAACCCCCGAGTCACCATTTTCCAGCATTTTGACCAGATGTAAACTTGACTTTTTTTCAACTTTAATTTTGTGTTTTCTAAAGATGAATTGATAAAAATGCCTACCTCACAGTTTGTGGTGAGAATTATATTGTACGTGAAGTGTGAAGCTTTCAGTTGGCATGTAGTAAGCCGTCAAAAATTGATAAGCAGTATTACTCTTCCTCAGAGGTGTATTTAAGATGGGAAGCTCTAGTAACGGTCAATGAGCACTTTGCTGCTCACAGTGTGTCTAGATGAGGATTTTAAAATTTTCTTTTGGGATTTAATTGGTTTTCAGAATCTAAATCTTAGCTCAACCCACTCTGTAGTAAAGACACTATAATGAAAATACTGCTCAACTGCATTCTGTCTCTCTTTTTTCCAAATCTCTAATTAACAGCCAATTACACCTTCCACCCCATTGTCCCTGTTTGTTAATCTCTCCCTCCCGGGAAAATGTATTTCCCGTCTGAGAGGCTCTTGGCATTTCCTCTTCCCTTTGGCCATCTTGTGCCCTTCAAGAAAGATTTCCAGCCGTCAATTTGATTTGAAATTAAATGTTTAGAGGAAGAAGTATTTTATTTCCATTTTAGTTGCTCACACTGGTTGTTTACCCCACCCCACCCACACTCTACCCGGGACTGGAACCCAAGGGGATGGGGTTTGCATCCTTCCGAGGTGGGGGACCTAACAACCACTGCTCCAGGAGAGTGTGCCTGATTTGAAATCTTTTTAATCATTCTTCTTCAACACTGGTTTAGGGTTTTCCTCCAGTATTTTGTCATCCGTCGATTCGGGCCGAGGGAGGCCCACCCATCAGCCCGTGGCACACCCCGCGCCAGATCTGCTCGGGACGAGCGTGGAGAAGACCCCCGCCGCCCCGCCCACGTCTCCTCCCTTCCTCTCCACCCCTGCTGCGCTCTTCCACCTCTGCCAGCCGTTTCCTGCGCAGTCACTCGTGCAGCTGGAAAGCCTCGCCACCACCCTGGATGGCACCAGCACCAACTCAGCGCTGCGGGGCAGCCCTGAAGCCCCGCCTGCTTATAGTCTGACCTTTATCTGCAGGGAGGGGCCTGCATCTCCCACCAGCCAGTAGCTGCGAGGGGTGGGGGCCGGACTGTCCCACGGGGCGGGCAGGTGCCCGGGGGCCGCCAGGCGTGGCCCCTGCTCTGAATCCGCTCTCCGCCGCCTGGAAACGGGCAGGATAGCGCGAGTTCAGCACATCCAGTTTCTGTAAGGTATTTTTCTCATTATTGTGAAAAATGAAAACACGACGCATATAACAGGGAGTCTTCTGTGGGATCCGCATCCCCTGTGATAACCCCTGTTCACTGTGCAGCCTTCTCTCGAATTCTTTTTCCTGTATGGTCTTTTTACTGGCAAGTGAAATGTATATTCTTGCTAAAACTTTTACCTGGTGACCTGGTGGCTTAGCAGTGAAGTCCTCTGTCTCCACAGGGCGCAGTCCACACACATCCCAGAGCGGGGAACAGCTAAGATGAACTAAACAAAGTGCTTCCTCAACCTCTCTCTTCCTGCCTGCCTGCTTGTCTTCACGCCATCCTGCACCTTTGCTTTTGTTTTTTTTCCCCCAATGGAATGTTCCCATTTTAGTATCTATCAACTTTTCCATCTCTCTTCCATCTTTCTTCCAATAAGGTTCCTAACCTCAAGGAGTATGCATTCACTTGGAGAAAATAAGGACACATCCATGCTTATTTATTGTATTTAAAGTAGGTTTTCCGAATTCATTTTTACTGCTGCAGAGTCTTTATATAGTAAATGTATCACAATTTACCTCTTTTACTGACATTTGGGTTAATACTTTATTAAAGTTCTGAAATTTTGACAATAAAACAAAATATTATAAAGTCCATCACTGCGTATATACTCTTTTTATAGCATCTCTTACATGTTTTTATAAATTCCTTGAAATATGGATAATAGGTTAAAAGTTTATAAAAATACCTAAAATTTTAGTGACGGTCACCTAAAATATCGCCCAAAACAGCAAAGGAATGAACTCCACCCCACGTGAATGAGCAGTGGTGCTTACCCCTCCCTTCACCGGCAATCCTGACCTATCGTCATATTTTAAACAGAAGGAAAATAGGGGAAAGGAGAGGTGACTCAAATTCTTGGGTTAAATGGCATTTCCTTTTAAGTCATTAGACTAATTAAGGGGTCTAAAAATAAAGTTTTTCCTTTTAATTACTTTTCCATGTGCTTATTGGCCAAGCAGATTTCTAGATGACAAATCCCTGCGAGACGGAGACCTTTCCATCCTTAATTACTTTGTGTCCCCAGCATTCCTGTACTTCACACAACAAAGGGATAAATAATACATGGAAACCGCATGGTAGTTCCGTGGAATTTTCCGTACTGAGTGCAAGTGTTTCTGGAAGACTGGGAGAAAATGAAGCCACCTTGAGAGGTTGAAATGCACATGTCATGTGAACTTATTCAAGTCATTGTTTAAAGCTGGCCATATCAGGTTCACTGGTCACTGGGGGGAATAAAGTGTGTTCAGGGGTGGGGAGTGGGCTGGGGAGGGGAGATCCCTGAAAAGATGTAGGAAGATCAGGAAGGACGCCGCGGTGGTCACCAGGAAAGGGGCTGTTTCAGTTGGTCTGCTGTTTGCTCTTAACTTCTGTACTGCAGATTTGGTTTTGAGAATCTCTATTAAATACACCAATATTTACCTGCCTGCTTTTTGAGTTGTGTAAGTCTTTTGAGAAGGAGATAAAAAAGGAGAGTTTGAATAAAAGTTTAAGGGGGCTATTTTGAAAACGTTTCAGAGAAAACTTGAGAAAGATCCATGGACTGACAAAATGGAGACATTAAAAATATCAAAAGAAATATAGAGATACCATGAAAGAGAGCATGTGGCCTTTGTAGGAACAGAGAGAAGCAATTATTTGGCCAGAATGAGTAAGATGAAAAAATTGAGATTAAGATAGACTGACGGAGATGAGCAAAAATTGAGCTGATGTGGAGAAAAATGTTGAGAAATAGTGAGAAATGTCAGAAACCGAGCTCTTGTCAGTGTCGGTCCATCCTGGCCGCCCCCAGTTGTTCAGACAGGCCTTTTCCAGGCTCCAGGGCAGGCGTTTTCCAATTCCTGTCACGTTGGCGTGTGGCGCTGATGGCCAAGCAGCAGTTACCCTCACCGCGTAAGCTTATGGAATCACCTCCAGAAACCATCTTTTTATCAAAGAAAACACTATCTTAAGGCAGGAAAATGTTCAAAAGCAAAGTTTTGTTCTATGAAATCACCTCCTTATGTGAGGACCCCTCCTCCTCAACACTCCAGACCCCTTTCCCATCCCTCAGCACGGGATGTAAGTCTGTGGTCCATGCCATTTACCTCAGAATTGACAGTCATGTGAACCCTCCAAGCACATGTCATTAAGGATGGTCTTTCTCCTGCTAATCCTGTCTGGTGCTCATTTATTTATTCAGTCCATGAAGAGATGAGGGAGTTTTCCCTGTACCCCAATATCAGAGATTGACTGTGAGAGGGTCTGAATAACAGAGTGAAATTGGAAAAATAGTGTATCAGGGGGCCCCCTGGTGCCTAGTGGGTTAAACCAGGTGCAGTCCACATACAGCTCAAGGTCCTTAGTTCGAGACCTGGGGACTGGGAAACAACAAATGATGAACAACTGAATAAAATAAATAAAGTGCTTCTTCCTCCTCTCTCCTCCTGACGGCCTGTCTTCTTGCCTTCACTCCTGCCTGTATCTTTCCTTAAAAAAATGAGATTCTCCTCCTTTCTTTAAAACCAGTGTATCAGTATGAGAGAGAGAAAGCAAGTTTTGCAAGAATTCAGAGAGGAAGGACAGAGGAGGGAAGGATGAAGGAGGGGCCAGTTGGGTAACGAAGTTGTTGGGAATAACAGAAAATGTGGACATGGATAACTGAAAGAAATTGGGAATACAAGAGACTTTTGAGAAACATATTGAGATGGTATAAATTGTGTAAAGATTTCTCTGTACTGGGAGCTCTTTTTCTGGAATACCTTCCAGTCATTGTCCTATTTTCCTAGATTGAATCTTTAATAGCTAAATGCTGTCTTTCTTATTGTTTATTGCCTTATCATTTTGCTTTACTTTGGATACATTTCTTTAGTCATGGAGTAAGTTGCCTTCTTTGTATTTCTCCAGCCCTGGCTTAGTCTAAGAACTCTGCCCTCTGGACTAATTGATGGGAGGAGTCAGAGAGTCACCTCCCCATTGCAGAGAAGTCCTACAAGCTGATGGTGTTACTGTGGTTTGAAGCAGATATGAAGCCTGTGATTGTCATAATTGTCACCCAGTAGGCACTTGATGCATAAGTGATGAATAATATATAGCTTGGTGATGACAGCTACTAATAATGTATTGTATATTTGAAAGTTGTTAAGAGAGGAGATCTTAAAAGTTCTCATCATGGCTGTGCCTGGTAGAGTAGTGGTTGGGTCTGTGGCCTCTAGCTGAGCCTAGTCCACATACATCCCAAGGACCCAGGTTTGTGTCCCCAGGTTGGGGGGAACAACCAAGATGAACAACTAAATGAAAATAAGTTAAATGCTTCTTCCTCTTCTCTCTCCCTGTCTGCCTGACTGTTAAACTTCACCTTCATTCCTGCCTGCACCCTGCTTTAAAAAAAAGCTCTTACTATAAAAAATGTTGTGTGACTATGTGCGGTAATGGATATTAACTAGATTTATTGTTATCATTTTCTATCTATACAAATATTAAATCATTATAATGTACATCTGAATTAATACAATGTTATATGTCAATGATACCTTAATATAGATAAAAATAAATAAATATGGATAAATAAATTTTGGAGAAAAGCAGTGATGAAAGAAAGAATAGATGAATCAATGAGTAAGAATTTCATCAGTTTCAGGAAGATGGTGATGGGTGAGTGGGCAAAAAGCCTCAGAGGAAAAACACTACAGGACAACAAATAACATCAGCCAAAGGGTGTGTGTGTGCATATATACAAATACATATATTTATGTACATATGCAAACACATATATATGTGACATGATTTTCCATATGGCTAAATAGGCTGCCGCTCAGAAATTTAACAAGGTGACGACAGTTGAAAAATATGAAGATGAGAATGAGAAGGTCTAATATAAATCTAATAGACATTCCAGAAGAAACTAGTAGTGCTGATGAAATATTCAAAGCTATGCTGACTCCAAATTGTCCATAATTGGAGAAATCAAAGAGTATTTTGATTGAAGACATATAGTGAGATAGAGACAAGATAAAGTAAATCTTACCTAGACACTTCGAGGTCGAAAATACAGATTATGGGGCAAAGCACAAAGTTTTTAAAACTAGAGAAAGGTATTCTGGATGATCACACTCCTATGTGGAATATAAAGAAGCAAATCAAAGGAACAGACAAAACAGAAACCAGCGCTGGGACATGGACACCAGGAATTTTAGTGGCAAAGCGGGTTGGGGCAGGAGCAGGTGGTGAGGGGTCCAGTGGACGGTGTTGGGGGAACTTTTGGTAACTTGGTGGAGGGCAGGGTGTGTGGCCATGTAACTGAGAAATGGTGAACCTGCACATATGGGCTAAATTTATTTTGTAAAGCAAAGTTACCTCAATACATATTACATTAAAAAAAAAAAAAACTAGAAAGAGATAACCTACAAAGGAATAAAAGCTTGACTGTCAGCAGACTTTTCAAATAAGTGCACTCTATACTCACCTAACCTATAATGCAAGACTCACTGTGTAAAAAAGAAACTTTAAAAATATGTATAATTAATTGACCATCACTAAAGCGACCTCCACTGCCCAGGGAGAAAAAAGAGAATGAAACAAGTAATGTTGATCAAAGACCCTGATAACCAAGTGGCTACATCTAAAAAAATAATGTACAACCCAGAAATAAAGGCTAATGTTCACACCATAAAAGCAAGTTTGATTTAAAATCGTAGACATCAAATAGCATGAAAGATTAAATCAAGGTGGGGAATTAGCTGTTAAAAATCCAAAGAGCCTGTTGTTTCAGAGATGTGTAGAGATACTGATTTTTAAAAAATTTTCTAATCAAGTTATGTATTTGAAAAAATTAGTGGTAACGTTAAACCTTGCATAACACTTATACACCGTTGTGGGGGGTGAAATGGGTATAAAATGCAATTATCCCAACAGAAGGCGGGAAATGTCAGAAAATCCCACAAAGATAAGGAAGTAGAAATCAACACAAATATATTACTAATCAATAGCCTATTAAAGATAAATGGATTTAATCCATTTAAAATTCTCAGATTGGATTTCTGTTTTAAAGAGACTTACCTAGAACTTTCAAAGAAGTGTAAAAGTCAACAGGTAACAGTATAAAAAGGATGGAGAAGCCAACTTACAGGGTTGATCAAAGGTAGAGAAATTGAGCATAAAAAGAATAGCTATTTCCAACAACAGTAATATTAGTTTCTAAGATACTTTTATCGAATGAAGAAATGAACGAATAGAGGAATGAAGGGTGGGATCAGGGGCGTGTCCAGGTGGTGCAAGGGTCTGATAGTATCAAAAGTGTCGCTTAAATACCTGAGGTCTTTCACCAGGAGGACACTAGAGAAACTGTATGTCAGAGGGACTCATTAAGAAGACCTGAAAATCGTCCAAGGGGCCCCATGACAGGTAAGCAGGGAAAGGTGGCAGGGGTCCTGAATCTGGTTCTTAAATGGTCAGAAAAGGATTTACATGATCAAAAGAGCAAGATTCAAGGATGGAAATCACTCAGCTCCATGCCCAGTGATGGAGATGATGGAGAGAGGGTTGTGAAGTTGAGAATGTCAGGAAGATCAAAAGGTCTAATTGCCTCATGAAAGTGAGGGGTGAGACTCCTGTTACTGAGGGTTGGTGTCTGCTTTGCAGGGCTCCCAAGCTTTCTCATTCTGTGCCGGCCTGGCCTTTGTAAATTCTCATCAGGATATCCATCACTAGAAGCTCTATGATGGCAGCAATTTTTGCATGTTTTGTTCCTTGCAGAATCACCAGACCTAGGTAACTGCCTATTTATGGCAGGCTGGCAATAAATATTTGCTGAGTAAACTCAGTGCTCTTGCTGACTATTCTGCCTTGTGCTCTCCTGTCTTCTGCTCCCCAGAGCCCTGATCAAGTAAAACTTAAGCTTCTTTGTTTAATATGCTAGTTTAAGCTGCAGATTCTCAACGTCCTTCCCAGAAAAGTGGGCAGCGCTTTAGTTGGTACGTACAGGAGTCGGTAAGATGCAAATCATTTTCACTTGTACTCCTCCTTTACCTGCCCAAACCTGAAGATCTTACTTCTCTTCATCCATGAGAGGATAACAATCATACTTTACTCCATGTTTTTGCTGAGAATTAAATGAATCACTTACAGGAAGCACTTAGATGTTTGACACGTGGAAAGCATCTCCGAATGTTTTTTTATTATTATCATATTGTATAATACACTCAGGTTGTGATTGGATGGTGCCACCTCATTGTACGACTGCACTCACTCTGAGGATTGTATTAAAGAACAGATGCTCAACTGAGTTTAATTTCTGTTCGATTGAATACCAGACCCTGTCCGATCCTCTATTACTGCTTTACAAAAAAAGTTTTTTTCTAAAAGGCAAGGTGCAGCCAGGAATGAAGGTGAGTGGGCAGGCAGGCAGGAAGAGAGGGAGAGAGGAGGAAGAAGTGTGTTTATTTAGTGTTTCATCTTGGTTGACCCAGCCCCACCCCCGGGGCCTGAAAAGCCAACTCACTTCCTTGGGATACATGTGGACTATGCCCAATGGCCAGAGGGGACTCCAACCACTACTTCACCAGGGCACACCTCTTTTCAAAAATATTTTTATCTCAATCTCTTTACGCTCCCAAAAACTATTGTGTAGCCGAGAGAACTTTGGTGCGTGTAGGGTCTATCTATCGGCACTGGCCACATTAGAAAATAAATCGAAGAAATTCAAAAATATTTACTCATTTCAACGTAAAGTGAGAAATGCATTATCTGTGAATTGTGTATTTTACAAAGCAAAGTAATGAGAAGTGTGTTATTGTTTTGTATTATCCTGATTTTATCTGTCTTACTAGAGAAAAATCTGGTTTTGTATCCATTGTTCTGTGACCTGTGTTTTGTTGAAAGGAGCCTCGTGCAGACGCAGTTGAATCTGCTCAGGCAGAACTGCTGTTAAAAAGAGAAAGGAGTAGCCCTTGTGACCCCTGAAGATAGTCTTTGAAGCTACAACACAGTCTCAACAAATAGTAATTTCCTACAGAAATTTGAAATTGTATCAGCGGACTTTTCATAAGCCATCATATTAAAACTCCATTGGTCTACGCTGCACTTAAACAGGGGCTTTTTACCCAGAAATGATTTTGCAACATCACATAGTAGTCATTTGTAAAAGAATGGTTTGAGATGGAATAAAACAGTTCTAAATGTATTTCACTGTGCTTTCATGGGAGAATGAGATTTTTACAAGTAAAAAAAAAAATCTTAATATTATTATGAAAACAATTTTGACCTCCAGAATGCTCTAAAAAGATCTCAGGAGTCCACCCTACGCCGAGCCCAGAGATACTATCCTAGGTAATCCAATCGTTCACAGTAATTTTCTCTCCCCTCTACTTCCTCCTTCACTGTAAACTCTTTTCAAGGAGAAATTAACCTATATTCTGTGTTCTCCAATTGGCAAACCACTTCATCATTGCCAATAGTTTACAAAGATAAAATAAAAGGACAATGAAGCAGGAGCAGAAAAATAAAGGGAAAAAACGTTGTAATCGCTTTTAGAAGGAAAAACTCAGTGCAAGAAAGAGCTAAGAGACCACTGTAGTGGGAAAGCACAGCATTTGCATGTTAGTGTTGTCTACGCCAAGAAAACACAGGCAGGCTTAGGCCTCAAGTAGCTATCAAAGGGGATGAGCCAGTGCAAACACCTGGAAACAGGTAGTTCATGACTTGTTCAGGGACTTGGAGGAATCCAGTGTGCCCATGAGAGAAGAGCCATGAAGAGAGCCGTGGAGAAGAGGAGGGATTGAGCGCGTGTCCCACGTTTTCAAAGCTAAGACAAGAATGCAAATGGGGCCCCTAGAATCTAGATCTTAAGTAATTGACAATTGTAAGTCACTTTCTCAAAGTTAGCAAAGATATGTTCTACTTACCTACCTTAACAAACATATCTTTCTGGAAATTGAGGTTCAACAGTGACTTCTGGGATTCTATGAAGCTCGGCATCAGAAGTAGCAATGCAAGGAGGCTAGCCCCAGCCTCTCCATCCTCTTCTCATCCCAGTCCGCGTGCCCAGGGTCCAGACTCTCGATATCTTGGACCAATCACCAACCCCATGGCCAGCGTGGGTGCACAGTGACAGCATGTTCTTCCCTCTCAGGGTTGAATTTACTAAAGTGTGCAGGATCAGTGTCATTTACCAGAGAGCCCCTGCCCCCACATTTAAAAAATATCTATGGAGATACCTCTGACTTACAAAATAAGCCCACACGTGCAAGTTCACCATTCATCAGCCATACGACCATACGCCCTGCTGACCACCACATCACTAAAAGTCCTCCCACTGTCAACTGGACCCACCATCACTTGCTCCTGCCCCGCTCCCTCAGTCCCTTTCCCCTCTGGCAGCATCAGTTCTGTTGTCAGTGACCAAAGGTTGGTCTTACTTTTGTCTGTATCTTTGCTTTGTTTCTTTACATTCCACACATGAGTGAGAACATCTGGTATGCCTGCTTCCTTCTGATTTATCTCACATAACATAATCCAAGTTGTTGAAAATTAAGGAATTTCGTGATTTTTTTAGGGCTGTGTACAACTCTGTTGTGTATATAGAACACATCTTCCTTATCCATTCACCTGACAATAGACACTTAGGAAGTTTCCAATTTTTGGCTATTATAAATAATGCTGTAATAAACATGGATGCATATATCTCTGCAAATTAGTATTTTTGTGGGTTTTGGTTAATGCCCAGAAGTAGGATGACAGAGTCACATGGGATTTCCATTCTCAATTTTTTGAGGAATCTCAAGTCTTACCCCAGACCTGTTGAATCACAATCTGTATTTTAAGAGGACACCTAGGTGATTTGTGTCCTTTTTACATTTTAAGAGACATAGAACCCACTGAAGAGACTCCAGACAAGGGCTGCTTTTTGCCCAGGTCTAAGGGAACACTCCTGCTCTTGTACGGCTCCTTACATGAGATGAGGGAGCTCTAGAAGGCTTCTGAGCATTAGAGGTCAAGGTTACCAGGTCTGAATTAATTTTCTACACAACAGCAGTCCCCACGCCTGGAGCATTACACTGCAGCAGGCTCGTGATTTAGAGAGGCTCTCAGTGAATCCTCACTACAGCCCTGTGAGGCGGGGCTTTTAATTCCAGTTCACAGAGATGCTATTTGAGTGGCCTGGGATTCAAAGCCAGTGGGCTTGATTACTTTGCATCCGCAGAAATGAATGAGCACACGTCACACCCTTCTCTCTTCTACAGACTTACCAGCGCAGCTCTCTGGTGTCCATGTGAACAGAGGGGGCCCTGCAACTTTCCAGACTCCATCTCCTATCCTCATGAGCTACTGCAGCATCGACATGACACAAGACCCAGCTGATCGCAGTGAGTACAGCAGCCCTCTGTCTTTCCTCCAGTCCGACCCATCTCCTAGGGGCTCACAGCCCTCCTCCAAGGCAGGACAGTTAAACATTTAAATGAATCCCAAGTGTCTCTGACTCAGACTGGATCTGGTTTTCCAGGATCCATGAACTGATACACAAAAAATAGGATGCCTTGCTGAGTCCTCTGTGAAGCAGATGTCAAGGTGTGATTAAGCCGGCAAATTTGTATTGTTTTGTTATTTTGTTTACAGGGCTCCATGCATCTGAGGATATTGAATTCACACCTCAGGGTGTGTGTGTGTTTCACTCCACACCCTCCGCCAGCGTTCAGTGCCCTTCTCTGCCAGTGTGTTCCTCCTTCCTTCCCTCTCTCCTCCCAACCCCCTGGAAGCCACAGTCTTGTGTCCTGTGAATTTCGCTGCAATGTGTTCATTTCTTCACACTTCACATATACTGAAACCATCTTGTATTTCTTTTTCTCTCTGACTTATTCCACTTAGCATGACCACCTCTACTTCCATCCAGATCGTTGCAAAAAACACGATTTCATCTTTTTTAACAGCTGCATAGAACTCCACTGAGTCTCTAGACCATAGCTTCTTTGTGCAGTCATCTGTCGATGGGCATTTAGGTTGTTTCCATGTCTTGGCTATTGTGAATTGTGCTATAAAAACAGGGGTACAGGTGCGCCCTGGTGGACCAGGGGTTGGGTAAATCGCCTCTGAAGAAGCAACTCAAACCCCTGGGTCCCAGCCCCAGGTCTGGGGGAAAACAACCAGTGTGAACAACTAAATAAAAAATAAAATAAGATAAAGATGCTTCCTCCTCCTCTCTCTTCCCATGTGCCTCCCCATTCACCTTCAGTCCTACCTGCACTTTTCTTCAAAAAATAAAAACAAATAGTGGTGCAGGTATTTTTCCTGATTAATGTTTTTGTATTTTCTCGGTATATTTCTAGAAGTGGGATAGCTGGATCAAAGAGTTGGTTCATTTTTATTTTTCTCTGAGGAATCTCTATGCAGTTTATTTTATGTGCCTTGTGTGTGGCTCTTCCTTCATTTTGGAAGTGCCCATTTCCCTCTTGTCCTTTTCCCTTCCGTCTAAAGAACTTCCTCTCACGTTTCTGCAGAATAGGACTAGTGGAAAGCCCTCAGAGTTTCCTTCCTCTGAGAATGCCTTCGATCACTTTCATTCTTAATGGATATCTTCCCTGGGTATAGAATTATGAGTTGACAGCTCTTTTCTTCCAGCGCTTTAATGATTTTGCTCCGCTGTTTGCCTTCCTTGGTTTCCCATGAGACATCTGTGGTCACCTGATCAAGTTTAACTGCCTGATTGAGCTATCATTCACGGAGAGACTCTTTTTCACCAAATTCATTGAGGACATTATTCCTCTACTCAATGTCACAAAGATATTGACCCTCAATTTCTTTTAGTATTTCCAATATTTCATTTTTGACTCATACATCTGGAGTATTTTTCTATGGTATAAAATGTGAATCATTTTCTTTCTAAGGTAGAGGCTCTGGGAGTTAACCTCGTTTGCCCAAGGTCATTACAGCAAGCTCAGACCCCTTGCAAACCTTCCTTTCCATTGAATGAATGACTCCATCAGTGTTCCCTTTCCACATAGGCTTCCCATCTCAGATTTCAGCACCTCCAATAAGCAGAATGGCCCCAGGGAGCTCCCAGGCAGACTCTTTTACCAACACGAACCGTTCCAGCAGGAACCTGGTGCCACAGGAGCAGACTGGTCTCTGTGAGTATAATTCCCCTTTGCCCTCCCTCATCCATTGTTACTCTCATCTTAGGGAATCCTATAGTTGCATTTGGAATGTTTTTAAAAGAAACTATTGTTAGATCTTTTTTCGTTCCAAAAATCTATTCAAAATTTTTTCCATCATAATAAAAGAGTCATAAAGGTGAAATGGGTATCTTACTATTCATAATAAGCCCCTTTCCTCCATAACTGGGTTCATGTTAATAAGGCGCTTATGGAAAGCGCCTCATTGGAAGCTGGTTGTCAGGAGAACCAGGAATAAAGGTGAAACTTTCATTCTCACCAGGGTGGGGAAGGAAAGAGGCTGAAGTTGAATCAATGCCCGATCAATTGGGCACCGATCGAATCAGTCGTGCCTATGTAAGGAAGCTGGCATGAAAACCCAGAAGGGTTTGCTGATGAAATGGACCAGGCTCTCAAAGGAAGAGAAGAAATCAGTTCTGAAGAATGTGTTGTATTTAGGTGCAGGTGAAACCCTCCGAGTTTCTAAAAAGAAACAGTTTGTTAAAGAAAAGAAGAGGGAAGCCACTTTCTTGAGGTCAGATGGGGGGACAGCCTGAGTATCAGAGAAGGAAGGGTTTTCAGTCTTTATAACAGCATAAACAAATCAAGGGAGCCAGTTTTCTGAGCCCACAGAGTGACTGCAGAGAAAATGGAAGAGGTGATGTTTCCTCGCAGGAACAAACTAGACCTCAGAAAACAGAGGATAGCACTGTTTACATAAGGACTCCAGCACTCAGAGTCATGACCTGGGGTCTCTATCTCCTGGACACCAAGCCCAGTTGGAGGGAAGTCATGGGAATTCAAAGCTGTGGTCTGGGGGTACCTGGGAAGCAGAGGGCTGTTCGTGTAAGCACTCTGTCTTCATCTCTGCCCCCCAGCAACCGGGAGGAAGCATCAAAAGCGCATCTCATTTACCCAGGCCCAGTATGAAGAGCTGGAGGCTCTGTTTAGCCAGAACATGTTTCCAGACAAAAATCTCCAGAAAGAACTTGCTTTGAAACTCAACCGACCGGATTCCACAGTAAAGGTTTGTCTGATGCTCTGCAGTGTGCTTGGGACCCAGGCCTCTGCAAGACAGAAAGAACAACATTTTTCGTTTACTGAGTAGCGACTGTGTGCTAGTACTGACCTGGACACACTGTCTGTGTCAGCCTCCGCATCCTCCACTTTTTCAAAGATGAGGAAAACTGCGGTTCAGGGGCACAGTGACCGGGTCACAGAGATCATCAGAAGTCTCAGTGGAATGAGAGCTCTAGAGATCTTATCCTCTAGAGCTCAAACAAAGGGAGGACTCAGCCAGACAGAATCCTCACCTAAGGTCTTCCCGAGCAAAAGCTCTGCAATCTGTTTATTCAAAACAATACCAAAAAACAACTAGCTCCCCGACCCTCTGTATGCGCTGACCTCTTCCCACTTTTTTGCAGTATTCCTCCTCACTCCAGAGGCCTTCTCAAATGATCATTCAAAATCCTTCTGTTCAAACTCCCCCACCTTCCCTCTGAAGTACCTTCTCTGCTCTCCATTCAGAACCCTTTCTTTCCTTCTTCCTTCTTTGGGGTCCCAGATTCCTCATGGTCCTCCTCGTGAATCCGTCATGCCTACCACTGCTCTCTCAGAACCCAGTGTTACGGTGATTTGAGGAGGACCTGAGCACTATCTGTTTTGTTTTTCACACAGGAAAAGTCTCATTTCTTTTCTATTAACAGAATATAATCTCTGCTCTTCCCCCACTCCCAGATTTGGTTCAGGAACCGGCGATTCAAATTGAGGAAGCAGCAGCAACAGAAATCACTAGGGTCACCCAGCCAGCTCCTTCCAGCCCAGACAGTGCCCACCTCACCTACAGCATTAGCCAGTCCTTCTTCCTTTTTTCCTGGAGTTTCCTATTTCCATAGCTCCCTTCATCCCCAGCCCTTAGAGCCTTCTAGTTGGGCCTGCGATCCAATGATCACCGAGAATCCCACAAAGGATGTCCAAATGCAAGATCCTCAGTTGGAGAAGTTGGTGGCCTCAGTTCCTGCATTGTCCTCTGAAGCCTATGACATAGCCCACGTTATGGAACTATACAGTTTCCCTGATGAAGAAGAGATGACCAGTTCTTTCAACTGTCTATATCAGTATCTCTCACCCAAAAGGCCCTGGCAAGAAGAATGGGGTCCCTCTCTTAGCACGTCTGCTGGTCCAGCTGTAGGTCCATCTGCTGGGAACACCTGGTCCACTATGACAAGCCAAAACTCTGCACAATACTATCTAAGAGACACCATGGAATTCCAGAAACCCTCCAGTGTGTGGACTTTGGATTCCTCTGAATAAATTCCTAATAAATAGTAGATTTATGGAAAATAATTTCTTGCTCTGCATACACCCCTCTCTTCTTTATGTTGTCTGCTTCTTGGCCCACATATCTGATTGATCTTGCCTTGATATCCATGGAAATACTGTTAAAACAAGACTTTTTCTAAGTATAATTCAGTACCACACTTCAACTCCACAACTCTCCATGGGGAGATACCTTCTCATCCCTTAGCTGGTCAATGAGACTCCAAAGTCTCTCTTTCGCAAGGACAACTACCTCCAGGAGTCATCCTCTTTTAATGGAAGAGGTTGTAAATTCACCTTTTATTTCCTATCTTTAGGTCTCGGGTTTTCTAAAGGGTATTTTCAGTCAAATTTTAAGGAGAAATTACCATCACTATGACCTTGAATAGAGTATGAGTCCACAGGTCACAAGAAATTTACAAATTGGCATATGAAGAGCTAAGACAGATTTTTGAAGATGAAAGGATCATCCAGGAAAACCAACAAAATCAACAGTCAATTTTTTAGAATGAAAGCACAGCAAATTTTCCAGGTATATAACCAGTCTAAAAGTTAATGGTATTTCTCAATCCCAGCAGTAAAGAAGATACAATAAAATAAGTACCTCTTGATGAAAAAATTTAAAGAATCTAAGAAATAATAAGGAAGTTAGGTCCCTGTGGAGAAAACTTCAAAACTTGAATAAAGGACATGGAAAATGTTTTCAATATTTAAAGTCATAAAATAAAACATTCAAAAGGGCTGAAATGATATAAGGTATGTCTTCCAAACAAAATGGAATGAAATTAGAAATCATTTTGCAGTGATTAGAATATGTTAATCATTTTTTCCTTTAAGTAAATGTAGAACTAAATGGATTGGACGTCAGCAATTATATCAAAGTCGTTGTGTATAAAGAGGTTATGCTAATGTATAATAGCATTCAATCACAATCATGAAAATCACTTATATAGTCTTTCTATAAATTATTGGGATTACTATATTATGTTGTCAATATTTTAATGTATTATTGTTAAGTGTACTATATACACATTAAATATATTAAGAATTAATTTTATACACATTCAAAATCAATAACAGAAGAAATTAACAAAATCCACAAATGCATGAATATTAAAAAGCACACTCCTAAGTAATCAAGAGGTAAAGAAGAAATCATAAGGAAATTGGAAAACACTTAGAGATGAAGGAAAACAAGAACACAATATGCCAAAACTTATGGGACAAAGAGAAATCAGTACGTAGGAGGATATTATAGCCGAAAGTCTACATTTAAAAACATATAAATATATCAATATGCTGTACACCTTGAATTTACATAATTCTACCTGTCAAATATATTTCAATAAAAATATCTTAAATCAATAAATGTTTTATAAATAAGAATGAAGCTGACATGCTTATACTAGTAACTTTTAAATCAAACTGTAAGGCAAAACACTGTTGGAAGTAAAATAACATTAGACAAAAAAAGGAATAATTAACACGAAAGAGATAATTTTGAATTGTATAAATTTAAAAACATATTCCTGAAAAATATGAAATAAAAATTAACAAAATTCTTGGGGAAACAACAAAATATAATCATAAGGGAAGATTTTAATTTAACACTAAATAATTGATAGGGCCAATGGATAAAAAATTTAGTATAGTTGCAGTTAATTAGCTTGATCTAATGGGAATATGTAGATTTCTACACCCAACTGGTAGAAAATACACATCCTTTTCAAGCACATAGCAACCTACTAGATCACAAAGCAAGTCTTAAACCCAAAAGAATGAAGATTTCTTTGATCAAAAGGCAAGTAAATTAAAAGAAACTCTAACGTTTCCCTCCACTTAGAATTTAAGCATATTTCTATGTAATTCACTCATTATGGAAGAAATCATAACGTGAATCATCTGGTAGCACACAGTACAGAATAATAACTGGGTCCGTGTTTACAGGAGAAGCTAATAGACAGGAGAGGAGCAGGTTTCCAGGTTCTTGTTAGCCATCACTTCTGGGTTATCACTGACGGGTCTTGCAGGGTCAGACCACAGACATAGGAGAGAAACACAGAGCTTCAGGCCATGACGATCTCTTGTTTTTCTTTTTCAGTTTTGATTTCTTAAGTAGAATGAATATTTTTGAGAATTTTATGTTTACAGGAAAATTGAGCATAAGGTAGAGATTTTCCTTGTACCTCTTGCTCCCACATATATGCAGGCTCTCCCGCTAGCAACATCCCACACCAGACTGGAACATTTATTATAACTGATGAACCTGTACTGATAGATCATATGGTTTTATGGTTTACAGAGGGCTCTCTCTTGGTATTGTACCATCTATATGTTTTGAAAAATGTATAATGGCATGTTGACATGTTTCACAAACCTTCTATCCTCCAAGTAATCATCTCTCTCTCTCCACCAGCCCCTAGAAGCCATTAACCCTTTTACTGTCTCCATAGTTTTGCCTTCAAGTCAATAATTTTTCACTTGAAAAATTAAAGATAAACAAAAAAAAAAAAGCAGAAGAAAGAAGAACCAAATCACTAAAATCAGAAGTGAAAACTGGGACATAACTATAAATCTTACAAAATAAAAAAGCATTATGAGAGTACTATGAATTACTGCATAGCTTTTAAAAGTTGTATATTTTTGATAAAAATGAATAAATTTCTAAGCAGACACAAAATGCCAAATCTGACTCAACAACAGAAATGCTGTAAATAGAGCTTTAACATGTAAAGAGATTGAGTTGGTAATCAAAAGGTTGCCATAAAAATATTAAATAAATAAGCACAGGTCCAGATGCCTTCACTGTTCAATTCTACCAAACATTCAAAGAATTAACACCAACCCTCCATAACTTGTCCCATAAACAAAAGAGAACACATCTGAACTCATTCTAGAAAACCAATACTATGTGAATACCAAAACTTAACCAAGGCATCTCAAGAAAGTGACAAATATCTCTTGTGAATATATATATATATATATATATATGCAATTTCTCAATAAAATACTAGAACACTGAATCTATATAAAATATAATCCATATAAAATATAAAGAGGATTAACAACCAGATCAAGTAGGGTTTATCCAGGAGTACAAGGGTAGTTCAACATATAATAATCGACTAATGCAATATGCCATATTAATAGATTAAAGGATAAAAACCACATGATCATCTCAACAGACAGCAAAAGGCCTTTGACACAATTGCACAGCTTTTAATGATGAAGGTGTTCAATAAACTAGGGTAATTATTAAACTCTTCAACTTACTGACATCATGGAAAACTTACACAGGCAACCATATTTATGGTAAAAGACTGAATTTATATAATTAATTTCTTCTTCTTTTTTTTTAAAGGAAAGATATAGTCAGGAATGAAGGCAAGTAGGAAAGCAGGCAAGAAGAGGGAGGAGGAAGAATTTTTATTTATTTTATTTGTTGTTCATTGTGGTTGCTCCTCCTGGCCCCGGGTCACGAACTCAGATCCTTGGACTTTATGTGGGCTGTGCCACAGCAGCAGACTTAATGCCTGAGCCACCAGGGTGCACCAAGACTGAAAAACTTTTCTCAAAGATCTGGACCAGGTCAGGGATGACCACTCTCACCACTCTCGTTCAACATAGTTTTAGACAATGGAATAAAGCAAGGAAAAGAAGTAAAAGATCCCAATTGGAAGGGAAGAAGTAAAAGTATCTCTATTCTTAGATGGCATTATCTTGTATATAGAAAATTCTAAGGCATTCTTAAGAAACTTTTTATTTCGAATCATTAATTTTAATAATCAAGGTCAGCCAAGTTTCAGAATACAAGATCAATTCAATAGATAAAACTGTTTCATTTCCACTGCTAAAATTGCTCACCCCAAATAAGTTCCCTCACATATATGCATAAATACAAGGAAAATACATGCATGGAAAATCTAGTATAAAAAGGAAACTCATTGTCTATTAATTATGGTAGAACTTAGCACGTCTGCTTTTAGTCCATACACTCAGATCACAACATTGTTGAGCCCTGCATGTGCTAGATAGTATCCATGTGCTTTACATACGTTCATGCATTCATGTGTTAACGTACTAACATGTGGTCAAAACAAGTACTAGGATGTCTACTTCAGTTGTGAACTGGGGAAGCTGATACAGACACAGAGCGGTTAAGTAGTTAACTTGGTTGAAGTCACATACTTAGAAATGAACAAAGCCCAGATTATATCTTCTCCTTCCTCAAGGAGATAGCTGAGTGTGTTTCTTTGAAGAGGATGAAATGAGGTGCACTAACCTGGGAGTTAGAAGAACTGGCTTTAGCACTAGCCAATCATGTGGTGTGGGGCAAACACGTTTCCTTCTTTAACCTGTATCCCCTTCTCTGTAAACAAACAAAAGAGAGTTGGGTTAAGGGATAGCTAAGCCACCTATCACTTCCAATTCTGTCACCCTGCACTTACTCTGCTGATTTCTGAATTGCAAACTCTCTTTTCCCCAACAATCTCTGCAAAAAGAGAGCCAGGAGAGGACAGTCACTTACTTGTCATGACAAGAAACAGGAGAAACAGAAACAGGACCTCATGTCCCTTGCATAACTTGCTGCTTCAGCCAGTGATGGGTTTAGGTGAGAAGCATGGTTATAATTAGAGCAGCAGCCGCCGGACATCTCCTCCAGCACTGAGCTCAGCCGGACCTGTGAATGCAGGCATGCATGGAGCTGCTGAGGCCACTCTGGCCTTGAAAAGGATCTTTCTTGGGAGGATTTCCCTCATTCCTTGAGGGCAAGAAGACCCATTGATACAAAACCCCACTTCCCTTCTGGTTCCCCTGCTAAATCCCGCTCCAGTAGAGAAGGAGTGTTGGTAAATATAAGGAAGGAAAGACTTGTAAGCTGAGCCTGGTCACATTGCCCCCTTGTGATATAGTTTTATTTTTATCTTCGAAGCTCTTGAACTATTTCTGTTGAAGTTTTCTCTCCCTCCCTTGCCTCCCAAGCAGAACTCTGTCCTCAGCGGCAGCTGATGCGCCCCCCAGCCGCCTCCTGCAATCTGCTTGCGCTCAGTCAAGGGACCAGGTGCAGCAGAAGCTGACTCAGCCCCCGCCACCCAGGTAAGCATTTCAAATGTGAGCAGGTGCACTGAGGGGCCTTGGGAGTGGTGAACGTCAGACAGAGGCCCAACTGCATGTCTCCTTGTTCGGTGCAAGAGGGCTGTTGAGCAAATTCACTGCCTATGGGGGTTGGAGGGAGGGAAGTTTGAGCTGACAACAAGACCCAGTCATTTTGAAGAGCAGGAAGCCATAACCTGATTTCTGGCTACTTAGGTTCTCTTTCTTCTACCATCAACCCAGGGTGTTTATGTACTGTCTCTAAAGTGACACTGTGGCTGAGGACAGCCTGGTGAGACAAGCTGGTGGAAGGTCCAGAACCTAGGATTTCTATGAAGTCCAAATGCTGTGACCTTTTCACCAACAAGCATGCACCATCTTTAACTGCAAGTCTTTCTCATCGAGCTTAAATTCCGTCCCTGGCGTCCTGTGACCAGTTCCTGTAGCACCGTTGTATTTACTATCTGTACTGCTTAAACATTGCATGCAGAGCGTGAAACCTGTTTTTCTCGAACGATATTCCCGAACTACGGCTCTGCCCTCCTCAGCTCCCTTGAATCCAAAATGCACGCATGGACTAGAAGTGACAATATTTTACAAGATGCAAAACGTATTCAGGCATTTGCTCCCGAATCAGAAAGTATGACAGATCTGAAACTCGCCTGTCCGGAGAGACCACGGTAAAGTGAGTCTTGTCTGTAGTATTAGAAGTTTTAGTAGGTGGATAGATTACCTCTAGCTTTTGGAATAACCGCCTAGCGTTGCAGGCACAGAACAAATAGCATGGAGAGGGGAGCAGTGTTCATTTTCTTATTTTCCTCAGAGCCTGGCTTTCATGTTATGTAGTTCAAAGTTCAGTCAAGGCCAGCCTGTGAAGTCTTCTGTGCAGCGAAAGTGCTTCTGTGCCCGCTGAATTTTGAAGTCTACAGACTAAACCCACCAGAGCCAAGTCAAAAAAGGAGACCTACTCCAATATCCTAACTCCTCGTTCCTGCCTGCTGGCCTCGGTCACCTCCAGACATGCCCCCTAATTCTGTGAGAGGCGTCTGGTTATAAATATGCCTGTTTGCTATGCACGGTCAACTGTATATAATTTCCTAATTTTAAAGTTCCAGGACCTCCGTGACACCGAGGTCTGCAAATTGCAGGGTGCTGTCTTAGTGAGACCCAAATGTGTTGGTTTAGGGGTGCCAGGCAGACAGGCTGACCACAGCTACTCCTACATAACTCAGCTTCGTTAAGCACTTTCTTGGCCAGCAGTACAAAACAGTCATTTAAAATGCTGATCCTCCCTTCTGATTTAGAAGCAGCAGAGAATGTGAGGAACTAGAAAGTCGGCAGAGGTCAACTGCAGCTGATGAGGTTGAGTAGAGTTGGGGTGGATGGTGCTGTTTTGAGGGTACAGTAAAGTTTCTGTAATCATAGCCGGGGCTCACAGACCCAGAGAGGAGCAGCTTCAGCCAACTGGCTGAGTTAAGAGCGCCAGAGGCAAAGAGTTTACTTGAATATTTAGCGTCTGGAATTAGGTATCACCATAGCAAGGAGATGGGTTCACCAAGTTTGATGAGAGGAGCTCATTGACTGGCTGGCTACCAGGTTAAAAGTGAAAGATTATCTGCGGTCTTTAGTTTTTGACCTTGTCATTTTCACCGGAGCTGAAGCTCAGGAATAAAGAACTATTGCCAGGACTAGCCACATGAGGAGGCAAAATAGATGCTAGCATCATCTGAGGGGGGTGCTGAGAGGCCCCTTGTCTAAAAATAGCTCCTTGACATCAACCCTCTTTGCCTACGAACTTTCAAATTATAGTAAAGAATGTTCAAGCCACTACCTGGTCATCCCATTCTCTTTGGCTTGAGTCAGTGATTTCATTAGACCTGGTCTCCACCTTCTCATGACCTTGTTGGCCAAGGGCACTGAGTCACCCACCACCTCTTCCTCACCCAGGCTGCGTCCTACTTTGCCCTTGGCACTACGCGTGCTGCCCACATGCCCTTGACCGCCCCCTCGCAGCTCTGTGTGGCACTGAGGTTTCAACAGATTCTCTCAGTGAAACACCACGGTGAGGAAGGAAAAAAATGAAAAAACACATGATGACAGTCAGAGCCTCGAGTTGCCGGGGCAAGACACCTCATTTACCTGGGCCGCAGTTTCTCTTGCAGGGAATGAAGAGTTTAAGTGAGACTCTTGTGACGTGAGGTCCTCGGATTCTCAGCATCGTCTGGAGCTTGTTATGTAGGAAGATGCAGGCTCACCCCCAGCCTCTAGGCCAGAATCCACATTTTTAAAAGATAGTCCTCGTGATTCCTATGAGCACTGAAGTTTGAGAAGCTCCAAAGATTTATGGTTATCTACCGAGTTTCTGATTCGATGACTGAAAGGATTTAGAAGATGGTCTACACCTCTGAAAAGAAATCTGGCAGCATTCAGAGAGTCTGTTATAACACAGTCCGCAGAAGTCTTCCGTTCAGTTAAAACCACATTAACCTAATAAAGTTGAGATCTTTTCTTTCTTCCCTCCCTCCTTCCTTCCTTCCTTTCTTTTTTCCCTTTCACTGCCATTTATTTGTTTCACATTTTATTTTTATTCCGATGTAGCATCTATTTATTAAGCGGTACCTTCCACATATTATTCCTTTCCTTGAAAGCAATCTTACAAATGAGGGAAAAGAGGAATAGAGTGATTAGCTTATCCAAATGTGTATAACTAATTACAATAGCATAGTCAGTGTTCGAACCTAAGCACTTTTATGATTTCCAACTGTAAGATTTTCCATTTAAGTTTTTTAAAAATCAGCATTTACAGAGTCTTCATATGGTATCATTACAGATACCCAGTTAAAAACAAACATTGTATTCATAACTTTCATAAGCTATTATTTTCCCATGGTCATCAAATGAGGCAGTCCTACCGAAAAATGTGATGATTCTGTAATCTGACATATTTTACATATACTTATGTGAGCATGGGACATTCTCTTAGCTCACTTTTATTTATTTGTTGGTTTATTTCTGGCTGTTCCCTCTGGCCCTGGGTCTCAAATCTAGGTTCTTGGGCCTATGGTCTGCTCTCCGGCCACAGGCTGAGCTCCGGAGCCACCAGGGTGCACCGTGAAACATGTATTTTTCGTCCTTTAAAAACTAGGCCCCAATTAGCCTGCGTTTGGCATCATTCCACGTCTCAACTTGTTTCAAATTGCTCTCACAGCTCTCTCCAAATGCTGCCTTCTTCAGGGTTCCATTCAATTCCAGTCAACTCAACCCTCTTCAGGGAAGGCTGGCGAGTGCTGGGAGCTGAATTGGCTGTGCTCACACCTCTTATAATCAGTTCCTCAGTAATGTTGGTGCATTGGGCTGAGTACCACACTTTAGTGAGAACCACTATTCTAAACTGACCTCCGTCTTTTCTAAAAGAGTGGTCCACATCGCACCACAACCAGCATCAAATAAAGTTTCTGCTCCCAGGCCAGCTTCTAACAGTGGCCCTATTCTTGAAAGAAATATCCATTACTCTAATTTGTATACCTCTAATCCTTCCACCTACTCAGATTCCACTTAACCTGCCTCTGGGACAGCCAGCAAAATCCAGTTCTGTGTAAATCTCTGAATGATTTAAATCTCAATTATATTATTTTGACGGCTCTCTCCACCGGATGGGAAACTTTAAAGCTCATATTTTGGAGACAGTGGTTTGACCACAGAGTTAAGAGGATGGGATGTATTTCCTTTTCAGACGGGAAATAAGAATTTAAAGGTGAACATGGGACCAGGGAAAGTGTAAGGGGAAATGGCACCTGGTTCTGTTCTGTGTTATTTCAGCAGAGACTTTTGTCAACTGTTTCACAGTAAAGAGTTTCTATCATCTATGTGCTTTGATTTAGTAGTGTTTCATTTTAAATCTCAGGATCCACATGGTGGTGAGGATCTTTAACCCTAGAAATTGTCCCCTTCACATGTATGTGCATGCTAGGGTAAGTTTTGGCAGACAACAGAGAGCAGTTACAGGAAGCAGAAATTACGCCTCCCAGGGACGGTAAGTTGTCCCCTCAGAGGGCACTGTACGTCAATGAATAGGACATGGGCCAACATGGCCTGGGTTGGAACTTGATTCCACAGCTTAGCATCTGTGTAACCTTTAACAAGTTACTTAACTTCTCCAAGATTCCATGTTTTTGACAATCAAATGGGAACAATGACACTTCCCCCAGGGTGGTAGAAGTAATTGAGAGCATATATAAAATCTCTTTGACCTCTGTTGTTAATATAGACAACCAAAATACTTCCCTTACTAATTAGTCATTCGTTCATATTTTCCCCTAGGGTTACGAAGCAAGAAGAAATTAGGAAGCTATGGTAAGTCCCAGGTGCTGATTGTCTTCATCGTTTAGAGATCTAGATTTAGCTTCATTTGACCTGTAGCCCAGCAGCTGGCAGACTTGTCCTCATGGCTTGGGGATATGAATTGGCTTTTTTCAAACCAAAGTTGCTAGAGCAGAACCTAGAAGAAATTGACATGGAGTAAAGACAAAGCAGAGAGCCGAGAAAGATTTGTGAGCTAAGATTTTTAGCAAAAATTTAAAAATGAAAAAGCAAAAAAAAAAAAAAAAGAAAGAAAGAAAGAAAGAAAAAAGCATCATTAATCTAAATGGTTAACAATTCTTCCATTCAGCAAATATAATTGAGCATCTACAATGGTCCAGGCCCTTATGACAGGGAATAAAACCAGAGGTGGCGCCTGTCCTCCTGTCCACACCCGCTCGCCCCCTGGTGGTAGCTGGTTAAATGAATGGCAGCACACTCATTCTAGAATGTTATTCTGCAATCACAAAGTTAGCAAAATGTAATGACTAAAACAGCCTAGTCTTGTGTATAACACAGTTAAAACATGGGGTGCAAAGTTGTATTCCTAGTAATATGACTTGTATAATAGAAATGGTAATTATGAACTGACTCTGAAATCATCCGTAATCCAAGTCAGAAATAACAATTGTTAATATTGTAGTGCATTACTTTCCGTTTTGTATTTGTGTTTCCTACTCTAAAAACCTCCAGCAAGATACAGAGAAAAGAAAGGAGAGAATGTTGATGGTTGTTATTTCTGGGTTGTAGGCCTGAGGGATTTTTTTTTTGCTTTGTTCTCTGTGATATTTTCTAAGATTTCTACACGCAACATGTAGAAGCAGGAAGTCAGTCCTTTAAAACACAGTCCCAGACGTGCTTAGAGCTTCTTTTCTGGGAGGGAGTCACTGTTTGCTCTTTTCTCTCGCCTTTGGTGTCTCCAGGGCAGGGCACGCCAGCCTCCGCCTGGCCAACACCGACACTGCGAGGGATGCTTCAGCCGTCACTGCCGCAGTCCTGTGGAGCTCGGGGTCTCCTGTATGGTGATGAATTGTCGCCTGCTCTGTGGGGCTGCCTTCCACATGTGCAAGGAGGCGGAGCACGCGCTCCTCTGCCCTTTGGAGCAGGTTCCCTGCCTCAATTCCCAGTACGGCTGCCCCCTTTCCATGTCCCGCCACAAGCTGGCCAAGCACCTACGCGTGTGCCCGGCCAGCGTGGTGTGCTGCTCCATGGAGTGGAACCGCTGGCCCAACGTGGACTCTGAAACGCCTCTTCATGAGAACATCATGAGAGAGACCCTGGATGAGGAGTGTTTGGACACAGCCCTGGCCCTCCAGGACCAGAAGGTTCTTTTCAGGTCTTTGAAAATGGTGGACCTTTTCCCAGAAACGAGGGAACCCACGGAGCGGGAGCCTGCCCTCAACGGGGAGGCCAGTTGGGAGGACGTGCGAGGAGCGGTGGGTGGAGTGGATGCCCGTTTGGGACCGCAGGGCACTGGGCCAGCAACCGATGGAGAGACGGTGCAGCTGAGTCAAGAGGAACGAGAGGCATTAGCCAAAACCAAAGAAGGGATGGACCTGGCCAAGTTTGACCAGTGGGAAAACATGTTCAGCAAAGAGCATGCAGCGTCTGCTCTAACAAACAGCTCAGCGAGCTGTGAGAACAGCAGCAGGAACGGCCCCAGGAGAGGTGAGGTTTCCAGCAGCACCCACAAGGGAGGCGACGGAGTGCTCAACGGGCAAGACCCGGAAGAGAACCAGCCGCAGCAGGACTTCCGGGCGGCACCGGAAGTAACCGGGCTGGCCCCGTGGCAGGACGGCGTTCTGGAAAGACTGAAAACCGCGGTGGATGTGAAGGACTATAACATGTACCTGGTGCACAACGGGAGGATGCTTATTCACTTTGGTCAGATGCCGGCTTGCACGCCTAAGGAGAGGGACTTCGTTTACGGGAACCTGGAGGCCCAGGAAGTGAAGACGGTGTACACCTTCAAAGTCCCCGTGAGCTACTGTGGAAAGCGGGCTCGTGTTGGAGATGCCATGTTGAGTTGCAGGCCAAGTGAACACAAGGCCGTAGATACTTCAGATTTAGGCGTCACTGTGGAGGAGCTGCCAAAATCAGATCTCATCAGGACCACCCTCCTGTGTGCTTTGGAACGAGAACTCAAGGGTCATGTCATCTCTGAGCCCAGGAGCATCGATGGGCTCTTTATGGATTTTGCTACACAGACATACAGTTTTGAGCCAGAACAGTTTTCGTGTGGGACGGTGCTGGCTGACCTAACCTCTGCCAACCCAGGGGGCCTCCATGTGGAACTGCACAGTGAGTGTGTGACCAGGAGACACAACAAGAGTAGTTCTGCCTTCACCTTCACTTGCAACAAATTCTTCAGGAGGGATGAATTCCCCTTACATTTCAAGAATGTCCACACAGATATTCAGTCATGTCTCAATGGCTGGTTCCAGCACAGATGCCCCCTCGCCTACTTGGGATGTACATTTCTTCAAAATCATTTCCGTCCCCCAGGACAAAAATCAAAAGTCATCTACAGTCAGGAGCTGCAGACCTTTGCCATCAAACCAGAAGTGGCTTCTGAACTGAGCGAGGGAAGGAAGGATAGGCATCTCTCAGGCCATGGAGGAAAGGGCCAGAACTGTCTAACTAGCCTGCCCCTGGAAGTCCTACAGTATATTGCTGGGTTCTTGGACAGTGTCAGCCTGTCCCAGCTCTCCCAGGTGTCTGTCCTGATGAGGAACATCTGTGCCACGTTGTTACAGGAGCGGGGAATGGTCCTTCTGCAATGGAAGAAGAGGTATTTCCATGGAGGCAGCTCCTGGAGAGTCCACAGAGAGGCAAGTGAACACTCATTCTTTTATTCGCTCACTCAACAGACACATATTAAGACCCTTTTCAGTGCCAAACACTGGGATTGCTGGGAATAGACTCGTCTCTGAAATCAAGGCGGTCAGTGTAATAGGGCATACAGACCCATATACACAGGATGGTGGTGCCTGTTTTTCCTCTGTGTATTTCAGAATGTCTTCTGTTTGCTCACATCATTCTTTCTCCAACCTTCTCTACCATGGTCTTCCTGCCAGGAGACTGGTATCTACAGACCGCCTCCCTCCAGTTTCCAGTTTGGCTGATCTAATGGAGTGTCTCAGCTGATGGGAGCGGGCAAGAAGAAGAGATTGGCATCTCTCTTCTGGTTTCTTCCCTGTCTGGTACTTTGAAGGCTATGCCTCTCTTCTGGAGATGGCTGTATCAGGTGGTTCTCACCACTCAGTTACTTCTTCTGCATTCGGAATGACTTCCTTCTTCTTGTTTTCCTGGTCTAGGGAAGTAGCACTCCATAGGTTGTTTCTGACCCCGGGTACTGCACTCCAGCCTGTGGATTTCCTACACCCCACCCACACATTTGTAAATCATTTCTTTTTAAAATTCTCTTCAAATCACCCAACTGTGTATACCATCTGTTTCCTTCCTGGGCTCTGATTGATATGGTATGCCAACAAATTCTCCGTCATCCCAAGTCACTCAAATGGTTTAAAACCAGATTTCACCTTTGTTAAAGCCACTTGGGAATTTTAAACTAATTTGGTCCACACATTTCCCATTTCAAGTGTCTATTTAAGTTTTCAAAACACTCTCCTATATAAATCAAAGACTTTTCCCTTTAAAAAAACCAACATTGTTCATTCTTCCCAGTTGGGTTATGTTTACTTAACATGTATCATAACTTCTCTCAGCTTTCACCACACAGAAGTGAGACTTCTAAGTCATTGTGTACAAAGTGCCATTACCATCCTTCCTCAGAGTAAATATGCTGGTAACATGAGCCCCACGTTCAGGATGCCCATCTAAGTAAAAAATTTCATAATCCCACTATTGAGTCTCTTCCCAGTATGTGCGTGTGTGCACATTGGTGTTGAGGAAATAGAGTTGTTTGCATCTAGTTTTATTAATATGTCTAAAATAGCTTGTATGTTTCCATTTATTTATTCTGTTTTTTTGAAAAAACAAATGTGACACTTCCCTTCATATATCCATACCTATATTCATGTGTTAAATAAAACCGTCAACCAGCCATAAGCAAGGGAGAAACATGAGTGAGACGAAGGCCTGCCCTTAGGAATATAGTCTAGAACTGCCCACAACCACCCTTTATAAAATCAGATGTAAATAATCTAATCTGTATACTTGAAATTGTTTTTTGGTTCAAGTAGTCTCTAATTAATTGATTGCTGATCACTTATTTATTTGGGACAAACAATTTTCCTTGCAGGAAGAAAGAGAAAACTTAGTTGGGACTGAGAGGTGTTCATTTTTAAATAGTCTTTTAAAGTAAAAAAAGAAATCATTTTAAGATCCAAAAAAAACCCTTTTTTTTTTTTTTTTACATAGGAACAAAGATAGGAAACAGAGACTGAAGTGGTCAGATTGAAAGGGTTAGGCTAACCAGGTTATACCTCCCCTCAGAGCCAGATTTTAAAACTAGGGACTTGGGGTGAGCTTACTGTGTTATATACAGATGTCGATTTACAGTGATGCACCCTTCACGCTTACATTATGATTCAAAGATCCTTCAATAAAGTAAAAATTAATTAAAATAGGAACAACTAGAGACTTAGGGAGCTTGAATACCAGAATGCTAGATTTCTCTTATGAGGTACTTGTTCTTTAGAGACTTTATTAGGATATTTTCAGTTTCAAGCAATAGGAAAGCAACTTCAAGTGGCATAAACAATAAAGGGTATTTATTGGCCCATATAACTAAAAAATCTAAAAGGTCATGACTTCAGGACTAGCAACTCAAGAAAATGCCCCCAATAGCTTTTTTTTCTCTCTATTTCTTTTCTCTCCTTCCTCAATAGTGGCTCCATTTAGCACACAGCTCTCTCTTGCTGGTCCCTGGTGGCAGCCAGCACTCTCTACAGCTGCAGTTTCCCAGTTCAAGTACAAAGAGAAAAAGGGGATCTGCTGCCTGGTATCCCAAACAAAGCATCCCAATGACTCCTGATTTGAAGCATGTGTCTATTCTAGACTAATCACTATTAGACAGATTGCTGTTAGCGGATCCCATACAACTACATGACTGACTGGGCGGGTGGTCAGTAGGAAGGGGAACCAGGAGTTTCCCCCTTCCAGGTGATCACCTCCCCAGACAGTTGGTTGCTTGGGGAGAAGCTAACAGGTGTCCATAGTAGCCATGAAACACTCCAGAAGTTAAGGACTGGACGAGCAGAAGGGCACCTCTTTACACGGGTCAAGGAAGGCCAGTCTGAGGGTGCTGCCCAGTGTTCACCTTTGAACTTCTGTCTTCCCCAACAGATCTGGCAGTTCAGCAGCCTCTTCTCCAAAATCAAGACGTGGGAGTTTAATGACGTCGCCTCCATGTCTGAGCACCTGAAAATCTGTCCTTTCAATGTTGTAGAGCACAAGACTGACCCGATCCTTTTGACTAGTATGTGTCAGTCCCACGAGCAGCCCCAAGAGAGCTTAGTGGCCACCTTTAGAGCCAGACCACGAGGAAGACGCACTTACTAAAGATTCAGACGTCACCGTTCCTGGATGCCCCTCAGAGCTACCGAAAGTAGGATGGCATGTGGTTTTGAGAAGTTGCCTCTGAAAACTGCACCTGTGCATATCAAGATTGGGTGGGAACATGGCTTCTGAACTAATATGTTGTACAGGACTAAGAATTTCCTAAACCATGACTGTGCAGTGTCTCCACTTACTTCCTTTCCCTTTTGTTTTCTAAGATAAATCAGGTTGAGGTTGAGTGTGGGGAACTTGAAGCCATTTGGAAGAGAAAACAGGTCCTAAGAGGATGAGGAGCAGTGAGTTCCATAACAAGCCCAGGCCTGTGTGTTTATGGAGGGTTTTGTAGTTTCCAGAGCAAACTTGTGAGGCAAGTGATGCAGGGATGGGGCCTGAGGTGCCATCCAGGGCACCCAGCGGGAGGGGCCACACCGTATGAAGGTTCTAAAGCTGTTAACAGTCAAATCCAGGGCTTCCGTGCATTTAGTCTCCCCTGGTCTCTGAGTGTAGGCTGTTGCATCGCAGCCCAACAGAGAGACCTTGGCCAAACTGCAGCGTCTCGGATACCCCAGGTCACAGGATGAGAGCCTGAAATGAGGTCACTGAGTTTGTTGTGTCGAATCTTGCCAACATATAGAAAAAGGAACTAAAGAAGTGAAGAAGCCAAAGGAGACACGCTATTTATGGACAAAACGAGAAAGTAAGAGCTATAAGCCTACTTTTCAGTGTTTTAATGATGCCTTGAGAGTCAAGGTTTTTCCTTCTGAAAATTATATTCTAGGTGTAGATTAGGTAAAACGTGAACATAGCCCAGCACCACCCTGTGTTAGCTGAAAAGATCTCAGGCCATGAACACCAGCTTGGCGTTAATGCTAAAATGCACAGGGTAGTTCATGGAGACCACCCATTTGGTGAGTCCATACAGGGCCCCCTGCAGTTCCTGAGGCCCCAGCCACCAGGCCCTGGGCACCACTTGAGTGCCCATGAGGGATCTTGGGAAGGAGGACATGTGAAAAGAGTGGTTCCCTGTGATTGTACCTATCTATTACTGGTCATGACAGCAACCTGTCCAAAATGGGTGATTCTGAGTTTTTGGGTAACAGTGAATATTCATGAGAACAACAAGAAAAGGAGAAAAATACACAGTAGGAACTGACATCCCCTAGAGCAAATGTTCTCAGAGCTAGTGACATTTTGAACCAATAATCCTTTGTCATAAGGGACTGGCTCGTATTATTGGATATTGATCAGCATCCTTGACCTCTACCCAACAGATGCCAGAGGCACCTGTAGGACTATACCAACCAAAAGTGCCTCCAGACATTGCTAAATATCCCTTGGGAGCAAAATCACTCCTGCCTGAGAGTCAGTGATCTAAAAGATGACATGCCCACAGTAGTCAGGATGTACTTTTTACTAGAGAAAAATCTTACCCACATAGCGATATGCAATGGTGATGATGTCATGCAGAGCTTTTTAATATACCAAGTAGGTTGGAGACACATGGTGATTTTAAGTTGGGAACCAGAGCTGATTTGTTTGATGAAACATCCTGTCTTGGGATCATGTGCAAAAATATTTCCTGTCAGCTCCCTCCAGGTGTAGCTGAAATCAACAAAGCTGTGTGCTTTGTCCTCTGCTTATGTCCCTCCCCTCGCCATAATGGGCGCCATTTTCCCTGCATTTCTACAGCAAGTGAGAAAGAAGGGAAAAGGAGGAAAGTCATTGTGGGGAAGCAGAAAACAAACAAGTTAGCCAACAAGAGAAAGAGTTTAATCTGGATGCTTGATGTTTGTTGCCTGGGTCTTTCTCCGAACAAGGTCTCAGCTGGTGTAGATGAAGTAGACGATACTTCAGGAAGGCAGTCAGGAAGGCATTAGGCCAAGTGCCCGGACAGAAATATACTTGCCTTTTCATTATAATGTGCCGCTTGGTATTCTTTGGTAAGTCAGCTCTATTTTTTTCTAATCCTTATTGTTTGGTTTAGAGTTCACATCTCTGTATCAGGTGTCATTTTCTAAGAATATAATTAGAGTGTGAGCTGTGACTATTCGGCGAATATGAATACCTGGAAAGAACTAAACACCGAAATGGGAAGGAGGAGAGAGTCTCAGATCAGTTCCATGTGTTTTGAGACTAGTCCTTCCTCTGTGGAGAACGTCAGCTCCTAAAGTCCACTTGGGGTTTCTTAACTCGAAAAGGAAAGGAAGAGGAGCTATTGATTAAGGAAGATGAAAATTGGGGCATACTGTTAAAAGGAGGAGAAGGATAGAGAAAGGGGGAAAGCAGTGGCCTGTCCCTTCACAATCTGGTGGGTGGGAGCATCCAAGGGTCTGGAGAGCAGTTAGAGAATGTTCACGCTGCTCTGTGGACAGCACCTCCAGTTGAACTTGATTTTTCCTGTTGCTACCTTCAGAACAACATTGAATTGATAGACATCATCAAATACATTGGATAAGATAGCTACTTGCATATATTGCATGAAATTAGGGTCCTACAGTTATCTACAAATGTCCCCAAGTGCATTTATGGTGAGAGGGCAGTTGGAGAAAATGAGAAGAAGTAGGAAAACAGACTAGAGAGTGTGTTAATATGACTGTCAGCATTAGCTGACGGGGGCAAGCAGTTAGGCATGACTTTAGGTTAAGAAGCAGCTGAGGGGCATGAGGGGGTCACTCCCCAAGAAAACAAGCCTGGATGTGGCGCCGTCGGAGCAGAGCTGAGCCCTGCTGAGTATCGTGGAGGAACAAAGGGTGAGCTCTGTAGAACGGGGGCAGGAAGAGCCTCGTTGCCTTAATAACATTGGACTCCAAAAAAGAAGTTTCTGTTTTAGATGAAGGAAAAAATGAAAAGCAATATAGAACTTGTAATGGGAGGACTGCTAATCTATGTAAAAATCCAATCTGTGTGATGTCAAATCTAGCTGAAGACGTAGACTGCACGTGTGACTTACCTCCATGTCCTGGAGCTCCTGATGTCTCCACGAGGAAATAAACTGGTTTGCACTCTGAAAGGCTCAGTGGGTAAATACTATAAGCTGGGTCTAGAGACAGAGTTGTGATTTGCTGGGATAGAAATCGCTGTTGAAACGAAGGTCTGGGTGTCTTGGAGAAGCGCCAAGCAATGAGCCTGAGGGATGTAGTGCCCTAGACATATGGGCAGCTCCTCAGACGCAGTGAAGTCCTGGGTCAACCATGGGTCTCAGTCACTAATCTTAGGTCCTCCTTGATCTCACGTCTTCTCCATCTTTCAACGTTTGACTCAACTCACACAATCACAGCACAGACTTCTATATCCTGCCCACCAAAGATCCCCTGCAACAAACCCCTGCCTTTTGCCTGCCGTCTACTGCCTCCGACTTACTGCTGAGCCCAGTGGCCTGGAGCTGGGACAAACCCATGTGCTGACCTCTCCTTCTCCCTCATCCGCATACTTTGTTTGATGGCCCGCTTTTTGTCCATCACTGACTCGCCAAATGTCCCCACCTTTTTCCTGTTACTTTTTGTCCCAGTCCTTGGCCCTGGACTTACGTGAAGTTCATGAACTTCCTCCATCTACCTTCTTACTGGACCTAGATTTCAGTCACTCAGCTGTAGGGAGTCTGCACTTTCTTGAGTAGAGGTTGCTGTTCTGACTCTTAACTCCTTTTCATACCTCCTTTGAGCCTGTGTTCCTTATGCTGAGTCCCTTTTTGTTGGTCGAATCGCCCCCTTTCCTCCTTCCTATTCTGCAATTTGTGCTTTTTCCTCAAGAATCAATACAAGGGTAGGCAGAAGGTGACTGCTTTTCACAACTGCTGAAGTCAGGGGAAGGTGAACTGCCTTCATGTGGACTCTGCTGGACCCCCTGCTGCTCCTCCTGTCTGCCGTTGCCCAGGCTGACCTGTTTTGCACCAGGTTTAAGAAGAAATAGTCTAAGGCAAAGGGTCAGCCCTTGACATGCAGGTACAGGGGAGTGGGCAGAGTAGGATGGGAGCTTCTGGATCTTCTGAAAGAGGGGAGGAGAATTAGATTGTCAGAGGCAGGGCCACTGGGGCTGCGCAGAAAGTGCTTTTTACTTCAGCATGGGGGCGGACCATTTCCCCACTTTATTTCCAATTTCAGGACTGAACAAAGAGAAGATTCAGAAATACCTCTGCAAGGAAGGGCAGCGGGCAAACAGCGCAGCCAGGCAAAGGCGGACACTTAGAACGGTCTTCCCAGGTTAGCAAACTGGGAAGGTTCCGAAATCAGAGAGGAAAGCAGAACCTTGGTGTTTGAGGCAGCATTCATGGGGCCGGGAGCAGGATCACAGATGAATGTCCGTGAAGACATCTAGTGGGGAGAGGACACAGAGGGAAGGAGACCCTCTTCCTCCTCTGCCCCAGTGGAGGGAAGTCTGTCTAGAGCCTCAGGCGACCCATGGCATCCTGTTAGACACTTGCGGAACAAGTGGGGAGGGGTGGACACAGTCCCTTTGCACATGAGCGGTCATGGTGCAGAATTCAGGGAGGTCACTGGAGAAGCTTGACATAATTCGCAGGGAAGAGTCCAAAGGAGCCGTGACAACGACCCCGCCACCAGCCCTCATCCACCATCTCAATGTCAGTGATGATGTCATCTGGATCAAAGGAAATCTCATCACTTCCCTCTGGGGATGAAATTGATGGGGTATTAGGAGTTTAGACAGGAATCCCTCCCTTTGCCCACTCTAAACCTCAGGGAGGAAAATGTTCCCGTATGCTTGATACCAAGTCTGGGTCTATCCCCGGCCCCCAGAGTCCATTCCCCTTTCCTGTAGTAAGACCCTCCGGCCCCAGACCCTTCAGAAATTCCCCACCTACCGCCTTCGTAATCGTACAGGGCAACAGCTGAGATCCCGGCCCCAGTCCCAGCCGGGGAACCTGATGACCCTGGATAACGAGAATGTAAGCATGGTCTCTGGGTAATGCGGGAATTTGTCCTCTTACTCTCCCCTAGACATGACCAAATGCAAGAACTGCTTCTGTCCCCTCTCCCAGCTCACCAGGCAGAGTAGAGGGAAAGGAGGACTCAGGTTCAAGTACATCTTCATAGTCCCCCTCTGGTTCATCATCATGCTCTTTTCCCTTCACCTCTGCAACATCCTCATAGTCATTCTCAGGCTCAGGTTCAGGCTCTGCTTCATACACGGGCTCTTCCTCCAGCTGGAAGACTTCCGGAGTCCTCGGGGGAAGAGCTGGGGGCTCCTCATTGTCCTACGAAGAGGCAACAGAGAAAGGTGACTTCTACTCACCGGGAATTGCCTGTCCCAAAACTCCCAAACTGGCCAAAGCCCACCCTTCACAGCCCTCCACCTCCGTGCAACAGCCTCTCCTAGAGCAGTGTTTCCTTCTGTTTCATCCCTCAGTCCCCTTCCACACTCACCCACCCACTCACAGCACCTACCAAGAGACGATGGGAGGCCATGTAGAAGGTTTGAGGGACCGGAAGTGGAAAGCAAGTCAGAATTTTTGGAAGAGCAGGACGGGGGTGAAGAATGAGTTCTTTGTTGGGGATACTACAGCTTAGATGATCAGCTGGCCTAGTCTGCGTGGGACTGGGGCTAAGAATGCAAAACTTTCCTTGCTACGACCACGTCAGTCACAGATAAACAGGATGTCTAGTCACTTTGTGGTGTGGTCCTCCTGCTTCAGACATGAGAAGATGGGGAAGGGCCAGAAAATCCTTGGACTCTGCTTACCTCCAGTGGAGATTGTCTCGAGGGCAGGGAGGGCAGCGGGGGTTCCCTGCTGGTTCGCACAGGCTCGGCCTCCGGTGATGGACAACTCCCTGCTGGAGGCCAGGCCTGTGGAGAAGGAAGCATCTCCAGTCAGCTAGCGAGCCTCCATTTTCTCTCTTACGCTGACTCAGAGCATCCCTTCCTCTCTGGCGATTCAAATCAAACCCACCCCTCAAGAGGGTCTCCAACCTGAAATGATCACGCCTTCCTCTGGGTTTCTGCCCCAAGGATTGCTGCCCTGATGGTGACCTGCGTTGCACTATGTAAATCTTGCAGTTTCCCCCTCACATTTAGGTATATATGAGGCCCGGTTGCACAGCCAGAGTGAAATCTTCCTGAAGACAGGGATAGTAGTTACAAACTTTGCCTAATACGGGGGAGACTTTGGGCTTGTTTTTCCACCAATGATTTGGATCTTAGGTTCTTGTCTGGGCAAGGAATCTTAAGATATGGATGCCGGACCGAGCACTCACCTCTGAGGAGATTTTCTTGGGCAACGGGGCTGGCACCACGGGCTCTTCCACCGTGGCCGCTGGCTGCTGAGCCTCATGACTCTTTTTTACCAGAGCCTTTCTTTCCTGTTGCTGCCTGGCCACCTGTTTTGCCTTCTCTTCTTCCTCCTGCTTCTTTTTCTCCTCAGCCATTGACTCAAACTTTGCCTTCAACCCACGGGCACCACTAGAAGCTTAGGACACAAGCAAAAAGAATTAGAGTTGTCTTGTGTGTGGGAGGGAGGGTGGTTGGCTGGCACTTGAAGGACGCAGAGGGAGTAAGTTGAGAGGAGATAGAGAGGTCAATCGTGGAATGGAAGATACATTATAAGCCTTTGTCCCCTAACCCATATCCTTTCCTGTTCACATCCTTAAATCTCTACGCCCACGTACTTTCCACGCCGATCCCTGTGTGTCCCACCTCTGTGCATTCTTCCTATTGACCTTATCCCTCCTTCTGTTTACCGCCCAGTTCCCTACCCAATGCCATTCTATCTTTCTATCCACTTAGCCTAGTTTTCCTAGGAGAGAGAAGCTGTAAATAGGAGGGTAGGAGTCAAGTCCACGTCAGCTAATCTAAGTGTGGAGGAGACTCTCTAGGGAGAAGAAAGTGTAAGGAGAGGGTGGGTTGAGAACCATAGAAGGAATGAAAACTCACCAGCCTCTATGGGAGTTGTCTTCTTATAAGCTGTGGTTGGGGCCTCCATTTCACTGAATCCAACAGCACTCTGAGGTAAAACAGTAGATACAGTTTGGGGAAAAGGAAGTGATACTGATTCAGAAGGCACTACTGGTATTGGGGCCATCGTAGGAACTATCCCGAATCATGTGACACACGAGGTGGACGGGTTATGCCAGCACTGTCTTGTGGAAGAGCATACACAAGTTCTGAACCAGAAGGCCCAAGTCTCCTTGAAAGCTCAGTGTTACAGAGCCTCGCACTTCCAAATCCAGGGGCTCAGAACACAGCAGGATTCCTGACCAGTGCATGAAAAGGAATTGGCACAGGGGAAGACAGCGACACGGAGCGGGAAGAGATAATGGACTGGGTTCAGCAATGCCAATCGGTCAATGACATTTCAATCATTATCTTTCCCTGGGGTTTGTTTCTGTCTCTCTCTCTCTGCTTCCCTCCGCCCTCCTTAATAAAGCCCAGCCTTCAGAGCCATCAACAGGGAGTGCACATAAGAAAGACAGCTCGGGGCACCTAGCTTGCCCACCCCTCTTGCAGCTTTGCCTCATTGCCGTGTAGGGAACTCGGCTCCAGATACCGGAGTTCTGGTGCTTTACCTTATCCACTCTGTCTTTCTGGATTCCATACTGACCACCAAAACCTTTGGCATAATCTGCAGAATGGAAATATCTGAGAGTCACAAATGAGCCAAAATGCTGGAAAAGTGTGGGCAGGGGGACAGTAGGGAGAAAGACCAGTTGATAGGGACGCAGAAAACAGGTGGATGAGGGAGTGTGAGAATCAGAGGACAGAGGAGAGAAGGAGCGTGGGTGAGGAGAGAGGAAGAAGAATGTGGAAAAAACAAGTTGGGAGAGAAAGGAAGGGAAAGAAATGGGAAGGGGAACCAAAAAGAAAAGTGACAGAAATAGATCAATGCGAAGGAAGAATGGGTAAAAAATAATATTAATAAGGAGAGCCTCCAGCCCTCCCCTATGAGCCTCAGGGACGAAGGACGCCTCTCTGTCCTCTGTAAGACAGGGGGGCCTCTGAAGTTCATAACCAGTTCACACTCTGGTCATGACCCACCTTTCCAGCTGCGCGCCTTTCTCAAGGATCGCTTCTCTTTGGCTTCCCTTTCCTGTCCTGCCGCTGGTCTTGTGGTTTCCACCCCGTCCCTTGGAGCCACCCCGCGTGCATATCTACTCTTCACACATGTCCCCTGTGACCCCCGGTATTCGGCGTCTTGGCGTCCATTTCCAGAAAGCAGGGAAGGAGGTCTCTGTGCCACTCGGTGAAATCCTTTCCTCCCCAACCCCACTCACCTTTCTGGGACTCGTGCTTCTCTGTCTCTCCTTTGTAGTCGTATCCTAGGGCCGTCTTGTCCCGTTTATCCTTCTCTATCCCATAGCGACCACCAAAGCCCCGAGAGTAATCTGCAGTGGAAGGAGCAGTCATGAGAGCTCACTCTCAGCCCACAGGAAGGTGCTGTTGAAGAGAGAAGCCAGGAGGAGAGGGTGCAGGACAAGGGAAGAGAGCGGGGCTGAATATTGATGAATTATAGAGAAATGGTATCTAAGTTATTGGGGAATTAAGCCAGCCTTTGCAAACTTCGACTCAATATGGCTCATTGTTTTCTCCTCCTCTCTTACTTCCATCCCAAGATGAGAAGATCATTTCAGTTTTTTGCATTCAAGGAAGGGAAAGTACAGAGAGTGTAAGGACAGACTTCTGGGATTGGGGGGTGTGTGTGTGTGTGAAAGCAGATGCATAGGAAATGCATGCCTTTCCCTATTCCCATGTAAACATTTAGAAGTCTCAGCTAAAATACAAAATTTTTTAAAAAATAGTGTAGATCAAAAGTAAAGGAGGGAAAAAAATCCCTGGCTCCAGCAACAGCTAGATAAATCAAAGCAGAATGAAGGCAATGATGAACGGACACCGCAGAAAGCTGAAGGATGCTTTAAGCCCCAAATTTAGTGTCTAGGAATTAGGATCTGAGGTCTGGGTTTCTGAATTTTTATACAGGAACAGGAGGTAGGGGAAAAGGAAGTGAGACCCTGTCTACTCCTATAAAGATGTTCTAGTCAAATTCTACTCACTTGTCCAGGGAAATGGTGAACGTGTAGTCTGTTCATCATTTGGTAAGGGGATTCACTTCTATGAGACTTGGGAACTCTAGGCCTAAGTGTGTCCAATACCCAAATATCCGATTTTATTCTACCGATACCAGGAATTTTGGTGGAGAAAATAATTTAAATACAAATACAAATTTAAATACACACCACAGAAAGAGAAAGCATCAGAAAGATGCTTATGCAGCAAATGAATATGCAGCAAAGTAGATCTCAAGACAAAAATACACAATATGAGACAAGAGAGACATACGACAATGACATGAGAATAATGCATCACTCATCTGGAATATGTGTACTGGCATCAAGCTATTAACAATCAGAATACATGGAACAAAAACTGAGAGAAGTAGAAATAAAAATAGAGAAATCTACCATCACAGTAGAAAATTTTAACAACTTTCTCCTGGAAGACAACATAGAGAGAAAAAAAGAAATCTGATTCATAGAATGATTAACATTATTATCCATCACATCAGTTAACAATACTTAATTAGCATATATAGAACATTATACCACAAAACTTCAGAATACCATGTTTTCATGCACATGCAAAGTTCACTACAGCCCATATGCTTATCCAAATAGTGAATTTCAGTACACTTAAAAGACAGAAATATCATATATTGTACTCTCTTATTAAAATAGAATTAAATTAGAAGTTAATAATAATAAAGTCATCTAGAAAATTCCCCCCTACTCAGAAAATAAGTAGTATACTTCTAAATAGTATATGGGTCAAAGAAGACATAGAGGAAGTTTAAAACTAATTTGAGCGGAATGAAAATTAAAACATACACCACATTGTAGAATGCATCAAAAGTAGTGTTTAGTAGGACATATATAGTTTTAACTGCCTATATATGAAATAAAGTCTTAAAATTAACTCCCTAAGTTCTGCTAAGATTTTTAGCAAAAAAAACAAACAAACACATTACAATGAAGAAAAACATAATAAAGAGCAGAAATCAATAAAATTTTAAAAATAGAGAAAATGAACAAAGGGTAGTTCATTGAAAACAAAATTGATACATTCTAACAACAATAATCAATTAAAAAGAGAAAAAGCACAATACTATCAGCAATGAAAGAGCATATCCCTACAGCTCTTACAGAGGTTAAAAATAAATAAACGAGGGAGTGGAGTCAAGCGTATACTGACATCTCTTTTCCCCTATTTCAGTGGGTCCTAAGAAAAAGTCTGTTTCTAGCAAGCAAGCAAGCAAGAATGCAGTAAGTGAACTTAGGCTAGTAAATTTGACAACATAGACCACATGAGAAAATTCCTTGAGAAGTACAATGTACCATAACTAACTTAATAAAAATTGAAAGGCTAAATAGATCTTTACATATTTAAGAAAGTTAAATCATAATGAATGAAAAGTGGTTCATTACTATTAAGACCCCTGGAACTCAGCTAGAAGACGAAGTTTCTCTGTGGAGGGAACTAAGCACGGTGCACGCCAAACACCATGAAGCAAATATCACTCTGCCCCACAGAACAAGATCACGAGCAGAACTTACACACGCCAGAGAAATGGTCACTGTGAAGTAAAGCATATGTATTAAACGGAGTAACTGGCACCCCCTCCCCAAACTGCAAATAACGTAACAATATGAAAGCAACTGTAGAATATTTTTTAAATCATTTCAAATCTAAAGAAGGGAAGAAAACCTAATGACCACAACAGCTGAAAGGAAGTAAAAATGTTAATGGACATCTTAAACAATAACCAAATACAGCTGAAGGGAGAATTGTGAAATTAACGCAGATCCAACGGTGTAACCTAGAACACATCACGGAAAGGTAAGGAGATGGAAACGAGAAATGAAGAGAGCAAGAATACAACTCATCAAAATACCAGGGATTCGAGGAAAACAGTAATGGGTGCATATATTTGAAAAGAAGAAAGCTCTAAAGCTAATTATCTGGCACACCCCGGTGGCTTAGGGGTTAAGTCTGCAGCCTCTAGCCGGAATAGTCCGCATCTCAAGGAACCAGGTTTGTGACCAGGGCTGATGACAACTACACAACATAAAAATGCTTCTCCCTCCTCTCTCTTCCTGCCTGTCTGTTCGCCTTCATTCCTGCCTGCACCTTTCCTCTAAAAAATGAAGAAGATAGCGGGGAACTGGGTCATGGAATGACGGGGCTGACAGTGTTGGGGAGTTGAATTCTGAGCAGAAGAGCAGGTCAGCATGCTCAGGCTGCAGTGAGGAGTACTTGCCTTTCTGAGATGTGTGTTTCTCTACTTCTCCTTTGTAATCAAAGCCAACTGCAGACTAGAGAGAAAAGAGAGACAGTTGGTTAGAGTCTGAATGGGCAGTTTTTCTCCTCCCTCACTGCTCTTACCCCCAGCTTAGCCCAGAGGTTTGTGAAGAGGCCCTCAGGGCTGAATACGGGATTTAACTGGGATTGAGCCCTGACAGGCTGGTGTGGAGACACTGAGCTACAGGGAACATGAACTCTGGACACAGACAGGTCTAGATTCAAACCCCAGCCTTTCCTATTTAGAGTGGTTTAGCTGTCCTTACTGCTCTGTCACCCTGGAATCATGCTGTCCCTTGTCTCTCTTGAAAACTTTTTTTTTTTTTTTTTTTTTTGTACAAAGGAGTCTTTAAAACACCTGCCTTCAGAGATCGATGCCAAGTCCTGGAAAAAGGAAGCTTCACCTTCTAAAAACATTATAACGCTAATTTATTTTTTACTTTATGATTGGTGGGCATGTAACTTCTGTTTTCCTGAAAGTCATAAGTATTTATCAGGCTTGGATGTTTGACCAAAAGATGAGCTTTGGAATTTGCCTCTTCCCTCTTCATGTGTACAGACACAATAAAAAAGCAATGAATGGTTTGAGGGATTCTAGTTCTGTTTGAGAGCTTTTGTTTCATTGAATGGACACCCTTTGGCTCAGCAGGACCCCCGCCCCCTGGCCCCCTCGGCCCTGTCTTTCCACAGGAGAAGCAGGAGCCAATTTCAAGGGCTAGTGTTGGTGAGTCCTGGAGGACTGGCGGGGCGTGGTGTGGGGAGAGAGAGGTCACTTACCTTGTCTGCCCTGTCCTTCTCAATTCCGTACTTGCCCCCAAATCCCTTGGTGGCATCGGTCTGGGATGAGTGCTTCTCCACCTCAGCAACATACTCATGACCCACAGCACTCTGAGCAAATCAAGGACAAATGAGTGACCAGAGGAAAATGACCATGGCAAGAAACAGAACAATTCAGAGATGGACTGGGATGTAAGAACATAAGAAATTCCATTCTGGGTCCCACTCAGCCTCTGGCAGTGTCAAGAATATGTGTTGGGAGAGGAGGTGGCTTTTTCTGGAAACTTGAGCGTTCTGACACATTGAGTTTTTTGAATAATTGTTAGGAATCGTTTATTCAGGAAATGCCCATATGATGGGCCCGAACCCAGAAGGAGAGAGACAGACAGCGAAGCGTTTAAAGCAGAACAAAGAGAGATAAATCAAGAACTTTGTGTATCCAAATAGAAATGGAGGTGGATGTGGGAAGAGGTCAAAGGGCATGAACCGGATGCCCCAGCTTGGATTGCATACGTCATTGAGACCGCCTGCTGCTTTTGTTCTAGAGCTTTGCTCCTGTGTGGCCTGATGTCACCGTTCAGAGGTGCCCCCCGAGACCTAGTTCTATAGTGACTTTCTCATTATACCACAGCGGGCTGGTGGACAACACAGAGCCCGTAAATCTTTTCTTGTTCCCGCCACTGTTTACTCCACCTGCTCATCTTGTTTACTATTTGATTTTGCAACGTGTGTCTTTTCTAATATTTAAATAAGGTTGTTTTAACAATTTGGGAATTGAGGAATACTTCAAGTAGTGATAGCTTACAGAGGCTCAACTCAAAAATACTAGAAGTTTACTCTTCCCTCCTGTATTTTGTATCACATGCTGGAATAAATGTCAGTTCGGAGACTGATGTGAAATCCTGTCCTAGACGAGAGCTGGGGAACTCGTTTTGCAGCATTTGAGATCTGCGTAGGTCAGGTGTGCTTGTCGAATTTAAGAATGAATGATTGCTTACCTGTTTTACCTTTTCTTTTTTGTGTGTATATATATATATATATATCTGTATACACACACATGGTATGTATATATATAGAGAGAGATGTATGTACATGGAGAGAGAGACACAGAGACAGAGAGAGGGACAGACCAGAATAAAGGTGAGTTGGAAGGCCGGTAGGAAGAGAGAAGAGGAAGAAGTACTTAATTTGATTGATTGATTCTATTTAGTTGTTCATTCATCCTGGTTGTTTCCCAGGGCCTTGGGATGTGTGTGGACAGCACCCAGTGAACTAAACTGGGAGGCCACCCACGTGCACCCTGTTTTGCTTTTTCCTGGGGCCTTTGTGGGAGAATACAGTGCTCACACTGCACTTTATACCAAAGACAAAATAAGACAGCCTGAGGATGAACTAAAGGCTTCCATTAGATTGTTTTCTCCTTGGAGATAAAACCTTTTATTGTTCTTGTAGGAATAGCTGTCTTGGAGGTTAGTAAGAGCTATGGAAAATAGGATGGTTCTCAACCGTCATCTCTTTTAATCATGCATATAGAGGGTCTGATTGATACTAAAAACAATATTCACATTTGAGGGCGCCCAAGGGATAAACTCACATTATGTTTTCACATCTATGTGCCTGTCATGTAAGTGGTGTATAGACTGGAGACTGAGAGCATTAAAAGACTCGGTAAAGAAAATAAGAGAATGGTAACATAGATAAAATACAAAAGCACTTAAAAGCAGTAAACAGTTTTGAAAGTGTCTGTCCTCTCTGCCTGCGCTCCTTGTCTCTGGTCTAGGATTGGGGCGGTGGGCTGCGATCAGCCAGCCCTTCAAAACTCTTGCTTCCACTTTCAATCATCTGTATTTTGTGTGCTGAGATCAGCAGGGAAAGTGGATACAAATAACATGTGGACATTCTGTTTGAGAGCCCAGATGGTACTTCTGAGAAAAGTTTTAAAACATAAAACCAATACATGAATTAAATAACTTTAAAAAGAAAATCTCGGTTTCAACTCACCTTGTCCATTCGGTCTCGTTCCACCCCAAACCGCCCTCCGTAGCCGTGCGATGCTTTGGGCCCCGATTCCATCTCCTTCTTCTTGAGAACATCATGCTCCTCTGACACTTTGCTTCTCAGCTGGTGGATGCTGGAAGTAACCACAGAGAGCCACCTAGCGCTGGGAGGTCGGCGGGTATCCTTCCCCCATAAATGAAAATCTTGAGTTGCGTTATGTTCGTTTTTAGCAATAACCCAAACCCCCCAAATATACCAGCGAAGATCTGGGAGTAAGAGATTCATGTGACCCGCATTCCATAGCCTGATTTAAATGCTCCATAAGTCTATAGTATGTTCTCTAGTCTGTTATTTTGCTCCCTACATAAGCTTCTGATGTCTAGTCCCCTTTTTCATGTTCCTAAATATTGAAGGATAATTATACCTATAGTGTAGTAACTGCAAAGTTATTTTTCTCTCTGAAGAGACTGCTTTCTAGCAATTGAGATCATTCATCCCGCAAAGCATAAATGTATCCATACTCAGTTACCAGCATATTCTCATCTGGGAGTCTACCCCAAGGAAATGATTTTAAATATGGGAAAGCTTAATGTCTCATGATATTCACTGGAATATTGTATCTAATAATAACCACCAAAAGCATTCAATTTATTTGACCAATAATTGGGGAATAATTGAATTACAATATTATTTTCATCGACAGACTAGGAATTACTAAAAATAATGGCCATTTAAAATGTAGCATTAGGACACTTATCTATACATTAGCTAGTACGTGTATTTTTTTTGTAAAAATGAACACCCTTTACCCCCATCCCCAAATCTGATCATTCCTGAGAGAACTAATGATTAATAAAAACCAGTCATTTTCATGCATCACAAATGGAGCACTTTAAGGCTCAGATAACCTTGATTTGGGACACCGCTACCCCTAAGAAAAGGTAACACCCAGAGAAGGTGTTCTTTCTTCAATTTTATCTGGACCCTGAGGCCAGGACAGCCAGGACTGATTCTTCGACACATATAAGAATCCTGGGGCTTCTTAGACACATGGAAAATACAGCTTCTTGCAGGAAGACATGGAGGCTTGAAGGTGGTGACGTTGCCGGGACTTCGGTAGCTTGCCCAGGGTACCACTCGGATGAGTGTCCCGCAGCAGAAAGCCTCCTTGTTTCATGGAAGGATAGATCCATCTGGTGGCTGTGTTGTAGACTCCCGGTTAATTTTAGAAAGCTGGCTTTGGATCAGATGAAATGAAGCTAAGTCCTGGAAGAACCCTCTGTGCCCACGCCTGCTCCAAACCCTCTGGCAGACAGCTGTGCTAACTCAGTAACACCAGCGCTTTCAAAGTGTCTGTCAGAGCCCCTGCCGGTTCCAAAAACATGTCATTGACTGGTACTTCCCAACCAAAGTGAGCATCCAAAGGAGGAAGAAAGGGGAGGCTACATGTTACTTTCAAGTGGGAAAAACCTGCCAAGTTTTAATGAGTTGACTGATTGCTACATGGGTGATAATGATACATTGAAACAAGTCATTACAAGGGATCAGAAAATGAGAGTCAGGAGTATCTATCTAATGGCTGACAGCAATCTAGGACCCCGCTTGCATATAATGTAATGTGAATGAAAATCTTGGGGCCACAGAAGACCAACTTTTTCTAAAATTCTCTAAGATACAGATGAAACCACTTTAAGTTATTGTGATCATTCCTTCATCCAGTAAATATGGATGAAATATTAAACTTTTGAGTGTAATGCGCTATTAAGCATTGAGGACACAAAGATGATGAATATTTGGATGCAGTGAGCAGGTGGAAGAGACAGAGAGGAAAACAAACATCTTTACAATTAATTTTGTTAAGTAGCTTACTAAGAAATGACAAATTAACTCTCAGATGCCTGTTTTAAGTTTGAGATACCTTGGAATTGATTTTTAAAAATGCAATTTAGGGGAATGAAATGAAGTTCAAGACCTCAAAGATGAACTAAGAAAAAGAACGGCTCTCATTTTTATTATGAAAGTAAAAGCATGAAGGTGGGTGCCTCAGACTGGGATTTCATTCCCAGATGAGATGACCATATATGTAGAAAATACTAAGGAATCTATAAAAAAATCTGCTCAAAACTATTAGGTACATGTGGTAGGGTAGTAGGATATAAGGTCCCTATCTCCAGGTCAATTTTAGTTTTACATACTAGCTATGGACATTTGGAAATCGAAAGTTAAAACTAAATCCCATTTACAGTTATATGAAATCTGTTTCATAAAATATAGGCAAGATAGAAACACTGAAAGACATTGCAGAACAAATTAAAGGACATCTAAATAGTTATCCTTTGTTCAACAAATTGAAAAACTTACTATGTTAGTTGACTCTAAAATGGCTTATAGATCCAATGTGATCCCAACCAAAATCCCAGCAGGCATTCTTATGGGAATCAAATATATGTGTGTGTGTGTGTATATATATATATATATATGAAGATTTGGAGAACTTCCTGATTTTATCTTATTATAAAGCTACAATAATCAGTGCAGTATGTTATGAATTAGGTAGATATAGAGATCAATGAAATAGTCTAGCAATAGACATAGAGATATACTGTAAAAAATTTCAAGTAAGTCACTGAGCAAAGTGACTTACTCAACATCTTTTAGTGATGTTGGGAAAATGAAATATCCATATGGAAAAAAACCCTCAGACTTTGTCTCACATTGTATGCAAAAGTTAATCTGTAATAGAGTTAGACTTAAGTGTAAAAGCTAAAACTATAAATACTTTAGAATAAAACTGGGGGGGGGGGGTTCTTTTCAACAAGAAAGAAAAGAAAACAGAAGATGAAAGACAGGTTTTGGGCACTCCTAGAGAGATTCATACCTATGAACATGATTCCAGCTCGTTAAGGCCAACCTCTGAGGTACCTAGTCATTCTAAGTAGCCTTCAGGAAATAGTGGAGCTCATAGGAGTTAGCATTCCATTTCAATAAGAGAATGATGGATATGACAATATATGTTTATTAGACACAGAAACAAAATGATACAGTGGTTCAGAACTCAACCCATAGAATCAAAGTGTGACAAATTCAAATTACTCAATTTATATCCTTGGGCAAAGTACTAAATATCAATACATCTCTTTTACCTTTTCTGTGACATCAGAACAAAATCATCTATGACAACAGGTCGTTTTGAAAAATCACTTAGCATTTTGAAATGTTAACCATCATTCTTACATCATAGCCACCCCCTAGGTTTCTGCATTTCTCTGTCAGTAATCTTGGCACTACACCTCCTTTCATTTCCACTTGGTATAAAGTGCCAGAGTACAAGAAAATAGAAGCAACGAAGGCAGGTACCAAAGTTCAGTGAGGCTGTAACTAAAGGCCAGGCAGGGTTCAGGAAGTAAAAATAAGCCAGTTCTGCTAGATCAGTGCTACTCAAGGTCCACCCACGCGCCCATCTGTTTCTAGTCCACCAGGAAGTCAGGTCAGCAATTGAGCATGTCCTTTAGAAGCTTTCATGGCCATTGGACATAGTCAGTTATACCTGTAGAATCTAAAAATAAGTAATTCTGCTTCCATTTTTCTGTTTTTTTTTGTTGTTTTTTTTTTTCGTTTTTCCAGCAATTTAATTTTAGCTTAGTTTACACAAGTCTGAGAGATGTGCAAACAAGCAGTCGAAAACTCTGCTCTTATGTCATAGATGGTTTAAGTAGACTGACCCAGAGTAACAGCCAACCTGCACTGGTCTAAAGAAAAGAAAGCAGAGAGTCTGAGTGGGCAGGGTTGGGGACAAGACGGAGGGCAGGACAGTGACCAGGCACTGTAGTCAGTTCCCAGGAAACACCAGAGCTGCTGAATGGATAGGATCATTTGAGCTCTTCACCAAATTACCAAAACACTCCCCAAACCTAATGCACTTACTGCGCCTAAAACAGAAAGAGCTTGTGGGGGTGGGGGATGTGGTGAGATTAGCTAGAACCTCAGTCACTTCCTCCTCCTGCTTTGAGTCACTCAGCTCTGGAGCTACTCTGTCTCCAACTTCCCCATCCTTCCCACTGCCCTGCAGATGGTGCCCCCCAGACGACCCTGAAGGTGGGCTCAGTCCACCAGCCAGAGAGAACACAGAATCTGAGCACTTACTACTGGAAGGTCTGCTAGAGGTCATTTTGAGCCTGATGGGAAAAGTAGGGCTGAGAAGGGAAAGGTGACTTGTCCAAGGTTACCTGGCTAGTCAGTAGCTGAGACCAGGCTTTTGCACACCTGTAGCCCCTGGTAAATGAGAGGGGAGTTTTTGCAGAAATGTCTCAAGCACTTACTCTATCCTATAGAGATCCTGTTAGACTAACAAGGAAACATCTCGGGTCACCCCATTGTTAACTCCAGGGGGCACCATCAGAGCAGTGCATATGCAGGACTGTGCAATACAGCAGTTCAGGTAGGCACTGCTGAGGAAGAAGCACAGTCGTCATCGGCTTATGTGTTCATGCTGGGAAAAGACTCCATTAAAATAATGTGTATTTCTGCACTAGGAAAGAGCTGCGCTAAGAGGCACTAATACTGTGCTAGACAGTGTGTGCTAACGCACTGGTTTCTTACTAATCGTGGCTGTTATAATCCCCGTCTGATAGAGAAAGCTGAGATTTGGAGAGGACGTGTCTAATTTCACATCACTGGAGTGGCGGAACTGTGAATTAGATCTGAATGTACCTGATATCCAAACTCACGCTCTTCCCATCAGTCTGTGGCAGGGATTTCTTAAAATGCTTTGCTGGGTATGCCCCAGACGGGCACTGGGAGGCTAAAGAAGCCGCCACGAGACTTTTAGCCTTATCTTTTTTTTTTGAGAGGAATGAAGGTAGAGGAGGAAGAAGCGTCTTTATTTATTTAGTTGTTTATCGTGGTTTCTCACCCCAGTCTCCAATCCTGAACCTGCGTCCCCGGACATTATGGGGTCCACACACCAGCATCTCAGCCATCTGAGCCAGAAGAGCACACCCTCTGTGATCTCATCTTAATAGTCTTTAGGACAGTAGGACTCAGTGGTCTTATGTCCTTTACTCAAAAAGGGGAAAGGGGTGGACTATATGTAGACATAAATATATTTTTTAAATCTATGATCCTACAGAGGAGCATCAAAGAAACTTCCCATATGCCCTGGTCCCATTTTTTCATCTCTCCAAATGCTTCCAGAATTGCTGGGTTTAAGAATAATGCTCTTTATAATTAGGTAAATCATGTTTGTCTGATTAAATAACAATGCGTGCTACCAAATATCACTGAGGGCATCGACATGTGTCAGGTCTTCAAAATTTATTGCTTGTGCAACATGGGTGTCCACTCACATTTTGTAAAATTGAGGGCAAATGAAGTAAAAGCACTATTGTTAGAGTATCGAGGGGAAAAAGCTAAAATGGAGCTTGAAATTGGCTGAATGTTGCCAGTCTGCGCAAAGCCACTGATTTTCATGCACTTTTTTGCTTTGCTCCGGTGCTGTGTGTCTACCGTGCGCCTCCCAGCTGACACCCGCCGTGGTGGGTGGGAGAGGCCGGAATCGCCCACGAGGAGAAGGCCTCTCGCCATCTGAACACACACTGTAGCTCTCAAAAGCTCTGGAAAAGTCTCTAAGCAAATCCCTTCTCTCTTATGCTCTCAGTTTTCTGTTGGGTTTGCTCTTTGTTTTCCTGGTAAATGATGGGGTTCTCGTCTTTAAGACCTCTAACCACCATTGCTAGTTTTAGTCGATAAGTTTTCCAAGTTTCCCTTTTCTTTATAACGTTGTCATTCATGGCTTTCAACTCTGTCATGTAGCCAGATGGACATTTTTATTTTTAAAGTCATTCAGACCAGGTATGGCGCTCAATAGTGTCCTCTTTTTATAGCAGGTATTCTGAGTTCTCTGCCTTGACATTTTCCTGAATTATTCTTGGCCCATCTGAAGTCACCCTACCTTGTGGATACACATCTCTATGTTAGTAGATGATAGGTAGATAGATAGACAGATAGATAGAAAGAAAGACAGATGATGGGTAGCTAGGTAGATGATAGGTAGGTAAGTAGGTAGGTAGGTAGACAGATGATAGGTAGGGAGGGAGGGAAGGGGGCAGATGACAGGGAGGGAGGGAGGGAGGGAGATGATGCAGCGCCAGCATTCGAGTTGCTTCTCTGAATCCCTCATGCCTCACAGAGAGAAGAGAGGCAGTTAACAGGCCCGTTTGGGGACGAGAGTTAGAAGCAGAAGACATAGTAAGGTTGGGGGATAAGAGGAAAGACGTGAAACAAATACACAAGCACACACAGGGACACAGATGGGTTCAAGAAAAGCAAACACAAAGATGCGTGGACATGAGCGACCCTCTCTCTCCTCCCTTGCTTCCAGCGCCACCTTCCCCGAGCCTCCAGGTTTTCCGCGGGCTCTTCCACGGCCCTCTGCCTGCCCCCGGCCCTCTGGCACCTACTTGATGTGCTCCGTGCGGCCAGAGCCCTCGATGGTCTTGGCTCCCCATCGCTGCTCCTTCTCCGAGATGTCATTCTGCAAAGACACACCCCAAAATAAGCGATGGCAAGAGATGTGCCACCCTGAGCCCACACAGCTGGAGCATGTGTCCCCCCATGTCCCCTGCTGCCTCCTTCAGTCAGTCTTTACTCACACTCCTCTGTTTACCCTACTCTGACCCTCCTGCTAAAATTAACCTGGTGACTGTGAAACCTCCCTTCAGCCCAATATCCCTTCCTCTTTCCCCTGCAGGTCTCCTACAACTTCTAAATCCCCCCAGTCACTCACGACAGCCCAGGTCCTGGCTCAAGGCCACAGCAGACTCAGGTTAACCTGCTCCTCACCCTCACCATGACCTGTCAGTCACAGGGCTGAACTCTGTACCTGTCTCCTTCCGTCCTCAACACCAGCTGTCACGTGGGCCTCAGTCATCCCACCATTAGGGCTATCTCAGTCCTAGATCTGCCCTTTCTAAGGTTACGAAGTGGCCCACCCCACATGCCTCCTTCCACCCGGTGCCCTTCACTGACAGAAAAAAGCCACGACTTCCAAACTCACCACAAAGTCCGGGTCTGTGTCCCAGTCATCACCTTGGGTCTCCACGGAAACGGACACGTCATGCCCTACTACAGATTTCCACATCTGAGGGTGACAGAAGACGTGAATCATCGGGGAGAACAAGGGGAGGGACAGTGAGCTAGCGACCCAATGTGCTTGTCATCTTAGAATAGTCGCTGAGGCAGAGCAGATGGGAGTTTCGAGAAAGTTCTTCTCAAGGGAGACTTGTTTATAACATACTAACATGGCCTGGAGAGACGTCACCATGGGCGTACATCACACTGGTCACACTAAATAACCTGGATGTCAAAATGGGGGATCATTCACTTGTGTCAAGAGGTCAGCCAGGCAGTAGTTTGAAGCAGGAGTCGACGAGGGGCGCCAGAACCCCTAGAATGACGGCGCCAGTTTACTCGTTTCCACAGGGCTCCTTTCATAGCTGTCAAAACAGAGCTCAATCCAGATCCCGCTGAAGCGGCCATCTCATCCTCGTGACAACCCACTTCACTCTGTTAAGAAGTTTTCCACCAGCACACGCCATTCTGCCTCCACTCCGACCCCGGGGGTCAGGACAGCGCTAGCGGCCGGGAGGAAGTCAATTCTTACTCAGGTTTTAAAAACAGTTCATCTCTCTTCCTAAAAAGATTATGATTCAGCAAACACCTTGCAGTAAATCCCTCATTTTGAGCAGGAAGAATGAGTCGAGTTCTGTCAACTAATCTATGTTAAAGACGCATTCAGAGGAGTGTGAAGAGACTCCATATTGTTATTCTCTGGTGTGTCACTGGCCCTCCACTCGGGTGTGAGGAGGAGTTGTCCTGCATCTGCGGGGTCCTGGCTCTTGGTGTGAAGACAAAACCACCACAGTGCACAGCTGCTCTGGTGGCCACTTCTTGGCCTGGAGGCCACTTGCTGACAACTCCCCTCCCGCCCTGTCCTGCTCAGATACCTCATCTGTCATTCTCTCTGTCTGAAGGGAGACCCTCCCACAGCCTCCCAGGGCTGTCCAGCCTCGCCACTCGGGCCCTCTGCACGTGCCCGTTTCCACTTGAACGCTCCAGCCTTCCTCATGCTCTTTGGGCGCCTGGGGTGGATCAGCTACCGAGAGGCAAAGAGGACACGGGAAGGACTGACAGTCAGTGGCCTTGTAGGATGAGTCACTGCTGACAGCAGCTCTGTTGTCCCCTGCGGGCAGCAGTTATGGAGGGGAGGTGGCAGGTAGATAAGACCTGTGGTTCTGGCGGCTGGGCCTCTGGGCCACAAAAGGACCTCACGCAGGAGAAGATCCTGGGATGTTTGTGAGGGACAAGGAAGCAATAGGATTGACAGTCCTGCCCTCTTTCCTGCTGTTTTCTGAGAACTCAGCCTCACGCAGGAACAATTTAATATTCTTGAGCAACTGCCTAGAAATGGAAGCTGAGTTGCTGCCCAGGGTAAGGAGACTAGAGCGTAACCTCCGGAGGCCTGGTGCCCAGAGTACCCCACCGCCAAGGGCTGCCTTACGCTACGGGTGACAAACGCGGCCTGGGATTCGGAAGACCTGGTGGCCACGCCAGCTGTCACTCAGGCCCTGCGGGTCACGGGTAGGAGGATCAACACAGAACACGGGCTGTTTGTCGGGTACCAGGCTAGGTAATTTACGGTAAATCACTGAACGTCTCTCACAGTCAGGTTGTCCCAGTAGAAAGTAACCAAGCTGGTCTAGAGTCTCCCCCATTTCCGACACCCTGGGCTTCTGTGAATCACAGAAACTCGTGTGAGTCGAAGCATCCCGTCTTCCCTTGGCCGCCATCCTTGGTTCCCGGCACTGGCCAACAGGAGCAACAGCCTGATCTGTCCAGTGTCTCCTGGGCGTGTTCGTTTCTCTGCTAGTGTACATGCCCTCCCCGAGCAGAGACTTTGTCTTCGGCTCCTGCAACATCCAAGTCGGCCAAGGACAGCCAGCCTTCCACGGGGGTGCAGGTTGCCAGCGAAACCAGGGGTCCCAGATGGCTGCCGAGCAGGCTTCCGAGCTCCAGCCCTCCCTCGCTCTGCTTCTCTCTCCATCCCCAGATACTCAGAATCCACCTCCACTCACGCCCAGGCCTCATGCCCATAAAAGGTTAAGAGTCTGTTAGCAGTGACATCATCTCTCCCCAGAACTAGGAACCAGGAAGGATCCTCCTGACTTGGTTGAACCCTTAGCCCTGTGCCCCCCTCAAGCTTCCCACGGCTCCGGGGCTCAGACGACTCACCTCCAACAGAGCGAGTGTCGTCTAAGCTCCTGCTCCTCCCGGTGACACCAGGCTCCTCTCTGGCTCCTGCCACTTCAGAGCAAGAACCTCCAAGTGGCTGCTTCAGTTCCGCATTCAGGTTTTCTGTCATTTCCTGCCACCCTGTCCTCACAGCTACTTCCTGAAGTTTGAGTCAGTTCCTTCTGCTTGGGCGCTTCAGTGAAAAAGGGTTCAGAGCTCGGAGCCTCACCTGTTGCAAGGCTTTGAGGGAAGTCAGACTGTGCTCTTAGTCTCACAGTGTATAACCTGGTCGCACACAAACCTTCAGCCAGAAAACCAGAGAAGGCCCCAGAACAGTGCTGCGGCCCGACAGAGGGGTCACGCGCGTCTACTCTAGGAAGGCTTGTAGAGACCTTGATCTGGGCTGATGTCATCAAGAAAGACCGAATGGGAAAAATGACCTTATTTATATGGATTTTGAAGGGTAAGCCTGAAAAAGACACAACTGTGCATTTTCCAGGGCATTTAAAAGGGTTGTGCATCTCGATGATCAAAGAAATATTGATCGATTGAAGGATGGAAGGGAAACTCACAAAAGGGAAAAGCAAGACAGGGAGGGAGGTTCGGAGGTGGTTTAGGGGACAGTGAGGGGTCTGAACTGGCAGATTTGCTGGCGGGAATAGTTCTGAAAGAAGAGGACACACATGACAGAAGGTCTGACAGTACTCTTGGACCTGTGCTGCCCTTCCTTCCCTCTGTGATTCACAGGATCCCAGGGTGTCAGAAATGGAGGAGACTTGACAGACTTCTCAGGTGTAGATGTGGCCCGTGACACTTAAGAAGTGAAACATGCTGCTTTCCGGTGGAGACTCTCAGACCATGACAATCTAGGCCATGCTTTTTCAAGCCCACTGCCACCAAGGCAGCCCGCAGTTCTCAAGTGACTCTTCAGGTGACAACGATGACAAGAGCAGCCCAATCCCCTGTGGGAGGGGCTCAAAGTATATGCCTGAAAAACAATCTTGTGGGGTTTTGTGGCTTCTGAGAGTTTGGGGGTGCTTGTTAGCGTCTGACTTAGCCTCTCCTAATCTGAATGAGGAGCAATTTTTGACCAGACTTGTTCCATTGAGAGCTGCCCAATGGATTCAAGGACAGACTGGATGGAATCGGGTCAGGACACAGGAGGGGGCTTCTGGATTAGGAATTTAACTTTCAAATCCAAGGATTCTATGCCTCGGGGTAGTTTTATTCATTGATATGTCCTCCCTTAAGACCTATTGATCGGAGCAGCACCAAAATTATTTTGAGTACATTTGTAGGAGAAAATTGTTCAGATTACCTGCAATTCTAATTCAGTGTCAAAATAGGAAAGATCAGATAATGCGGACCCGCTATCCAGTAGAGTTCTTTGGTGAAACCATAGAATTTCCTAAGAGGACACCAGGACACCCCATCTCCCCTTAGCCAGAGCCAAGCTGCTTCCCGGTGAGAGCCAGTGAGGAGCACGGAGCTGTGCTTTGAAGTTGGGCGGCCTGGGCTCAATTCACGCACCTTGTCAGCTTTCTTCAAGCAGCTCTGTCTAGAAAACACAGTGCCCGTCCCGCTATATCCTTTAGACTCCTTCTCCTTCCACCCAGAAGGATCCAGGGCCCTAATGTTTTCAGTATGGACAAGAAAAAGGGTTCTCCAGGCTCCAGCACAAACCTGAAGGCAGCTCGGCTGTGTTTGGTTCAGAAATAGGTTAAAATTTCCTCACTCCATTTCATTACTCTGACGTATCTATGGCTAAATCTAGAAGATGCTTACAGACATGACAGATGGGGGTGACCAGGAAGGAAGCTGTCTACCAGTTACCCATTCCTGATGACCCCCACTCTCCTTCCCCCTACATGCAAACACGTGTCCATAAGCCCCCGTGTATACATCCACTCAAATACGTGTGCACACGTGTTTCATTTTCATTCTGAAAATAACTTTATTATATAGTGTTCAGGAGTCTAAGTCGCTGTGATCAGGATGTGGTCGTCACCAAACAAAGGATCAGAGCAGGTCAGCAGTCCACCAGCTTTCTCGTCTCTGGGTGGTGCGAGCAGGCAGGGAACACGTCATGGGCATAAACAAATAACCAGTGGGTGGGGGGCGTGGGGAGAGGAAATAGGCACAGTGGAAATCAATCCTGGGAGTCATCCTCAGGTCTAGATGAAAATGTTTTGTCTTCTTTACTTTCTCCCTCCATTTTCCTCAGTGCTCTGTTACCATAAAAGCAGATGACCGCAGGGTTGAGAAAGTGGAATCACTGTCACCAACAGCAAAGTAGCTTAGTATTTCCAGAAGCCTAGAGCTGCACAGGAGAGGGTGCGTCGAGAGGCTGGGGTGGTCGTCCGCCCGGGGAGCTCTCGCACATCTCAGGCCCAGCCACGTGACTCAGGAATGGCGGGAATCCGAGTCCCCGGCAGTTCTTCCCTCCCTTCAGCACAAGGAAAGTCACGGGCACTTCACACACTGGAGTGCACGTGGGATGAAGGGCATGGCCTTGGGACCACACCTCTCACTCCAGTTATGTCTGAACAGCTAGGGGATGAGCGGCCCGAAAGGTTCCTCGGCTTCCTCCCAACCTCTTCTGCACCAGACCTAACCAGAGAGCCCAGGAGACGATGTGCCCAGAGCTTTGCTTGTGAGCGGGCCACCTTCCCCCGGAGCAGGAAAACAATAAATAAGGTAAACGAGGCGAAGCACCTGCATCAAGAGGATCAGGGACCTCCGATGATTAGATTTCTTCTAACCATCTCCTGGCTGAAAGACAGTCCTCAGTCTCTGACCGGATCACAGGGGGCCTGGTCCTGTACAGTCTGAACAAACACGAGGCTCAACACCCACCTGTGAGGAGGCCTCCTGAGAAGATGCAGAAGAGTTGGGGTCCTGGGCAGAAGGAGGAAGACTTGTGGGTCCCTGGAGTGCTGGCCTGTGCTCTAATACCCGCTCTGTTTGCAGGCACTTTCTGTGGAGAGTTTCAAGAGTTGACTTGTACATGGAAAGACTGTTCTATTGAAATGGATGACACCGATATGAAGGGAAAGAACTGCAAGTCTGAGGCGAGTGGTTCGAAAAGTCAAAATAGTTTATAGGTGGCCTGTGAAACAGAGGATGAGGAGGACATGGACCATCAGAAAATAGACGGTGGCCAGCAGTGGCACTCGGGTTCGGGAATGACAGAGTGAACGAAGGACTCGCATCCATCCAGCACCTCTCCGGGTCTGAAAGAAAATGAGAGTCATAGTGGTTTAGTCTGTCAGGGACTTGTCCCTTTTCACATTGCCGGAAAAAAAGGTCACCTGAGAGAGTGCCCCCTCAGGATCAATGACTTGGCCAATTCCACCAAGTTCTCTGGTCTTCCAAGCCCTTCCAGTGCCCCCTGGTGGCTCAGTGCTGGACCGTCACATCCCTTCTCCTCCTCCCCTGCCTTCAACACAGCCAGCTCTGCCTGGTGCTAATGCCTTCCTTTCTCCTTCCTTTCTCACCCTTCGGCAGCTGTCGCGTGTCGAGTCCACGAGCGGTGCCTGCTCCTGCTCGGCAGTGACGGGAATCCGGATCGAGTCCCAGTCACCGTGCTCCAACCTGCATTGAAAACAAGAGGCACATCACGTCACTGGTTCACAGCACGAGGGGCTGTGCCGTGAGCTATTCCCCATCGTCTTGCCCTGTGACGTCCTGCAAAGAATGTGAGTGAAGGCTGCTCCCACATCCCTGCCGCCACCCCGGGCAGGAACTGGCTGCTTCAACGCCTCAGAGGCTGATGCTGCCTCACATCCCCCCGAATCCTCAGCTTTTGAGGTTGGTGCTACTGGGGTCACAGACGGCCCTGTGGTGGGGACACAGCCTGGGTGACAGGCAGCGCCGAACTCAAAGCCCAGCGGAGTCCAGAGGCTCCTGCTCCTCTTCCCTCGACAGCAGGTCTGACTCAATCTCAGGAAGCTTGGTTTGCTTTGTGTTAAAGGTACGAGGCACCATTACCCGAGAACGACTTGTATGCCGTCCTTGGGGTTAAACGGTCTCTCCTGCCTTCTGCCTCATTTTTGCTGATTTGCTTATTTATTGAAGAGTGGGACTTCTGCATTTAGTGGAGATGTTTACTACTCATGCAGTGGTTTCTCACAGAAACAAGAACGGTCTCCAAGGGGCTTCAGAGGACAAACACTCTTGAGTGAGCTGCAGGCACGAACTTTTTCATGGTGGAGGGAGGACGGAACTCTCGCTCCTGCTCCTTCCTCCCCTGGAAAGCACGGCCACTAGCCTCACACACCCGGTCTCTACAGGCCACACGCTTCTCTCCAGGAGAGAGGGAAGAGCTGAATTGGATTAGTGCATCTGGAAAGAGAAACAGCATGCACAGCCCAGCTCTGTCCTGCCTGCCTTCCTCTCGAGAGACAGGCTGACACCATCTGTGTCTGCTCCTCGGGGCATTCGTTTTGGGAAGCAGCACATCCTGACTGTGGAGGTCAGTCCGTGCACCTCTGGAGGCTAGGCTGAGGAAGGATGGATGCCTGCAGGTCGGGGCTGCTCCCAACAGCACACCCACCAAGTTCCAAACATGCCACAGAGTGTATGCAAAGTTCTAACACGGAGATGGCAGCACTGGGCAAGGGGACAGCACCCAATTAGCCGCCTCGATTTCCATTCTGCATCAGAACCCAACAGGGAACTGGAGAGGAGCCGCACTTGGATGAACGTGGCTAGTCCACACATTTGAGAGTCACCGTGCAGTCTCAAGTCACTTGAGACAAGTGAATTACACAGGAGGGAGAGAGCTCCCCCAAAGGACTGGATTCACAGGTTTAAGCACCTCCGTAGCAAGCGGCAGAGCGCGCCCCGGGTGCACAGGCCTGCAAGTGCTCAGCTCAGACACAAATGGCTGTGCTGTGTCCCTACAGACTGCAGCCCCAAAGGTGCAAACCAGACCCAAAAGGGTGCTAATGAAGAAGTTGTAAAGAAAGTAGATGAGAAAGAAGCCTCTTAAACAAGACCTGCTGGCTGCCACCAAAACGTGGCAAGAAGGTAAATGCCCTCTCTGAGGGAGGAGGCACTAGACATAGACTTTCTCCCCAGATATAAGAAAAGTGCCTGTTTTTAGTGTTTCTTTCCACACCGAAGTGTGTCCAGCAGCAAACCATCTACAGCCCCCTGCTCCCTCTGCAGACAGTGGGTTGGGAATAAGGACCTGGGCCTGTGGCTCTCTTTCCAAATCACACTTGGAGCAAACTTTTCACAAGGAGGATAGTTTGCTCTGCTCCTCGAATGCTCTACTTTTACAAGGTTCTTCTGCAAAGAAAGCCATCGGAATCAACACTGCCCGTGACCAGGAGGGGAAGCTCAGGGCTGGGAAGCGTATCTGCCAGCAAATAAAAGGCTATCCCCTTCTAGATCCGTTTTATACAGTGATCTTTGCATCTCCCATTTGTTTCAATCATCAAGAAATTGTCCATCCATTCAGAACTCAGATAAGGAATAGGGTGGCCATTTATTTGGCCCTGTAAAGAATGATACACCAATCTCACAGCTACTGTTGGGATAGGGAAATCTGCTTATTTCACTGCACATAAAATAAGTTATCAATAAATGATTATTATTCTCTAAGAAGAGCAATCGCTCTGGAACATACAGGCCTCAGATTCTAAAAGCACAAGGTTCTCGTATGCGGCTGCAGAGACTCTAAGCCCATTGCCCCACCCATGTCAAGATGAGAAGATCCGAATTATCCCAGGCCTGGGCCCTGGCCGGCACACGGGCACAATCAGGGAGGATCGACGTGAACAGAGCCAGCGCCCCTAGCTACTCACTGCTTTATCTGCTCCTCGGCTCTGGAGAGGGCGGCTTCAGCGGCTGCTCTTTGATTCTGCTCTTCTTCCAGCATCTTCCTCAGTTCGTTCACCTCCCAGGCCGTGTCAGACAGTTGCTGGTGGACTTCAGAAAAGCTTCAGGATAAAAGAGGAACAGTGTCACTAGACACAGACTGTGATCACTAAGCAAAGGGACACAAAGTTTGTATGCGGCTGTAAAGCAGAGAAATTCAGAGAAGTTTGTGCGAGCCAAAGAACATTTTAACTTTTGACTATTGAGAGATGAAGTAAAGCTGCAGAAAGTGCCTGGAGAGTTAGGGACTGACTGAATCGCTCTCTGACGACCAGGGGGTGAGCAGCAGATGCTTGTGTGTATGTGCGCTGCTGGTGCGGTGTTTGCTCTCACTTGCTGCACGCTATTTGCTATCCAGTCGTGACTATTTCATCTTGACACCCATCTTGAGAAGCTAACACGGTATAGCAAATCCACATGACAAACCCTAGTTTAATCCAGATGGCCCCCCAGTGTCTCCAGGGCAGCGCTGCAGCCCCACCTTAGCTGGAGCTCTGTCGGCACCTTGGGAACACTCTTCAGGGGAGCCCCGTTCTTTTCTGGGGGGGCTCCTGGAGCAATATCTGCATTTAGTGGACCCTGCAAGAAGAAGCATCCATTGTTGAAAAGCACTTAGGAAACTATACTTGGGCAAAATGAGAAGGTGGAGAGAATGAGAAATACTAAAGAATACCTCCACTGACCTCTTCAAGTACATTTAGAAGAGAGAGTTAATCTCCTACATCAAACTCTTCACTCAATTTTGTCCCAGGTTCTCATAATCTCACCCCTTAAAAATGCAGGGACTTACCGCTGAAGCCTGCTTTCTTTCAGCAGAGCTGCATGGAGTTTTCTAGAGTAACTCTGATTCTTTCCATGTTCCACAAACACCCCCCTAAGGCCCTTCTCTTCTTTCCATGGCCTGTCTGTCTGCAGACTGAGTCCCCACCTCCTCCCACTTCAACGATGAGTTGCTCCTGCCCACAACAGCTCAGCTGTTTGGCCTCACAGGTTTAAATCCTCCTGTAGGTCGATTCCTTGAAGCAAAAGCAAAACTTTCTCAGGCCCCTAGTTTAAGTTCCAAACGCCGAAACCATCACTTTGATTCCTTCCCACCACCTCACGGACCTCTTTTCTTCTAATCCCTCTGCTCTAATTTTTCCAGGTCTCATTCCGTCTCAGTTCACACTCTCCGTTTTGTTCTCTCCCACTTTTCCATCACGCCTATTTGATTTCAGCCTCTTTGGGGCTGCTCTGTGTGCTGATTATTTGCACCCATGTTCACACTTCACACTCTTCCCTGTCCCTCACCTTCCTTCTTACCATTTTCAACTCTTGAACCTCCTTTTCCAAGGCAGCACAGTGATTAAAAAGGTCGCTGTAACGTTGCTGGTTCTCGCGGAGACTCTGAGTGCTACAGCAGAGCTGAATGGAAAGGGTGTCTTTCTCTTCGAGGAGCTGGGAGAACTGAAAGAGAAGAGGGAATAAGTACCCCTCAGGGTGGATACACTCCAAGCAATGCTGAGGCCAACTGTTCTGGGGTTCAAGGAACAAATTTTTTAGGCAAAACCTATATTTCAGTAATGGTAACAAGACATTATGTACAGGAAGAAGAAACCTTCATATGTACAGGTTAGAAATGAGACTGGGAGCAGAGCTGCTCAGAGAGAAACATTTCAGCCACTCAGAGCAGAACGCCCATCTCCCTCCAAAGGAACGGGTGGGGACTGAGTCTTTCCTTGAACATGTCCAGCATTAGGGGCGCTCACAACCTGACAGTGCAGCCCAATTCATTTTTGTCACATCAAAACACAAAAGTAATTTCCCTCTTGAATGAAAAATGTGCACATTGATTTGAATTTGGTGCCCTGGACCTATGATTCTAATTCCTCACAGGCAGGCTGTCAAGTTTTACAGGCCTTACATGAAAAGAAACTGGTGTATCTGGTGGCACGTTTCAATCTTGAATATTTTTTTTGTCAGCACTCTGGATTACAGTTTGTATAAAAAGCTGAATCAATGTTCAGAGGAGGGAAGGCAGTTTTCTAGAGAAACTGATTGGGAGGAACATTTGACCCACACGGTCAATGAGAGTAAGGCATCTCCAGGGTCAAACAAAAGTACGTGACAGCTAGAATGAAAATACAGTAACTTTATCTCAGAAGAGCAATTCAGTTTGCAGAGCAGTCTGAAAGGTATCACCTGATTTTAGAGGTAGAGGGGATTTCTGCTCTGTCAACAAATAAAACGGATAAGTAGTGGCTGGGTCCATCATGAGATTAGCAGATGGCACACGAGGACTCACATAGGGTCCCTGATCCATGTCTAGACCTCCACCACCACCTGCCTCAGCTGAGCATTTATTGGCACAGCTCAGCAGGTTACAGTGTGTGAGCGACGTGAGGGTGGGGGCAGTTAGAAAGGAAAAGATAGGAATGTTTGCAAAGCATACTCGTTTTTGAAGACAGAGTTGGGTTCTGAGACAGGGAGGAACATGATCCTAAGAGAAAAAAGCTGACTTTCCTGGCAACACTGAGTAGCCCAAAACATGGTAAATGAATTAAAAAAAAAAAATTAAAGGACATTTTGGGGTTAGCAACTCAGGCTCTGAGAAAAGCAAAACCTCTGTACCTGAAGATCCACTATGCTAAAGCCAAGGTTTAATCAACTTCTACTCACCTTCTTCCTAGTAATGTGAACTAGTCTGGCAGGACACTTACCTTACTGTTAAGTTCTTGAAGTCTTAATTCCTTCTGGTGAATTTCCTTTAAGGTGTCATTGAGCTGGGTCCTAAGAAGTTCTGTTTCATAAACTAGGTTTTGTGACCCATCTAGGGGAGCTCTTGTCTCTGGGGATGCCTGCCAAGAGAGAAATGTGTTGATGAAATGTTCTCCTAAGAAGTTAAAATTCCTGCTTAAATCCTCCCTCCAGAAACACTGGGAGGAAGTCATAGGATGGTTCGCCTAAGAGTGGTGGGTGGGCACTTAGCCTGCACGAAGCTGCTGCTTCATGGGTGCTGGGGACTTTTGCACAGCGCTCAGCATTGAAATCACGTACTTGTCTTTGGTATGGTGCACTGAGGACCTCAGTCTGGGAGGAAGGAGATGTCAGTTCCCTCATAAGATGCTGTAGATGACTGAGCTGCTGATCTTTATCTGAGATAGCCAGGAGGTACTGCTCCTTCATTCCCCTCTCATGAATTTCCCAGGAACTCTTCTCCAGCCTAGAAAGAACCACGGGTGAAAACATACTTGTGAGATAAAAATGAGTGATTCCATATTCAAAACAGAATTATGAGCTATAGAAATATATTAAAGAAGATACATAAGCAGAGTTGAGTTTCTATTATAGACAGAATTCTACAGCTAGATGAAGAGAACTGAAAAACCCCACCAGGATTTCACCTGAAGAGACTAGGGATGAGAGTTCATGGAAAAACAGGTGTGTGGTCTGAACCCCAAAGAGTAACTTCCTTAATGAGAAAAACATTCCAGGGTCAGGGAACAAGCTGAGCAAAGGGCACACAGATGTATATAGTGAAGTCTGGAACTGATGTAGGAGGCTCTGCATGGAATGCAGAGGAAAGTGGTCCGGTCATGCAGGCCACTGAAGAGCGTGCTAAACAACGCATTCTCTGAAAGCAGTGGGAAGCCACTGTCACTCTTCCCACAGGCATCATCATGGTGCAGCTGAATATCAGTTCTGAGAATCCAACCACAGAGTCTGAAGGGCCTGGTTCAAGTGCTCACTTGATCGTACAGTAGATGTGAGACCCTGAGTGAAAGTGACTCAGTCTCTCAGGTCGAACTGGTAAAACGAGAATAAGCTCTTTCTCTTAGGATGACTGAGGATTACGTGTGATGCTGATGTCATACAGCAAACACAGGGCCTGGCACATTGTAATCACTCAAAAACATTAGCTGCTGATGTTTCTATTTATTCATGGCCTGAATTTGGTCAAGAAGGCTTCTCTTTGATCCCAGCTAATTTTCTTTCATATTAGTAAAACTGCCTCTACCATTATTTTTAGTTCTACTTCTTTCTACGCTATGTCTGAAAAAATCCACTAGGCCTGTAATCCAATTTCTGTAGCATGTCTTCACTTTTAGTAGTACCAGTGTCTCTATTTTTCCTAATAACATATGAGGTCTTGTTTGAATTGTATCCAGTTTGTTTATCTTTCTCTCCAGAAATAAGGTAAATAGGCCCTTCTTTTCTAATTGATATAAACCTGTTGTGAAACAGTCCTTTTGCTAAGAGGTGACTTCGGTTAGTCAACATTTTTTTCAAAAAGCTTAAAAACTAAAGTAAATTTTTACTACAAGTTCATTATGAGGAAAAGGCACTGTAATTTTCTAAAATGTATTTGTGAAAAGAACAAGAAAGGAATGCAAGAGTGAGAATGCATGAGAAATGTCACCGTCTTCCATAAAAAGCTTCTAGCCGCCATTTCTTTTGGCAGGGTGGGCAAGAGGAGAGAATGGGGGGGCTAAGGAGCAAACTGATTCCTGAAGAGAGCTCAGCTGTAAGAGAGCTCTATCTACCTCACCTACTTATCCCTGAAGCAAGAGAGCCCAGGGACCAAAGAGAATAAGCAAACCAGGAGCTAAATTGGAAGAGAAAGATTCCAGGTTCTCCTGACAGAGGCCAAAAGAACACCACCCTGAGGCACTAGAACCTTGAGCAGGATGTTCCAGTTGCTTCATGTTTGGAGAGCTCACTTCTCCTGAGCATTTAAGAGTCAAAGACAGGGAGGGAGTCTTCAAGACAGATGAAGAAGCCAGTGTTGGAGGCAGTGAATGAACTGTTAGAGCTTTGCAGCTCTTCGCAGGTTTACACGGGGGACTAAACGTTTCGTTTTTGTAGTTCCAGGTGATCTGCGATACTCTGGGAGACATCCAGGTGATGCTCCCATGAGGTCCCAGTTACCTGCAGATGCCCACTGTTCAATGGGCAGCATTTGTGTGCATCTAGAGAAAGACACACAGGATGCCCGCTCTCTTGACAATCACTTGATAATCCAATAGAATAAAGTGGCGGCAACTACTCCCCGAGTGGAATAAAGGATGAGGTTGAAATGCAGCAATTTATCTCATCTTTTGAGTTGCAATTCCAGAAGGAAAACGCAGAAGAATGTTATATTCCCGGGGAGCAATGGTACCAGTGAAGCCGGGTGTGGTGCTTGGATTTGTTCTCTCACAGTGAGAACCTTCCCTCCACCAACTGCAGAGGCAGGGCGTGCAGGCATGGAGTCTGGACTTGCACCTCCTTCTGGCAGTGTTAGAGCGTCACTTCCCTCAAGGGGGCAGTGGAGGGTGAGAGGGGAGACACTGCCCTTCACTTTCCATCCGGCCGTCAGGTGGCAGCGACCCCTTCCCCTAGGGGCACGGCAACAGTGGAAGTCTACTAAAGCAGGAGATTTCAGTATGACCGAGAGTCTTGTAACAGAACCCCCGAAATGTTCAGGATGCAACTGAAAATCACTCATTATATGAAGGGTGAGAGAAATCACAACTGAGCAAAGAAAACCAATAAATTACAATACCAAGAGAACACAGATGGTGAATTATATGAAGGGGATTTTAAAGCAACCATTGCAGAAATGCTTCCAGAAGCCATTACTAACATGCTAGAAAGAAGGGAAAATATAGAATGCCTCAGCAAAGAAATGAAAGATCTAAAACAGAACTGAAAAATCCAAAATAAAAAGCTAACTGAAAGGCTCAATAGCATGGGCAGAGATGATGAAAGAAAGAATAGTGAACTTGAAGATAGAAAAATAGCAAAAACAGAATCAGAATAACGAGAAAAATAATGAATTATATCAAAATTGAAAAGAACTTTTGAGAAGGGTGAAATGCAGCCTGGGAGAAACTATTGGCAAATCACATATCTAACAAAGAACTTCTCTCTAGAATATATATAAACAATTCTCAAAACATAACAGTACAAAACTTATAACCCAGTTAGATAATGGACAAAATGTAGGAAAAAACATTTTGTCAAAAGGTGTATGGATGTCAAAAACAACATTATTAACTATTAGGCAAGTTAAAATCAAAATATAATGTATGGAGTATCATTATATACCTATTAAAAACAACTAAAATAAGGCTAAAATGTGAAATACTGTTAAGGATGCAGCCTTTGATATTGAAACTAGATCACTCATATATTGTCAGTAGGAATATAAAAAGGTATAATTGATCTAGAATTTGTTTTTAGTTTCTTATAAACATAAACACTTACCATGAAAATAACCTAGCATTTGCACTCCTGAGCTATTCTCTCAGAGACATGGAAATTATTCACATAAAAATCTCTCGTGAAATGTTATAGTGGCATTATTTATAATGGCTGAAAATTAGAAACCACACTTCTGTTCTTCAGTGAGTACACTATACTCACACTTGGCCTGCTATCTGTCAATAAAACACATGAACTACTGATGCGTGTGAGTGTGCTGCTGGGTCTCAAGGGAAAGTGTGTGACAATTAGCTAGAAGCACAGGGATGTCTTGTGGCAATGGAGTTTTATATCTTGTTTGTGGTGGTTCCTGCAAGCATCTACACAAAGAAAATTTTATAGAGCTATACACACAGTTTCAAGTGAACACACAATTGGTGAAATCCAGCTAAGGTCTCTGAATCATTCCAGTGTCCATTTCCTGCATTTGCTATTGTAGCAGTTATGTGAGACGCGACCACAGGAGAAAACTGGGTGGAGGCGTCCCAGGAGCTTTCTCTACCGTGGCTGCAACTTCCTGTACATTCATACTTATTTCACAATCACATTTTTTTTTTTACAAAAGAAAAGCATGGACCAGGAGGGATTATCATACCTGAGCTGATGCAGCTCACGCTGCCAGGAGAGATTTTCCTGCCTGAGTTGCTCCTGCATAATCTGGAATGTTTCTGTCTTATCTTGGCACTCCTGAAGCTGAGCCCTCAGTGGACGTAACTCAGTGATCTCTTGGTTAATTTGCAGATGCTGCTGCTGCAGATGCTTCAGTTCTTCCAGCTTTAACCAAAGGGAAAGTAAACGGGTCACATTCATCCCAACTCACCTAGTGATCAGTCATGACAGCTCCCTGCTAAGTAAATCAGACATCACAAAAGAATACAATGCCTAACAGTCCACTGACATATCACTGCAGCAAGAATTGAAAATGGTGAAATAGGAGCAGTGGCAGGTGCAAGTCGCTCCACGCCCCCCGCCCCTGCCATCAAGCTACGGGGTCTGATCATTCCTTCAACTTCTAGCCCTGCCCCTGAAGTCCTGCAGTTGACCCTTGAGCTACAACTTCGACATGGGATAGAGGTCAGGGACCTAGAGCTTTCTTCGGGTGGCAGTTTTGTAGAACATGGAGTGTAAAAATGATTCCGCTTTCTCTTTTTCCTTATGCTCGGGGGTTAGGTTTCTTAACTTTCTTACCTGGAGATCAAGCTCAGTGTAGTTTAGCTTAAGCTGATGGGAAAGAAAGCGTGATAGCCAGGCCTGATGGTTAAGAGCATGGATGCTTTGCCATCAGATGTCCTTCCCTCAGAGCTTGCATGACCCTCATACGTGCTTCAACATGTTCAAGCCTTAACTGCCCTCTCCTACAAAATAACTATAGTGCTTTTCATAAGATCACGAGAATGAAAAGAGAACATGAAGGGACCCCACACAGGAAGTTAGTGTTACTGAGGCGACGCTGCTGGACTTGACTTTTAATTAGTAAAACTGCCTATCAGCACTCTAGGTATATCTTCAAACTCTTTCTCCCAAATACTAACAGCTTGGCAGTACTAGATAAACTCAGGACATCTGAGAAAACAGAGGGGCCGGGAAGCACATCTCTCTCACCCACTCTGGCAGCATCAATAAAGCTATAATGCAGGGATTTCTTTTCCTGCATCGAGCACAAGAACAAGAGGAGTCAGCAGCACCAAAGTCAAGTTCGAAGCTGAAAAGCAGCTGCCTAAGTAGGATCTGACTTAACAGATTCAGGAAAGCTGGATCTAGACTGGCAGAAGGGAAAGCCAAGAACCCACAAAACTTACTTTGCAGAATCTTCAAAAGGCTCGGGAATGAATGGCACCAGGTGCCTCTGGAAAAGATAGAGATGGGGGTAGGTAGGAGGTGGCAGCTGAAATGAGCAGGATTAGATGACAGCTGCTTAAGAAACAACCACATCCCTAGAGAATCTTCTCGGTGCCACACCGTTTGTTACCCTTACGGATGTGTGGAATTTTATTCTCTGGACTATGGAATACTAGGCACTGCTGAAGGTAACAGGACTGCTCTAAAATAATGTCATCAAGTGAATGTATGCTTTCTCAGAGCCTGATACCTTTCCCTCCTCAGCAAGCAGTGTTGACACACGGCCTTTACCTTCTGTGCAGGAAATCAGATTTCTCTAGAAAATCTGATATGGGATCAAAGATACCATATCATGGGCACTCTCCACAAAAAACTCACCAAGATCACCCTGCAATGAAATTTTGTTTGTAAATCCCACCCACAAGCTCTTCAAAACCCTACTCTTAGATGAAGGTTAACCCTCACCTGAAGAATGGCTCATATTAAGGAAGACATGAAAACAGTGAAACAAAAGAAAAATATTTCAGAAGAGCTGAGCAAGGTAAAGAGTGCAATATGCTCAAATATTTCAGAGAAAATATTGGAAATTAAAAGTGCTATATCAGAAATTAAAAAATATAATGAGAAACATTATGAGGAAATTGAAAGAAAACTACCATCACTATATTTGGAGAGATAAGAACATATATTCATGAAATGAGGAGGAAAAAAAGAAATCTTTATAGAGATTAGGAACATAAACTAAATACGAAAACTTCAAAATAGGGTTCCAAAGACAAAGGTGAGAAAATCTTCCCAAAGTAGAGCAAAAACAAAAGGTGTGACAATTATAGAACAGATCCAGAAGGTCCTACTTGTACACAACATGATCTTCAGGAAAAAAGACAATTAAGAAACAAGGACAGTGAAAATGGTAACACATCATTCAAAAGAATGTCCCCCAAAAGGAGGTGTGATGTCTTAGGTTCAAAGGACTTGACAGAATGATGGGTGAATGTAGAGCCATGTACACCAAAGTCTATTATTGTGACATGTCAGAACCTCATAGGTTCTTTTGTGAATTTCAGAAATTCCAGCATTGAAATTTTCAGAGACATGAGAAATGAGAAAGAGAAACTTCAGATACCAAGGGTCTGGAATCAGACCAGCTTTAGACTTTGAAACCACTGTGCAAGCAACAGACCTTTTAAGGCAACAGACCAAGGTTTTCATAATTTTGAAAGGACATTTAGCCTAGAATTCTATGCCCAGTCAAGCTATCAATCAGGCATGAGATAGGGAAAAACCTCAACAAAGGTTACCTCCCATGTCAATAAAGCTTCTTAGGAAGCTACTGATTTGTTCCATCAAAAAATGAAGGCACGTGGCACGCTCTAGTATAGTAGCGGTTAGGTCAATTGCCTCTGAAGGAGTACAGTCTCCATACCCCTGGGTTTGAGTCCAGATCCAGGGAGAACCAAACTCTGAACAACTAAATAAAAATAAAAGTGCTTCTACCTCCTCTCTTTTACTGCTGCCTGCCTGCCTATTTGTCTTCATTCCAGCCTGCACCCTTCCTTAACAAAAAAAAAAAAAAAAGGAGGTATAAAACCATGATAAGGAGAACTTGGAATATAAGAAACAGAAGATCTAAAAGGAGAGAGGTGAAGGGAGAAATTCTAGGATGAAAAATGGTGTCCTAGAACAAAGCAACTGGTTCATATAAAAGCAAGTCAAAGATTCCAGGAGAATTTTCTTCATGTAAATGAGATTGATAAGAATAAACATGTTTCAAGATGCAGATAAAGGACAGTAAATTTGGAATTAAGTTACATGGATATGTACAAAGAAAATGAACAATAACAAAAACTCAGTTGCTAACTCTAGGAAAAACAAAAATGTTAAAAATAAAAGTACTATGTCTCAGCTCTAATAGCATTTGTAGTCATAAAAATGTGAACACTGAATACTGATTTAACCAAAACTAAATTACATTAGGAGAATGGCGAAGAGGTTGTATGTTTAAAATGGGTTATGTACTGCAGAAGGAGAGGGAATAGAGATCTAAACCCTGTCAGCAGAGAAGAAAGTCAATAGCTAGTACAAAGAATAACAAACTAAGATGTACATTTAGCAAATTCAGACACCAAGGAAACACCAAATTAATCAGCTCAGCTCAGAGGGCTGAAAGCAGATTGCTTCAGGAGGAGAAAGCGCGTGGGCTGCTACTGTTCTTTTTCTCATCAAAGATTGTATAGTGATTATTTTTCACCCAAAAACTAAAATGAAACTTTTTTTTTAAACAAAAATATTATGGAGTGGCTCCCTCAGAGGTGGAGTATAAAGAAACACACAGAGAAGACAGAAACTAGCCCTTGGACATTGACAGCAGAACTGAATTATCAGCAGGGAAGCGGGTGGGGGGCCCAGTGGACAGCGGTGGAGACTGTGGGAAATGCAGTGGTGGGTGTGGCGTGTTCATTTCTGATAGTGAGCTTGCACATCGAAACGTCTGATTTGTAAATCAAAGTGACTTCAATAAAACAAACCAAAACAAAACGAAAACCCACAAAAAATGCTTCGTGCAATCCACTCGCCCCTCCAGATATTCTGAGTCTTATCCGTGGTACAGATCAGATCATCAGAAAACTGCACCTGAGATTACACAGTGGATTGTACAAAATTCATGTGCCATGTGCTAGCTGCAAGGGACAACTCAAAGCCCTATAACACACATGACTATATCTAATGTAGAGAAGTTAAGCAGTTTTACCATTTCATAATGTCCTGTCTGAAAACACAGAAGAAATTCATTACAGGCCTAAATGTATAAAAGATAACTATTCTTAGCTTGTGGAAGTAGTTTTTATTTCTTCCATCTTCCTAAAATATGGACATGGAAATTCATGCACATGTTTCTTTGTTTTTTAAATTTTCTGATGACCAAAAAACTCAGAGCAAAATCAGTGGCCCATCCTTCTAACAAAGTGTTCAGGATATTGTGACATCTTCTTGGGACACTAAACTTATTTAATTTTTTTCTCCTATTCTCATATTTTCTTCCTTCCTTGTATATTATATTACACCTTGAAAACCTGCTCGTATTTTCCTATGCTTCCTTAAGTTATTTTCAGAATGAAAGTCAGTAACAAATACAGGCACCTCTAGAGATTTTTCTCCGATCTTTGGGGTAGAATTGCCTAAGAGCTTCCTGGGAGTTTGGATACATATAAAAGCTCCAGAATGTTTTCAGAGTTGTTACACTCTAGTAGATCCCCTGAGTTAATTCCCCACCACTTGGATCCTCCAACTTTATTTGGGAAATTTCACCTTGACTAAGTAAAGACCAAATCCATGTCTGACCTAAATCACCTCGAAGGCAGTCCTGAGGGAGAGGGAGTATAGTGCTGCCCTGAACACTATGGACCTAGACTGAACGTCTCAGCTGACAGTGGTTGAAAGAAGACATCCCCATATTTACCGCACAGCTAGCTGGCAACTGGATCACACACACAGAGTCTCCCCAAGATAAACTGTCAGGCTTTCATACGATTTATAACCCTGTCTATGCTTTATGATTCTTTGATGGCAAAGCCTCAGTCTCAAGAGTTTCCATAATTCTCCTTTATGACACTTTTTACAAGAGGGAAAATAGTGTCGTCACTGAGGATCACAAAGAGGAATGAACAGACAACAGCTGATTATCTACCACATGATTTGTTATCCCTACGCTAAGAACATTGGGAAATACAAAAGTCTGAAGACATGACACTCAGTAGCCATTTGCAATCAAATTGGAAAAATAGAAAAACAGTACATAAAAATTTAACATACAGACACACACATGCACATACACTAATGAGGCACAAGGAAACAAAGTACTAGGGATATACAAGTAACAGGCAATAGACAATCAAGAGAGCTAGAGAAGTAACCAAAGGAGCTGAGTTCTGAGTGAGCTTTAAAGAGTGGGAAACAGTCACCAAAAAAAAGGAAAACAGGTGAGAGAACATTTTGACTGAAGAATGGTAATGTGGGAACCAGGAAGAAATTGAATAGATCAGTTTGGCTGAAATGAAGAGTGAGTAGGGGAGTAGGAAAAGGGAAGGCTGGAAAGAAAAGTAAGGAAATATAATGCCGGGCGAAGAGGTTTGAAACTAAGCCTATTCTAGAGATAGTGCAACTATTAAACGTTATGAGTAATGCGCACTATACAATCAGAGTTTCAGAAAGGTTTTTCAGCAATGATACACACACACAATGTCACAGAGAGGTGACAAATTGAGAGCAGCTATATTGCAATAGTTTAAGATAAGGATTTATGAGCTTATCCTAAGATGCTGCTGCTGATGAAAAGCAAACAGATATTTGAGTGATACTGAATAAAAAGGTGATGAACCCTGCTGATGAAATGGAATAAATCATACATAGTTATGAGCCTTAGAGAGCAGAAGAATATGACTATGAGTAAAGGAAACATGGAAATATTTAATAAAGCTGGTTTGACATCTCAATATCCAGTAGACAAAAATGTGGAACTGAGGTTCAGAGGTAGAAAGTCTCGGAGCAGTGGTTAGGTCAATCACCTCCAAAGGTATGCAGGCCATGCACCCCTGGGTTCTAGTCTTGGGCCTGGGGAAACAATCAGTGTGAATAACTAAAATAAAAATAAGATGCCTTTTCCTCCTACTCTCACTTCCTGCCTGCTGCCTATACTGTTCCTTTCACAAAAAAAAAAAAAAAAAAAAAAAAAAAAAAAAAAAAAAAAAAAAAAAAAAAAAAAAAGAAAAGAAAGAAAAAGAGAGAGAGACAAAGAAACATCTCTAGTGCTTACAATAGTTAGAAAAATAAAGTAACTAACAGAAGGAAACAGTTAACCCAGAATGTCCACTATCAGCTTCTCCGGGAACAAGATTTTGATTTAGAAGATAATCAGCACCAGGGTGCTGAAAATGACTGCTGTGAAGTACAATGTCCTGAGGAAAACCTGTTGCATCTGTATTCTGAAAGGAATGACACAAGGTCAAACTTCTACAGTAAAATCAGCCAGACTCAAACTATTAAAAAAAAAAAAAAATCAACAAGCATAAATTGTGTTGATGTCAAATCATAACTGAAAAGGGGGAGCTTTGTTCAGACTACAAGAGGAAAAACACTATAAATATTAGATAATACATGTAACAAGAATGAACACATTCCTTACAAAGGAAAAGAAAACATTGCACAAGGTTGTCCAATTAGGGAAAAATCTTTTCGCTAGGATTTTTAGTATGCCCTTTGATCTAGCAGTTTAGTTCACCAGAGGCATAGTCCACAAACATCTCAAGGCTCCTGACTGAAGATCTGGGGCTGGGGAAACAACCAGATGAATGACTAACTAAAATGAATGAAATGCCTCTTCCTCCTCTCTCTTCCTGCCTGCCTGTTTCTGCTTGCCTTCATTCCTTTTGCACCTTTCCTTAAAAAACAAAACTAGAATTTTCAGATTCTGGGCACGGGGAACCTTTGAAAATGGAAAATCCAGAGTTTCAAAATTCAGCTGCTTTCCTACTTGATCTAAGTGCATTATCTTGACAGTTAAGAGACACATAAAAATGAAGATAGGAATGTCGCCAGGTAGAATCTCCTGGCAACTGGGCTAGTTTTTTGCCTCTGAATCCTGATGATCTAGATGTTTTCAGAAAAAAGGAACCCAAGCCAAGCTACAGGACCTACTGAAAATACAATTTCAGCATTGGAGATTCTTTTTCAATTTCTAATCAAAGATAGATAGTGGGAAGGAGAGTTAAAGGAAGTGGGTGAATGGTTCAGTCTGCAAATAAAACATTACTAGTCAAGTTTATGTAAATTAACTGCTCTTACATCTAACTTTTGACAAAGTAGCGTTGAGTTAGACTTACGTGTGAAACTAGCTGTGTCCTCTCTACCCCTAATTCTATCAGATGACATATTACGAAACTTCAGCTATAATAAAGCAGTGAGTGGCTCTTATACGTTCTTTCCATTTGACAATGGCAAATTCTGAGAACATCTGCAGCACATGTGACATGTATAACACAGTTCTTGTCTCCATCTCTTAGTCTTCTGTGTATCTCTAAGACCAAACAGAACCCCTGGGATGTCTCCTACTCCCCAAGTGCCCAGAGAGCATGTGTAAGAATTGGTTTCTCCTCTTCTAGAGAAATGAAGACCAATTTAAAGAAAGGCTAAAAAAAAAAAATCACTCTCAAAGGAAAATCAGAAAGTGAGAATAGGCACTCACCAGTCTGTCTCTGTCATTTTGGAGTGAGGACATAGCTTTTTTAAAACTCTCCACTTCAGCCGGGCTGGTGGCGGGCTGGGCTGCAGACCTCTGCTTCCCTTTCTCCGACTTGTGGAACCGCTGAAGTTCACTCGACAGCTCATCCCTTTCAGTCTGTAGACTGGCCATAGCCTTGGAAAAGGGATGCCCTTGGTTGTAAGAATCTACTAGTTGGGAAGACAAGTGCTGCAGCTGCTCCTCTTTGGCTAGAAGCTGCTGGTTGAATTTCTCAAGGTGAGGCGAGTCGTTCCGCTCAGTGGACTGCACTGGAGAGGCGGCTTTAGAAAGCGTGTCCTTCTGCCTGGTCAAGAGGCCCTGCTCTCTCAGCTGTGCCAACTCCTTCAGACCGCTATCGTATTTCCTCTTCAGTTCATCAAGCTCCTCAGTGGCACTATCTCTACTATTTTGCAGGGAATTCATGGAACTTCTCAAAGACTGGAGTTGTGCCATGAGGTCTTTATTTTCTTTGGTGACTGCGAGGAACTTCTGCTCCATTTCTACAAGATCTCTGGCCAACTCTGCCACTCTCTCTTCAGCTGTTTCTGTTTCATTTCGCATTATTCCTGCATCGTGATGAAGATGCTTTAATTCTTTCTTCAGTTTATCTTCAATTTCACCTACTTTCTTGTCGGCTTCCTTCCGAACCTGCAGCACCTCCTCTTCCAGTCCCGTGATTCTCTTCTGCGTGGAAGAAAGCGAAGCATTTAACCTCTGGACCTCCTCTTCTTTGGCTTCTAACTGGGCCTGAAATATTCTTGAAGAACCTTCTTCCTGCAAGGCTGTGAGCTCTGTCTTCAGCTGGGATACGGTCCCCTGCAAGCTCTCAATCTCTCTACATAAACTGTGCTTCTCCTCCTGCAGGGTAACAGAGGCTCTTTGCAGGTCTTCCTGAGCTTCCGCGGACTCCTGCAGTTTTGTCTCTAATTTAGCACATTCATTTTTCAGCTCCTTATTCTGCTGCAGTTGAGCTTCAAGGAGTTGCTTTTGTTGAGAGTCCTTTCTTGACAGCACCTGTTTCAGGTCCTCCCTGTATTGAATCAGTTCTGCCTCTAGCTTGGCATTCTCAGAATTGCGATCATCCATCTGACTTCTCAAGGACCGGATTTCTTCCTTAAGTCTACTGTTCTCAGCAGCAGCATCTTGGATGAATTGGTCTTTTTCCAAGATGACAGAGAGATGGCGCTTTTCCAGCTGCTGGTAGTCCCCAACGATGCGGTCTCGGTCATCCTGGAGAGAGGACATGGACTTCACAAAGGAATTCAACTGAGCTTTGTGTTGTGTATTCTCCTTTTTAATGGATTTCAGGGTTTCTATCAGCTGACTGCTTTTGTATGCACCATTTTCCTTCTCCTCTAAGATAATATTCTCCTTTTCCCCCTGGGATAGCAGGTTTTCCAATTCTTTAATTTCTTCATTATGCTGTTGATGCAGTTCAGCAACAGCTACTTGGACTGCCTGTTCCTTTGCAGAAAGGAGGCTTATAATCTTCTGCTCTTTCATGTTTATTTCTTCATGCAGCCTACTGGTCAGTTGTCTGGAGGCCTGAAGATCAGTCTCTAGTTGTTCATAACTGAACTTACAATTCTGGATATTGGCCTCTTGTTGCTTTATGACCCCTTCCAAATGTTTTTTATCTTCCTTACATTTTTCTAAGGTGTTATTTAAATCAGCCGACTGGTCTCTGAGAGTCTTAAGTTCTGATTCCAACTTAGCTAATTCATTTTGAGAAGAGTGGTATAGACGCTGAATCTCTTCCAGCTGGATCAAAAGTTGTCTGTTTTCTCCCTGCAGAGTATCATTGACCTTTTGTTGAAGCAGGACCTCTGTTTGGGCCTTAGCTTCCCAAATCTGCTTGTCATGTTCCAGACTGAAAAAAAAGGAGAGGAGGCATGAAATATTTCAAGGAAAAACTACTTGATGCCTAAGGAACATATGCTACAATATGTATTCAGATCTACAAATGAGTAAATATTCATAAACGAAGGTGTTTGAATGAAGAGATACTTATACTGAATGTCCTTCAGTAACACACATAGTGTACTTAAAGGTTCATGTATTTAAGTAATAAACTTCAAAGGAGTCTTTTTTCCTATTTTTGTAGTTTTACTTCACTCCAGATAGAGTAATATCTGGTGGCCCCTTTAAGAAATCACTTAATAGGAGATAATGAGGAAATCTATTTCAGAAGACAGGGGTAGCATAAAAGTGGAGAAGTACAAAGTATGGGGGAGGGAGGGCGGATATTGTTAGACCTTGAACTTGAATAAAACTGGGACTTGAGGAAAATAATTCTCGCAGGCATATGTAGTATGAATTGATATGGAATATGGAGAGAGAAAAGATGAGATCATTGAGGAGGTGAAGATAATAATTTGGGAGAACTGTGGTAAAATTCCAGATGGAAACAGAAATGAAGAGAGAGAAATCTAAGTGCTCTCTCATCAGAAAGATGGGAAGAGGAGCAGACGTGAGTTTTTCATGTTAATTCAAGTTGTAGCAGAAAGTCATTTACAAAACAAAAAAAATAGAAGTGAGAGAGAATGTATCTTTTAGAAAAATTCAAGCCAAATCAGTGCCATAACATTCCAGTTATTAAAATAGTCTTGAGACTTTCTTTGCCTTTCGTCACCTTGGAAGTCCAGAAGAAAATTTTTCATTTACCTGGAAATAGTGATCTTCAGTTCCTCCACATGGATGGACATCTGCCTGAGCTGATCCTTGAGGACGCCGCAATTCATCTCTTTGAGGCTAATTTCTTCTTCTTTGGCTTGAATGGTTTCACTGAACTTCCTCTCCCATTTCTTGGCTTCCTCTATCACCCTGTCCCGATCATCCTGGAGGGAAGACATGCTCTTGGTGAAAGCCGCCAGCTGAGCCACTGTCCCATTCAAATTTTCCTGAAGCTGCTTAACTTCCTGGTCTTTCTTCTTCAAAGTAATCTGACTCTCTCCTAATGTCCCTTCCAAGTGGACTTTTTCTCGACACAAAGCATCCATTTTCTCTTGCATTTTCTTCTCCTCCTTCAGGTGCTTCTCTTCTGCCTGCTCCAGTCTTCGTTCAAAATCTTCATCCTTTTGTTTAATTTGGCTTTTCACTGAGTCTTTATTGGACTGAAGTTCCTTTTTCAGCTTGAGGTTGTCTGCTAGGACCCTTGCTGCTTCACTCTGGGTGTCATCCAGCAGGACTTTGAAGCCAGATAATTCTGTTTCTGCCTTTTTCTGCTGTTCATGTGCCCGAGCCAGATTTTCTTTCGTTGCTTCCAAATCTTTGTGGGACTTGGACTGAACAAACTCTAGGGCCTTCACAGTTCTCTCCAGAGCGCTGATTTTCTCTTGGTACCGGATACAGTCCTTCTGCAGCTGCTTTACTTCTTGTTGCTTCTCTTTTAACAGCTCCTGGAGCTCCTTTGTGTGGCTTTTGTTGCCAGGTCCCTTCTGCGCACCTTGGATTTTCTGCAGATACTCTTTCTGTATTTCTGATTCCACCTGAGTTTTCTCCTTGACTAACTGCTGCTTTTCTTCTTCCAGTTCGCTCACACACTTTTTAAGGTTCTGCATTTCAGATTCCAGGAGCTCATTTTTTATTTGGGCATCCGTCACATCCTGATAGTAATTCCCAATGCTTCCGTTGAGTTCTGCTAATTGATTCATGAGCCGCTCTTCCAAATCATCTTTCTCTTCTTCTGCTGTCTCTTTGAGCTTGGTAACTCGGGCAAGTTCGTCTTGAGTCTGCTGGTTTAACAGGTTTGTTTTGTTTACTTCTTCCTGAAGCATTTTTAGCTCCCCATCCCTTGCTGATACTTCACTCTGCAAAGCATTTCTCTCGTTTTCTAAAGTCTGGCTACGTTCCTTTTCTTTCTGTGTTTCCTCTTCTAATTCCGCAATCCTGTCTTTGAGCTGCTCCATCTGCTGAAGGCAGTTGTTCATCTCATCGTGTGCGTGGACATTCTCACCGCCCTTAGGCTTGGCACAGCTCTCTGATGGAACGTGAGAGTCAGGCTGTGTGCTCATACTCGGTGAGTCTTCCTCTTTGGCCCTGCTTGGGACAGACTGTGTAGCCTCTTCAATGACATCTGTTTGGTTGTCCTGTTTCTCAGTGGCCTCTAGACCAACTTGTTTGGAGATGTTCTCTTCTATCTGGTGCTTTAAATCTTCAACTTCTTCATTTAGTAAGTCCTTCTCAGTCCTTAAAGCTTCAAAATCCTTAGAAAGCGTTTCATACTCCTTTTTGGCCCTTTCTAGTTCCTCCTGTAGATTGGCATTGGAAGAAAGAACCGTTTCCATACAACCTTTAGATGTATCTTCTGCCTCTGATCTAAGCCGGTCATTCTCTTCTTCCAATTCTAGAATTTTCTGCTGTTTAACTTTAGCAAACTTTCTCATCTTTTCTTTCATTTCCTCCATTTCCTGTTCAGATTGCTGCAATTGCTCTTCCACTTCTTTCTTGCTTGTTTCCAAGTTTCTTAACTTGCCATAGAGCTGCTGCTTCTCCTGCCTCACAGTCTCCACCACGTGCTGGGTCCTTTCAGTCTCATTACTAATGTTCTCATAGGACTGCAGAAGAGTCTCGTATTCTTTCTGCAACTCTCCGTGTTTGTCTTGCCACTCGGCGCTTTCTGCAATCTTAGAACTTTTCAAAGAATCCACTTCCTTCATTAACTTTTCCTTGTCTTCAGTAAGACCCTCCACAGCGAGTTTCAGAATATCACAGGAGTCCCTGAGACTTTGGTTTTCCGCTAAAGATCCGGATAGGTCTGTGGTGAGTGTGTCTCTTTCTTCCTGAAGAAAGGCTAACTGGTCAACAAATTCATCTTTTTCTTTATTCTGAGCAGAAACTTGACTTTCTGTATCTGCCAGCGACCTTGTGAGCTGTGCGATGGTATCCCTGGCCAATGTCAACTCCTCTTGGAGATCTTTGTTTTCTTTCAGGGTTGTTTTGCGGGAAATCAGGGCAGCTTGCAGTTTCCTCTGTATCTGTTGCTTCGCTTTATTTTCTTCTCCATTCTCATCTAGTTTTTGCTTCGTTTCACAAAGGTCCAGCTGCAACTGCTTCATCTTCTCATCATGCTCTTTGGCTTGCATTTCCAGCTGTGTGCGCAGCGCTTGAACTAAATCCTCCTGCTCTGCTAGCTCAGGCTGTACATGGGCGAGGGCTGCTTCTTTCTCCCTGAGCTGTTCAGACAGGTCTCCAACTTCTTCTTCCTTTTCGCGTATTCGTTTTTGCAGTTCATCCAGTTCCGGCTGTAATTCTCTTAAACGCTCCAATGCTGCGACTTCGCATTGACTGCTTTCCAATTGCAGCCTCAGGTTTTCTGCTTGGGCTTCAGCTTGATAGGACGCTGTCTTGAGAGTCTGGATTTCTAAGCTCTGCTTGTTCACCTGTTCTTGTAATTTACACACCTCTTCTGATGTTTTAGCAAGTTCACTTGCTGTAGAACTAACTCGCAGTTCTAATTCTTCTCTTTCAGCCTCTATTTCTCTCTGGTGGGTCTTGATCGGGGCCATGGAAGTTGCGCCCTCCAGGGCAGCTGCACCCCCGGGGGGAAGCCAGTCTGGGTGCACATCGGACTCTGACATGGGTTGGACAGCTGGCTGCTCTGTGGCTTTGAAGAAAGGTCCTTCTAAACCTGCAGTCACAAAGCCTGCCTCCTGCAGATCAGCACCTGAGCGTTTCCTCTCAATACACTCCCTTACCGCAATGTGGCATTGGGTTTGGTCTCTGATGATGTCACTATCCTTGCTCTGCTCACCAAACTGTTCTCGTAGGCGGTGATAGGCATCTTCCTGCTGCCTCAGCTCCTCCTTAAGAAGTCTTTCTCTCTCCTGCGCTTTTTTGAGAATCACTTTGCGAGAGGTTAACACTTCCTGTAGCTTCTTTCGAAGTTGATCCTTTTCTTTTTCAAGGTCCAGGATCTTTTCTTCCTGTTCCAGTTTGCAGTGTCCTCCCCCACCCACTTTGGGTGGCCTGAGGGCCACTGCATCTTTGACAGGTGCTGTAGTGTCGTCATCATCTGCGCCCCTGTTACCTGTCGTTAACTTTTCGATAATCGTTTGCTTTTCGATGACTTCTGCTTGAAGCGAATCTACTTGGTTTGTCTTCTCTTGCAAGTTGTGTGTCATCTGTTTGACTACAGCCTGTAACTGTCCTTCAGCCGCTACCTTTTCTTCCAAAGTCTTCCGCAAATGCTCTAGTTCCGCTTCTTTCTCAGAGATCGTCTGTTTGAAGGAGATTTCTACTTCTTGGCACTTAAAAGTCAGACATTTTTCCGAGTCTTCTTTGCTCTCCTTTTCTTCTTCCATTTCCCGCTTCTCCTTGTCATGGACTGGGATCTCATTCCCAGGTTCAGCTTTCACTTTGGCCAGTTCCTCTTCCAATCTTCTCACTTTCTGTAGAAGTTCCTTTCTGTTAATAAGCGCTGCCTGGAGCTTTCGCTTTCTCTGCTCACTTTCTTTCTTCACAAGGTCTAACTCATGCTGTAGTTCATCTTTGCTTATTAGCTCTGCTGGGCTCGACTCCTCATAATTCTGCTTATGACCTGAAACCACTTTTTTATCTTCTTCCACCTGCTCTTTTCTGGCTTCTTCCGCTTTGGATAATAAATTCAGCTGTTCTTTAAGAGTCTTGATTTCAACTCCAAGAGAAAACTTCTCTTCATTAAGCTGAACCATTTTCTCCGTCATACGAAAGCTGATTTCTGTCACTTGCTGATCCTTCTCCTCGATAGTTTGTTGGAGGATTTCTACGTCCCTCTTTCTCTCCTGGAGGAGCTCATCCTTCTGTGAAAGTACCTGTGAAAGTTCTTCCATCTTTGTGGAGAGAGCCATTGCATGCTCTGTCACCTCCAGCACTTCATGCTCCTTCTTTTGCAGCTGGCTCTGCAGGCCTGTCACCAATGTGCCCTGCTCCGAGAACTGGCGCTGCACACCATCCAGTTCATTCTGTAAAGCTTCTACCTTCACCTCCTTGGATTTGGCTTCTATGTGGAGACTGTGAATCTGCTCAGTCAGCAAGCTGTGACAGGCGGTTTGACTTTCATAGTCAAGTCTTCTTTGCTGCTCGGCTTCTGCCAGGTGTGCCTCCAACTGCTGTACCTGAGTCTTGAGCTCTGCTACTATGCCCAGTTCCTTCACCTGAACAAGCAGCTGGTCTCTTTCTTCACGCAGAGCAGCGAATGCACCCTTGGTGTTTTCTGCATTTTTCTTAAACTCTTCAATCAACTGGCTTAGGTTGCTTATTTCTTTTGCTTTCTCGTCTAGATTTGTCTCATAGATTTCTTCTGCTTTTCCTAAGCTCATCTCAAGCTCCAAAATTCGACTCTTGAGCTTTTCCAGTTCCTGCTGGTAACACTGATCTGGTACCTGAGAGGGGCATTTATCAGCACCCACCCACTTTGATTCCACATCCATTGTAGTGCCATTGAAGGGCCCCTCCTCAGGGGGCTTGTTTCGGTGCTGAGTGCTCATCTGCTCTTCTTTTTCAGCTGCAGGAAGACCACTCTCTTCATCTGGCACCACTGGGGACTGCTGCTCTGTCTCTTCATGCAGTGTTTCCATTCTAACTGCAGCTATTCCTTCACTCTCTGTCTGCCTCATGTCTCCTCGGTCAGGGACCTCAGGGTCCCCCTTGGCCCTTTTGTCTTGGAGCTGCAGCTTAAGGAATGCAATCTCTTCTTGAGCTTCCTTCATTTCCAACAATAAGATGGATAGTTCTTCATGCTTCTGAGAAAATGCTTTCTCAAGGGCCTCTTGTTCACTTTCCTCTGCAGAAAGGCTGCTCTTGTTGAAGGTGGTAATCTCGACTGTGCTGAGCTATTAAAACGGGGGGAAAGCCTCAGTCAAATGTTTTATAAGAAATAGCCTAATTAAAAACTGGTTTTTTTATGTGCTTTTTTTTTTTTCAGTTCAAACCTCCTTCTTCCCAGAAAAGTGTGTAATACTTTTAAAATCAGCTTTTATTTTCCAAATTGGACCACTGAGGACACCCTGTCAAACCTGCATGGGGTCAAGTCATATTCATAAGAAACTAGGGAAACCTGGGACTCATTTTCTACACATTCCTATGGGAAGCTTTTCCTTTCAGGTTGAAGCTCCTACTTGCTTTTTCTAAGAACTGCTTACAAATAAAAAGGGAAGCAGAAAATGAATTACGTTTTTGTTTCATCCTATACCAAGGAGGAAATTAAAGGCTCTTTTTCCATAAACTATCTACTGAAACAAGAAATATTACAAAAGAGAGTCATTAACAACAGATAAGCAGGTGCTCGAACAAGCAGAGTAAGATCATGGGTCAGGATCAAATGAAGAAGGATTCAGTGATCAAGAAGGTGTTCTGCTCTGGGCTTGTTTGACAAAGTACTGACCAAGGTAAAGATGACTGCTGGACTGCTCATTAACACAAAGTATTTTTATAATGATTTTCTTGGGAAACAAAAACAGCAAATCTCATGACAAATTTAATTAGTATTTCATTACATGAGTCTGCTAACAGTGCACTAAAATCCCCAATTTTGCCCACATACCACGCCTTTTATTTTCCAGGAAAAATTCTAATTTGAGAGGAGGCAAAAACAAACAAACCCAGGGACCATTAAATGAAGTAGGGAAGGTATAAGGTATAAAGTATAAAGTCTGCAGCCTGAATGCCTGAGTTCTACCCCTGGTATTGCCACTGGCTGGTAGGAGATGGCACCAAGTTAAGTATTCAGTGAAAAGGAGATATTATCTTAGAATCATAATCTGTCACCAAGTAAGAACAAAAGGTTCATTAGCTTAGAATTATTGATTATACAAATCATTTAAAATTCTCCTCCCTCTTGTGTCTGCCCTTGTGCCTCAGGTGACTGAGATGGCAGCGGTGTGGACCATGCAAAGAACCACCCAAGGACTAAAAAGAAATAAATAAATAAGTAAATAAAAATGGATTTGCCAGCCTCTATAACGGCACAAGCCAATGTCTTAAAATCAATCAACTGCCCTCCCCTCGTCTCCTGGCCTCCACCCATACACACTTCCAATTAGTTGTTTCTCTGGAGAATTCTATCTAATACAATAAGTTAGTAGACACTTGTGTGAATAAGTCATTCTTCAACACCATTTACAGTCACTCACTGACTTCTTTATTAGAGGAATACAGCTAATTAAAAATAATACAGATAATAATAACTTTAAAGCAAAAGAATATTAAGCAAGCACACCTTTCTTATAGAAAGTCCCATTTCCCTAAGACATTCTTTTAAATATGGTTCTAAGGGAAGCTGTGCCAATTGGTAGGGGAAAAGTAGAGATTTTATCTAATCTCTTCACTGAGAAAATTCAGAGATGGGCAAAGGAGTTGAAATAAATGTGAACCCAGTATAGAAATGGGTTACCCAATCCCAAATGAGTATATTGGCCCTGGTTCAGGACAAATCAAAATTTCCAAAATTTCCGAAACAAATGAGAGTAAGTGGGAAACCATAACATTATGACTTGTGTGATTCTCTGTCAACATCAGCAAACTGCAGAAATGTTTAGATGTGAAGCTAGCTTCTCTTGATCCAGTTCAGAATCTGGTTATTTTAAGAACGCACCACTTACCTCACTGATGTCTCTAGCTGCCTCTCCAGTTTTATTCTGAGCCTCCAGGAGAGTAATCTGAGAAGACAGCTTTTCTGAAAGTCACAAAATAAATATCTTTAGAAGACAGGCATAGAGTGTTTGATAAAACAGACATGATCAGTTATGAGGCTATTTAAGAAGCACAAAACAGCTAAGAGGAAAAAAATAGACAAAATAGTTTTGGGGAAATAAAAGGTTTATTTCATTGAAATAAAAAAGTAGCAAGAGAAGACTAGATGATGAGATACAAGAGAGAATGGTGCTAGGTGACGACAATTAACCTGAGTGAAACATAATTAATAATGGAGGGTTTTAAAGGAGGAGGAGGAGGTCAAGGCATGTGACATGAAGCAGCTTTTTTTCTGTCATAATTTGGGGATATGGGGATGATACATTTTTCTTAGTTTGTCCATTGCCTGCCTGTGTTCATGATATATTACTGACATGAATATAACACTTAGAGTATCTTCAGTGTTCATTCACACATGTTCACAGACATCACATTTTAGCATTAGAAGGGAACTACCCAAGGGGGAAATCCTTTACATTCCGCCCAAATGTTTTTGGGATATTCCTGACTTGACCTACGCACGTATTCTACAGCCTTTCCTTCTTGCACTGCCCCCATTTTTGTTCCCTCCACTCCCCAAATACCGGCTTTCAGTCTACTAACATAGCAAGCTTATTCAAACTGGAGAGTAATTCGCATTGCTTTGTTCTCTACTTGAAATGTTCTTAGCTCAGCTGCTCTGCATAGCTGTCCCCTTGTTACCACTGAGGCTTCAAGTGCTCAGATGCCTGCTCTGACCACCCTAGTGCTGCTTGTCTTGTTTGCGTTTCATCCTCATTCTCAGCATCGCTCAAATCGACTTATATACATATTAACATCCTGTTGTCCTCTCTGGTCTGCTCAGAGAGTATCCCCAGCAACTAGTAAGTGCCTGGCATGTAGGAAAAACACCACAGATATATGTTGAATGATGCACATTCATAAAACACACAGCACATAGTATGTTTGTCCCGACGATTCACAAGATTATTTGAGGAAGGGGTAAGTGGTAGAAATGGAAGTGCAGGTGTGCCCTGGTGGCTCAGTGGTTAAGCCAGCAGCTCTGGATGGCGTAGTCCAAGTACAACCCAAGGACTTGGGTTCGCAGTCAGAGGTCGGGAAGGGCGGGGGAACAACCAACATGAACAACTAAATGGATGGACAGATGCTTCTTCCTCCTCTCTGCCTGTCTCTTTCCTTCCTTCTAAATCATTCATTCATTCATTCTTAGGAGGAAATAAGAGAAAAGGAAACAACATGACATGTAAAGCAAAGGTAAACTATGAGACCAGGCACAAAAACTAAAACAGAAAACTGTAAGGCCAGGGGTCCCTGCAGGAAAGAGCAAAAAGAGTGAAACTCACGTACCACCTCTAAACTATAATGAGCTACATGAAAGTGACAGGGACTGCTTATAAAACTGCACACTAAGCATCATGGATAAGGACTCAACAAAGTGCTCTAAGTGGGGTGAATTATGAGCTGATTTGTGGCATTTTTATGTGCTAGCTACAGTGTGACTAGTCTCATAAAAGTATATACCCTTAGTTTAGAGCTAAGTGGAACTGTAAAATGATTAAAGTAGAAATATTTGCTTTACTGGGTTTAAGGTTTGGTAGAAGCTTTACTTGGTTTTCATTCTCACTCACAGAAAATGAAGCATGTAGTAAGTTAATCAAGGATAAAACAGATTGGTAAAGCATCATTAACGACATGCTACCATAGGGTCCACCCTGAGACATATAGACGATAATTGAAAGTATGCCTTCATTCTTATTAATGGGTCACACAGTGTCCAATAGAATAAAATGCAAGTTCAGTTAAATTCAACAAATTTGTATTCAGCAGCCACTATTTGCCAGGTACCATAGTAGTTCTTGTAAATGGTAAAGCAAAGATGAAAAAAAAAAAGTCCCTTTCCTTCAAGATCTTAAGAACTTAATAGATTTTAATACAGTATATAACAGGAGTGCAAGGATATTATAAAAACACAAAAATTCATTTAACCCAAGTTTGAGGAATCAGGAACAACTTTCTACAAAAGGTCATACCCTAGGTGAAGCCAGAAAGCTAAGTAAAATTAGCCAGGCTAAAGTAAAGTGGAGGGTCCTAAACACTGTTTAGCACAAGCAAAACCCAAAGTTATTTCTACCTTCCAACCTTTATTAGGGCTGATCTTACCTCATCCCATAAAAGTGTCACTGAGAATGACTTCTTTGTTCTTTCTTGACTATTTAAAAATTCATCTTATTAAGGTCCTATTCAAGTTATACTTCAGAGAAGATTCTTGAATGCTCCCAAATGAATATAATACAGAAATACTGATGCATTTATAGTCCACACTGCATAAAGTATTATACTTTAGAGCATTGATATTGTGCTCTAATTGTTGCTCTAGCTTTGATAACTACCGACTCTGCTAAGACCTTTATTACCATCCACTTAGAGAACCTAAATGGTGCATAAAGACAGTAATAAAGTAGAAGCAATTGTGGGTTAAGAAGGCAGAGAATCACAGTTTTCATTTACACATACCATTCTCGAGTTTCAGCTCCTCCAGTTTTGTAGAGCGAAGAAGCAAGGCTTCTTTTTCATTCTCTAAGTCTAAGACTCTCTTCTCCAAAATGGCAATATCCTCCACTGAGTCTGCCTGAATGACAGAAAGAAAACGAATGATTATCCAGTGAAAAGTGAAAACCATCCAAATAGCCTCTAGCACTTTTGTCTGCTAAAAATTCTCCATGAAAATGCTTGAAAAATAGCCTCGTCCTATCTGTCCAGGTGATCTCTGAAGTAATGGCTTTTCAATCTGAAGACAGAGAAAATATTTCACACAAACTTCCAGTTCAGTAACTTTTGGATTTAAAACTGAAGCCTGGATTACAAAGAGAAGAAGTTTCAAGACACTAGCATAACAAAGAGCATTTTCCATTCCACAAACATTATAGCATGATACAATGAAATTAATGCCACCAGTAACAAGGTTGCTCTTGGAAGGAGACTGAACATAGAGAGGGGGTCCCAAAGAAGAACAGAGGGAAATGTAATATGTACCCCCTCAGAAAGGAAGAAGAGCCCTAATTGTATCTACTTTTTCCAAATATAGTAAAAATTCTCTTATGCTTAATTTATACTTCCATAATTTTGTTTTTCTGATGACTTGCAAATAACTATTCCACATATTGATTGTGTCCCCCTGCCCAAGGAGATTACTTTAGGTATTTTTCAAAATATTATAAAAAAACATTGGAGTCTTGAAATCTATGGCACATTCCAGTTATACTTTTGTTTTTTCTCCCCAAAGAGATGATTCTATACATTTTTCATAAAATTATAAAAAAAACAAACAAAACAACATTGGAACCCTGCAAGTATTTATAGCTCACTGAGTCCCAAAATTTCATTTGATGCTGAAAGAAATGTCAAGGGATGGATTTAAGGATTTTATGGGTTTTCTCGAGGGAAGTCCCACTTTGCATTATAGAGGGCAAGTAAAATACCAACAGATATCACGGGTCTTTCTGACTTCAAGAATGAGAAGATGGACTTTAGGACAAACACTAATAGCCAGAATATGAAGAGAGAAATCAGAGGGAGGAGAAAAAGCATTCAGTAAGGAAGAGCCCTAATTTCTATGTATAAATTTAGCCCACATCTCTAGCTGAATAATAAACTATGCATTTGCAGGGCTGATTTGAAATAGGCCAAAGGAAAAAATATTTGAATTAAACTTTAAATGTTTGCCTACTATAGACCAAAATTTTAGTTGAGTCCAAATTATTGATCAATAGGAAATAATCAAAACTCTTCAGAGTTTTTGAAATAATAGAATAGAATCTTGAGGGGAAAAAAAAATCACAATATTCTCTGGATTCATTGCAAAATCACACATCACATAAAGAAATAGAGAAATGTGACTCAGAACCAAGCACAAACATAATCAACAGAGACAAAGAGGAAAATGGTACAGCTCAGAATTAGCAAATAAGAATATTTTTAAAAATTAACTATGATCAAGCTATAAAGGAAAATATGCTTAAAATGAATGAAAAGATAGAAGTCTTAGCAGAGATAAAGAAAATATAAAATAATGAATCATTTTAAAATTATTGAACTAAAGATATGAATACCTGAACTGAAATATTCAATAGATAGGTTAATAGTACAATATAGATGAAAAATTAAACTCTTCATGAACTTGGCAATAGATCAAGAGAAATGAACCCATTTTAGAACTGAAGAAAAATATCAACAGAGCATCTGAGATACATAAGACAATATTACAAGGTTCATTAAAGTTTTAATCAGAATGCTATCAGATTATAATGGGCAGAAAAATTATTTGAATAAAGACCAACATTTTCCCAAACATAAGTTTATACATATAAGAAAACAAAGGCTAGGCAAAGAAAACCACAGCTAAGTACCTAACAGGCAAGAATAAGGAGAAAAGTCTTAAAAGCAGCTAAGAAAACAATGCTAATTTACACATATGGGAAAAATAGTCTGAATAAATAATGACCAATTTTGGGGGTGAAATGTAGGCAAGAAAACAGTAAAATGACTTCTTTAAAGTCCTGGAAGAAAAATTGTCAATCAGGATCACAAGTTCAATAAAATGCCATTCAAAAATAAGAGCAAAATATATTTTAAATAATTACAAATTAAGAAGTTTTTCACCAAAAGATCTGCACTCTAAGAATACTATAGGATATTCTAGAGATTGAGGAGAGTATCAGATAGAAATATGATTACCAAAAAACATTACAAACAGTAAGCACATTGGTAAATATCATAGTCAATATCTTCCTTTTACTGTCTTTCAAATATATGTATTTTTTAAATATATATATATATATGACTGTTTAAAACTTACATGCTAAAATTGTGTTCTGAGGCATCTAACTTTTGTTAATACAACACATGCTATTCTATGACCTGGAAATTCCTCAACCAGTATTTACAGAAGATAAATGAAAATAAAAATGTCCACACAAATACTTGCACAAGAATGTTCATAGCAGCTTATTCCTAATAGCCAAGGCATGAAAAAGCACAGCTATTCATCAAAAGGAAAATTACAGCATAGTCATACAAAAGAAAATGTAATATATTCACAAAATGAACTACCTCTCAAAAATATTAAATAATATATGGGATATGTCACAATGTTGATAAATCTCAAAACATATTGAGTGAAAGAAGCTTCACACAAAAGAGCACATAATGTCTGCTTACATGCATATGATGTAAAATAGGCAAATTAGTCTACAGTGAAAAATAGAATACCGGTGGTCTTTGGAGGGGGAGGAGAGGGGTCTGCAAAGGGGTATGAATACATTTTGTAGGGTGATGGCAATGTATTTGGATAGAAATTTGGGTAACAAAGGTGTATGCATTTGACAAAGCTCAATGAATGGTGCATTTAGTATTTGTACATTTCATGCTTTTTTAAGTGCTATTACTTCAAAATAAAAAGACCTATAAAAAGATACTAAAATCTACTCAATGATATGCATTGAGTATTTCAGGATTGATAGGCTGAAATATTTAGAGAAAATGTACAGATATCTGCAACTTACTGTAAAACATTTAAAAAAATTAAGATGAGTTGATGGAAAACATCTGTGTGATAAGAAAACACAGTACAATGTTAATGATAGAATACCTAGTTGGTAATTATAAAACTCTCACTTTTTTTTAAAGGTTGAAAAACATCTTAACAAAACACTGGAGGAAAATGTTGAGAAAGGGAGAAGACCTGGGAAATCCTAGATGCTAGATACTGGGGAACAGCTAGAAACTGGGAATAGTACTGACGGAACCATGGGACTCCTAGTCAGTGCGTGTCAGTTTGGAAGGATACCATCGTATAATGGAGCTTACTGAAGCCAGTTATCCCAACCTGACTGTAGTCAATTCAGATGATGAAACTAACTCTCCCTGTTCTGACAGTCATGCTTCACAGGCAGTCTTTTCTGGTAATTATAACCTACCTCCCCGCGGAGATGTTTATGAACTGTTGGCCAACAACAGCCACTTTTGGTAATTAAATTTTTTACTGTTAATTATGTAGTGGGAGCATCGTGATTTCTACAATAGACTTGTTTGGTTAGATCAAAGCATGTACAGTAAACCTGATCAAATCTCAATCTACCAAAAACAAGACTGATTTTGCAACAGGGAAAATAATAATTATAAGACTAAAAAATGATGATTCATCTCCAGTATAGATTTCTAAGAGCTCAGAATCAGAAAAGCTTCTGACCTCACAGTGCTTGTTATATTATTATTTTCTCATTATTGGGAAACTAAGGTATTTCCTGATGCTTTCAAATGGAATCACCTCCAAATAAGCATTTGATCAGGCAGATAAGACAGATTTATAGTGCTTCCCAAAATAAATTCAGTAGAGCGCCCAAGTATAAATAAAGCAAAGACAAACAGATCATATTCATAAGAGGTACACATTTTTACCTGTGTGCCCTCATTATTCACTTCTGATAAGGAAGTCTGAGATGCTGTTTCATATTTCTCCAAGGCTGGTTTACTTAGAAATTGGCTAATTTCTTTGGATTTTTGCTGGAGTTGATCTAAAGAAAAGAAAATGCGTAAGTAAAAGTGATCTTTGTCTCCATTCTCAAACTTAATGAGTAATAGTCTGTAGATATTTTTTACACTCAAGCACAATTATCTTAATTAAAATTAGGATACCAATGACAATTTTTTTTTTAACTTATTTAAGTGCTCCCAAGGACTAAAAGGTATCTTTGGAAGACACTTCTTACAAAGGTAAAAAAAAACACAGGCCTACGTATTTTTTTTTAAATCATTTTTCTTTTACCCTTGACAATGCCGTTAGCATTTTCCTAGTCTTCATTTTAGTGTTATAATCCCACTGCAACGCTAAGGCATGCTTTTCTTGGTTTGAAACATGAACGGGTTTATAGGTGTTAAGCATGAACAAAGCATGGTCCAGTAGTATTACATGCTCATGTAATAACACACTGATCCGTGGAATACTCCTCAGGCTTTTCTGGTTAATGTCTAGTTTTTCAAAACAAATGGATCTTCAACTTAATTCCTTCTACAACCTTCCTTTAAATACATGAATCTATTAGAAACGAAACTAAATTTGAGGCACGCATTACTTTAATAATAGCATTCAAAATAAGTTGACTTAAATCTCCTTAAAGGATGAAGGTTTTCTTCAAGTGGAAACATTCTTTTAGGAGAAAAGCTAATTTCTTTGGATTTTTATTAGTAAGAAAGATTGCTTGCAATTGGGTCTCCCCACCTAAACACCAACTCTGGCCTGGTTCTTTTTCACAGATTAATTCAAAGCCTACTCATTTCAGTCACCAAAACCTTCACAGAATAGTCATGTTCCACATCATATTCCTAAAGTATCTGACACGTCACCATCAAGTTTTTAGTGCTGTAGTAATAATTAATAGTAAGCCAAACTATAACTCACACAGAGATAGGACAAATGCATTGAAGAATTTCAAAGAGATGCTTTTCTTATTCCTTCTATTGAGTAGATTGCTTTGTGCACATGATATCATGAACAGATCCCTGGCATTTTAAAACCTAGCGCCACTGAGGTGCCTTGACAAGTGGAGTCGGAAAGCATTCAAATACTGACCTTCCAGCTGTTGAATGGTCTGGGCTGAACGAACTGCCTGTTCATTCTGATTCTGAAGAAGCTTCTCATTTTCATCCTTGAGCGCATCACAGGCTGAGTGCAGTTCTTGTTCAGTCTTTTGAAGATGCAGGATGTAAGAAGTCTTCTCCTCCACCTCTGCTCTGTGTTTCTGCTCCATGACACTGAACTGGGACTGTAGCTCAGTCTGGGCTTGCCCTGCTTGCTCCAGCTGTTCCAGGAGATGATGCATTTCCTCCTGCAGGTTATGGAAGGACAGTTTTCTCTCTGCCACTTCCAGTTCCATCTTTTCAATCAGAATCTTAGACTCCTGTCTTTCTGTTTCCACAGTGTTTTTTAAACTATTGCACTCTGCTTCCAGCTGCTGTAGCTGCTGAGAATGAATCTGAGAGAGAGAAAAAGCCAGCACCTCGTGAGTCAGACATGTAATCTTTCCTTTCAATGAGCAAAGTGAAATGCTCTTCTGGGTGAAGCATGGGCTTCCGAGTCGACCAAACGTACAACTGCACAAGACCCTCTCTTTCACACCTTGACACTTTGACAGTTTATGCTGCATTTACATTTGTTTGTGTCATTATCTTTTGGTTTCTGTCTCTCCCTTTACAAAATGAACTCCAGGAGGGAAGGGACAATGTCTGTTTCATCATCATTCTTCTCCAGCACTAGCACTATATATGGGGTACATTAAGTTCATGAAATTCAGTAAATGACTGTGAATGAATCAATCTAATATCTGACCTCAAAGAACTCAGAATTCACTGGCAGAGTCAGACTTAGTCAGGTAACTACAATGCACAGTGAAAGAGGACGAGACACTTATGGAAGGTATTAACAGGTCGATAGAAGACAAATAGCTACAAATCACAGGTGTAACTATGTAGACAGTGCCTAGCTTGTAAGTGGCTTAGGTTTGAATATCTGATAATAGCTGGGAGGGGCCTCAGCATCAGGAAATGGATTTTGTTAGTCTGGGGCGATGAGGGAACATGTTTCTATAACCAAAAGGAAGTTCTTCTCAAGGAGAGTTGAAAATTAGGAGATTAGGATTTGGCTAGGGTTAGGATTTGGCTACTTCAGTGTGACAGGGCAGGGCACAAGGATTCTAAGGGCTGGCACAAAGGGTATTTCACAGGGTCCAATGGTCCATCCCAGACAGGGACAGGAGAGAGGCCTGGAAAGAACACACTAGAGGAGCAAAGTGGAGGGGTCAAGGCATCTCAATGAGAACGAAGGCCAGGACCCTCTGAGAAAGGCCATGCTAGGCTGGGCGACAATCGGGTACCTGAGTTTAAGATTTTAGCACAGTAGCATCCTTGATCACCTTTAGAATCAAAGGAATATTTCAATCCAGTAGAAAGTCAACCAACAAAAACCCACAAAGAAGGGACAGTACATAGAGCCCAAGAACCGTTCAGAGAAAGGGAAAACTGAGAGCAAAGAAACACACCGGAGAAAAATCTGACATTCTAGACAAACGAGGACTCTCGACCTAAAAGGCACACAGTTGTGAAATGCAAACTTCATGAGAGAAGGAACTGGGTCTGTTTTGCTTCTCAGTGTGTCAGCACCACTCCAGCACAGGGAATGTGCTGGAAGAATGAGGAAATACCATCACATCTCTGAAGGCTTCCAGTAGGATTTCTTATCACGTCTTAGCAAGCCAACGAGGAGACAAATACTTCTAAAGCAGGGGGTAAACCTCAGGAGGTCTCACCTGATTTCTCTGCTCCGCAGCGGTCAGCTCCTGTTGCAGCAAGTCCACCACCTGAGAGCGGCCCAACAAGGCCTCTTCATGCTCTTCGAGCTTCCTCTGCAGCTCCCTCACATTCTGAGGAGAAAATGTGCTAGTTAGCATCGGCTGACAAAGGAGCACCATTTCCTGCTTACCTTTCACTATGTCATGTGGATATGTGGATTTGAGATTTTTGGATGTTGAGGATGACAGACTAAAGAGAGAGATGCCAGGATGCTTGCTCCCCATCCCGTAGCAACCAAGAGTCTCCCAAAATGTCTTCTCCAGAGCACTGACAACAACCACACTGAGACCCAAGCAAGTCTCTGAATTACGGAGTCTTTTCAATAATTAGAGGAAGTGCCACAGGTTCATGTTTAAAATTCTATGTTCAATATCTTGTATCTAAATAGCAAGCGTACACACGTATCTCCTCACCAGAGAAAACATTCTCCACTGGGAAGAGCCATTTCTTTCCAGTTTCATGCACGGGGCATGCATTTGGCAAACCTTTGTTGGACAAATACATCAATACACACGTGTACATTAACATCCTTCTTTTAAAAATGTTGTTTTTGAAACTGTTGTATTCTGAAGAATTGCTCAGAAATCGGAAGAAGTTTTCACCCAAAACCAACTCAATGGATCAACTATGAAATACCACTAGAACGACTTTGGGTATCAGACGCGCTACTAACTAAACAAAACAGATAACTCTGAGTTAGTAGGTGATAAGCTCAAAAACAATGAAGTCAGTTTTTAAGATACACTCAATCAATTTTTTAAGAGGATTGCTGATTTAACGAAAGACTATATGCTTCAAAATCACTCCTTTTCGTCTTTCATTTTTTGAAAGTTTCAAACTGACTTCATTGATCTGAAGCTTTGGATCAGGTATTTCAGGCACGCTATGATGTGCAAACAGAAGAGAAACCAATGTCTGACTGCCACACACAGATGCCCATTCAGCTCAGCTTTTGAGCACCACCAGCCTGCTTAGAGGGGAGATGCAAGGCAAGGAGAAGAAAAAGTAATAGGCAACAGAAGACAAGAACACCAAAAAGAAGCCAATGAAGGGCACACCCAGGTCAAGTGAAGAGTGGTGGGGTCAGAGTAGAAAAGCGGTTGTGATAATTAAATGTTAGCCAAACGACAGTCACTCCACGACGTATTAGCAACACACCTGCTGCATCTCTGTTTCCACATCTGCCTGGGCTACTAACTGAAGAAGCTCATCTTCATGCAGACGAACTTGTGTCTCAAAGCGGGCGTCTTTCTCTCGGACCACCTGCTGCATGGAACTCAACTGAAGGCACAGCAGAGAAACTATACGAGTTACACTCCCCGAAGATCACACAAAGCTCACAGACTATTTTCCAAAAAGAGGCACCGATAACTGATAGACACAGGACTTTTTTTTACATTGAAATTTGAAAGTCAAGGAGAATGTCAGGAGAGAGAGAGAGTCAGGCCTGACAATAACTCTCAGATGCAAAAGAAAGTCTATTATCAAATTCAGAAGTCAGTCTAAATATAAATTTTGATTACATGTCATATGTAGGGTTACCAGAAATGTTTAAATATACAGAGCTATTTTCTAAAGTGGTATATAGCCGAAGCAGGCATTACTTGACGGCAGTTCTACAGAAATTAGAATATTAAAATAAAAAGTTAAATTAGATTTCTATTAAGCCCAAAATACCTCTGTCAATATCACAGTCACACTCCAAAACTTTCACTGAAATTTGCAAACCATCAAAGTCAAACTTCAAACGAATGGATCTTTGATTCAAAATTCTCTACAACTAGAAATATGTCTTTCTAGTCTTATTTTCAAAGAATTGCTTCTACCAAAAGACTTGGTATGTTACCAAACTCTCACCACTTCCCTAGACAGCTGCTTCCAGCTGTCACTCCCTGCAGGCTCCCAGAACGCGCTCACATGTAACTGGCTCTTAACAGAATGAAATAGAAATCGAACAACTGATTGGAGCTGCTCAGTACTGGTGTTTTGCTTTGGTTCTGGGTTTTGTGTGTGACCCTGCTTACACATTCCCTTCAGATCCGTGATTGGCTGCCATGCGGACCAGCTCTTAGCTTGCCCATTTTGCACTGGTCTGTCAGCTGCTGCTGATTTCCCAGTTTGGGAAAACTTCTTGAATGAACCTTGGCTCTCCTTCTAGGTAGGAGAAAAAAATTAATTTTTTTTATTATATGAATTCTGACATCACTGTGAATTTGGAATCCTGTGTTTCAGGTGTATGGGCACTGGAGTTCTTCACTAAGCAAAGGATCCTTTTCCATAAGAGCGCCCTATTCTTTTCTCTCTATGGGATGATGCTCACATATTCTCCACAAACAGACTACTTCCCATACCGGGTCTTGCATATCTAGCCATCACAATTTGGCCTAAATCCTAACTTTTTCATGTAACCTTCACTCTCATACTAACCTCTCTCATCTCTCCAAATGCCTTCGGTTGGTGATGTTGTTAGTTGTGCACCTATTCTGAATGACCTGCATTATGATCAGTTCATGTGTTTATAAATCTTGGCATTTCATGTTTTAAGTCATTTCGTTAAAAATCACTATTTCTCCATGTGAATATATATATATATATATATATATATATATATATAATGTTTAGACAGAAAAAGGACACAATAAAAGCTAAAAGTAGGGATTTCAGGATATGTAATTTTAACTGTACATACAGTAGTAGGCCACCCACAGACAGAACCACTAACACTACAATTTATGGAGCGAGTGAATGCCTAGTGGATGAGATTAACTATTGTGCAAAGGCACTGCAGGGGGAACTTTTTTTTCATGAATCAAAAGCATTCCCAAAGGAAAAAGAGATGGGGGGTCGAACTGGAAATTTAGAAAAACAGAGAAGAACTGAGAATGCAGTCTAAACCGTCTGGTACTGGTAGCAGGAATATGAAGAAGAGTACCAAATACAGGTGTCATTTAACATTGAATCACATAATCTCTACCTCTTTCTCATAACATATCCACTGAGTAATATTCTGATAATAATTTAACTTCAACTAAGTTTTTATCACAGGGACGGAACAGACCTAATCATGTGTGCTTCTTTTGGTTTATCTATCACTCTTTAGAACTTAGTAAGAGACTGATCTGTGTGATATTAAAATCAAGTTTCGGTGCCTGTAGAACTAAGAGTCATTAATCAGGCTGTGAGAAATTCATCAAGATAAATAACAAACACTTCTATGCTTTTCAACTACCACTCTTTCTAATTTCTATTGTAACATGGCTATTTTACTTTCATCTACTTCACTAATTTTTTAAAAAGTGATTGTCTGAATTGACCTGTCATGTAAGAACCCATTAGACTTTCATGATTCTTTATCCTAATGATACCTAATGATATCCTAATGATGGCACCTCGTCATACCTGAGCAGCTTGCTCTGCCCGTGTCTGGCTGAGCTGGGCTTGCAAAGAACTTATAATCATCTCCTTTTCTTCGAGCTGTTGTTTCATCATCAATTGTTCCAACTCTGTAGGGTGGTTATCAAGCTGAAAACACAAAAAGAAAAAGTATTTGTTTAAGCAAAAGAATTAGCACTCTTAGTTCTTCGATCTCTCTCTCTTACTTGCCTTAAATATCTACCAATATCCTTCTAATTTCCATTTAGAACAAAAGGGAACTGCATGCACCAGAGTTTTTCAAGACTAATTATCAAAATCATTTGTCAGAGGAAAATGGAAGCAGTGGCAGTTTTCAAATTCCCTGAGTTCTCATTAGAAAGAGCACAACTACATAGTGAAACCAAAAGCCCACAGACAGTATTCACAGAAAAATAGGAAGACAGTACCACAAACTCCAAAATAAAAGCATGTGGGCACAACCAACCAAAGGGCACAAACCTGCGTGGGATTAAGAGTCTGTGTGAGAGGAGGAAGGTAGCAAGAGAGCAATAAATATTTGATGCTCTTCAGAACAAGCAAACCCCCCAAAAGGTCAAGAAGTCCTTACTGGAAAGCACAGTGGACCAGTCTCAGAGCTGCAGCTTACATGGCGGGAGTGCCCCACGCTCCAACACTGGGGGAAACACAGGCCAGGAGTCCACAGAGAGGACGACGACAGGCTAGGACAACCTAGTGTCGCGGAGCTCTCAAAACTATCTCCTCCTCAGGGCTGCCTTCCCAGACATGGGGTGACATTAAAAAAGAAACTTCCAGGAGTGGAAAAAAATTAAGCAAAATAGGATCACAGGAAGAGAAGAAAAAAGAGGTCTTATACATGCATGATATGAATTACCAACCAGTCACATGTGGCGGCTTGGCATACCCCTAACCCAAATGAGGAATTTCATTATTAATAGCATTTAAGTCTAAGCTATTTTTCCACGGATATGACGGTTTCAGTTTATCATGTAAGAAACTGGATTGTAGTGTAAGCAACAAGTGTGCTTGGGATCCCTAATGTGGCAACAAGTGCATCACCGATCTGCTTGGTATGAATGGGTGGATTCGGTTTGAAGGATCTTATTCCTACACACCTATGTAGCACTGCGATGTAATTATGTACATACTTTACGCAGGCAGCATGAGTAAGTTAGTATCCATGGAAACCATAATTACTACATAAACTGAAATACAAATACTTATTGAAATTGTAATTGAATTACTTTTGTACTTCAAAAAAATATGTATACACAAATGTTCAAAATAAAGGACTACTGCACTTTCATTTCTAAATAATATTCCACTGTGTGGTTAGATCACAGCTCGTTTAAATAGTCACCTGTTGATAGACCTGTCAGTTGTTTATAGTTTTGTATTATTATAAGAAAAGCTGCGCCTAGCATTCGTAGTAAGTTTTTATATGGATATTTGTTCTTATTTGTCACAGATGTAGCTTTGAAGATGATCTGCTTTCTAAAGTCAAACTGTGTCTACTAAAAATGAGAAACCAATTTCTCAATGTGGATATTAAAAATGTTTTAATACTATTTAAAAATTAGAGAAAATATTAAATATTAAAGAAATGTTACAAAAATAGGACGCTTAATATTAATGAAAATATTAAATAAAAAGTTTAATATTTTTATCATAGAAAGAAAACATTAAAGAAAAATGATGTTTAAGTACTCAGTTTAGTTGTTAGAAAGTACTGAAAAGCTTAAGTACTTCGAACAACTTGGGTATATGAATCTATATTCTCAACTGGAAATTTCATGAAACAAACACGGATGAAGTATATTGCCAATGAAAATTTAGCATTCCAATTGAGATACACAACACATTTCATTTAGTGAAGAAAAAACAATGTAAAATAACACGAATGCAATTATATATTAATCTTGCACATATTTTAAATATATCAGACTACTGGAAATATATTGTCACAATTAATTCGCTCTGGTGGCCTAGTGCATAAGGTCACTGAAAATGTCCAAATACATCCCAAGGATCTGGATTTGAGACCCAGGTGGGGGAAACAACAATGACCAATTAAATAATAAATAAATGTTTCTTCCTCCTCCTCTCTCTTCCTGCCTGCCAGCCTATTCGCCTTCATTCCTGCCTGCACCTTTCCTTAAAAAGAAATTATTTTTATCTATTTCTTTTTTATCTTTTATAATGTAACTGCTAAAATAATTTAGAATTATACATACTTTTAGACAGTATGTATGTAGACCAATGGAAAGGAAAATGAAAGAAAACCAGGAAATCTCGGAAACCCAACCGACGTATATTTGAATGCAATACAAACAACAACAACGACAACAACAACAACAACAACAACAGAAGAGGTCTATTAAATGAAAAATGAGAAAAGATTTTTTGAACCAAGCCTCCTTCTATAGTTTAGGAAAATTATTCTCACACAAAAATACAAAGTTACTACTAAAAAGACTGAGGAGCAGAACAGGCATACTTATAAGTGATAAAGGCAGAGTAGAGGCATGCTCAAAAAAACAAATAGAAAAATCTATTTCAAAAGACGTTTAATTTTTTTTTTTAGTTATGCAAGACATGAGAGAACAATAAATTAGAATGAGGAAAACACAGAAATGAAGTGACAGCAGTCAGGAAGAATTTGATATAAAAGGAAAATATCACTTCAGAAAAGAAGACAAAATATGAAGCGACACAAAAGTAAAGAAACATAAAACGAAAAGTCTTAAGTGCAATAGGAAGAAAAAAGAAACTTTTTTTTTTTTTTTAAAGAACAGTGCAGGGGAATAAAGGCGAGTAGACAGGCATGAAGAGAGAGGAGGAAGAAGTACTTTATTTGTTTTTATTTTGTTGTTCACACTGAATGTTCCTCTTGGCCCTGGGTCTTGAACCTGGGATCTTGGGATGTATATGGGACTGCTCCCAGGGTGTAGTAGACTGCCAGGGCACAAGGATGCACCAAAAAAGATACCTTTTTTAAAAGAAAGAAAGAAAAACAACTGAGAGAAAAAGTGACAAACATTGTCACAAAGTCTCTAAGGAAAATAACAGAATACTACAGCTATGTGATTCTAAGAAACACTTGTGAACTAAAAATATGTAAAATCACACATTTAAAGAACATACTGAATATCTACAAATAAGAAATATAAGCACCCAAACACAGTCTAGTAAAATGACTAGACTTAAGGAAGGAACTTGATAGACACATAGATCAATATTCCTGCGCATCTAGGAAAATGTATTTATCTTCCACAATTTGCTGGGCTTTAGTGATTCAATAACTTAGTATTATGAAGAGACTTATGCCCCTACCTGCAGAGCTTGCTCTGCCCGTGCCTGGGTAAGCTGGGCTTGCAAACTACTAATAAGTTCCTCCTGCTCCTGGAGTTTATGCTTTACTTTTTCTACTTCCATCTCTGTCTCCGTAGAATGCTTGCTATGCTGAAAATGCAGGAAATAAAGTCACTTAAAATTTTTTTATTGTAGTACTTACTCTACACATTAAAATAGCTTCCTATGTAAAAGTTCACCATTACTTAGATATATTTCAACACACCCTGCCCTCCACCGCATCACCAAAAGTGTTCTTCCCCACTGTGCAGTGGGCTCCACCACCATTTGAATCCCCACCAAAGATACAGACGCGCCCATCCGCAGAGATGACTGCACCCCATGTTCACTGCAGCCCTAGTCACAACAGCTAAGAACTGGAAACTCCCTACGTGCCCAACGTCAGATGACTGGATAAAGAAGGTGTGGTCCATATACACCATGGAATACTCCACAGTCCTTACTAGAGATGAAACCCTGTCATGTGAATCAACATGGATGGATCTAGAGGGGATGATGCTAAGTAAAACAAGTCAAAAGAAGACATATACCAGATGACCTCACTCATAGGTGGAATGTGAGTAGACAAAACAAAGGAACAAATGAAACAAAACCAACCCTTGGACACTTGCAACAGAACTGAGGTTCCAGCAGGGAATGGGGGGGAGCACAAATGGTGGTGGAGCCCATGGGACAGTGGGGAAGAGCACTTGGTGATGTGGTGGAGGGCAGGGTGTGCTGATGTGTATCCGAGAAATGGGGAACTTATACATATGAGGTTATGGTAATGTGTAAAGTAAGTTATTATATATATGCATGCAAACATATGTACATATGTGTGTGTATAAAATAAAGGAACAACAAAAAAACAAAACAAAACTCATAGTCTTGCTGCCTTGAAGAAGCAGAGGACAGAATTCAGGAAACCCCAGCAGCTGTGAGGGCCAAACATCATCAAAGAGTCCATGAAGAGAAATCCAAATCCTTCAATAGCCTATATTTTTTTCTCCAAAAGCTCTTGCCTAGACTGAAGCAGATTCTGCTTCCCTGTTGAATTCGCACACCTTCTGCCCCCAAACAAACCTAGTCTGCTTATGGGAACTAAACAGAATGACTTCACAGAGTCCACTAATGGTCAAGCACGGCAGGGCTGCAAGCACATCTGTGACATACATTATCAGGCTCTATGTGGGTATACAGTAAAGGGATGCTCTGACTGATGGCTAGAACTTAGAAATAACATAATCCAAACTTTTTTTTTTAGTAGAGGACGGAAATGAAGCTAGAAAATGTTGACTGAAGATCTGGGAGCTTAAAAAAAGGCAGAGTACAAAATTGATAGTTTAAAACAATGTAGCAATATGGTAGAGTGTAAGTCAGCTTGGGGAAGATCAGAGGAAAGCCCAAAACAAAGAGGAAAGCCCAAAACAAAGAAAAATAAGGATGATGAAATTATTTGAGAATGAGAAAAGCTTCTAAAATATGCTCTGGGAAGTTACATAAGGCTCTCATTGGAGAAAAAGTAATGTCTCTGAGGGGAGACCTAGAACAGAAAAGACTGACTCGGATACTAGAGAGCTAATAAGGGTAGTGCCCAAAGGATCAATTAAAACCTCATTTCCCAGAATGAAAAACTTGGAGTAAGAATAGTAATAGGTCAAAGGGTAAAATTAACTCAAGGATTTCTTATACAGAGCGAATTCTGTTTCAACTATAGCGCGCACATGTGATATGCCAACCTTCATCTATGTTATTCTAAATTCTCCACAAAATGGGAGACTTTTGTGTTCTAAATGGCTGTTTGAATGTGAATATTTGGAAACAAGTGTTGGGACAATGCTCTATTCCTCAAAAGGCGCTATTTTTCTTACTCCTCTCTATCCCAGCCTTCGAATGTTTTGTTGGTGGTCATCCTGTACCTAATAAGCACCCTTTAGAAAGCCTAAGACAATCCAACTGATTCAGCCCACAATGAGAATCATTCATCCATTCCTACGTGGCCATGCAAAGAGAATGTTTTGTATCAAGCTGCTGAATTACATTTCAGAGCAGGACAAAATCTTGGAGACCATCTAGTTTCATCTTCTAATCAATGATGACACACGTCCAAAAGGTCTGGGCCTCTCCTATTTAAATGCCTCCCTGCAGTACTGATTTCTTCGTGGTAGCTATTTGTATACTCTAAACGTCTAGGTCACGACTGGCTCTCTTTTCCACATTTTCTGTGGGCCTTTCATTCTGCCTGTGCATGGTCAATCAAAAAGGCCAGCATCTAGTGCTATGACTTGACTTTCATACAGTTTGGGGATTGGTAAAGGTCGGTTCGATTGAGGGGGTGCTATCTGCAGAGAAAACAGGCATGCTTCCTGCTACCATACCTTGCAGAGCGATTTCTCCGGGTGAGGTTCTGTCGGTGGAGAAGTCCCTCCTTGTGCCTTCATTTCTTCAATGTGTCTATTCAAAGATGTTACTTTGGCCTTAGCATGAAGTTTTATTTTTTTTATTTTGTTTTCAGTGGCTTTTCTTTCTTCCTGTCAGAGGACAAACAAGGATAATATATATACATGAGTCTATTCATTCTTTATCAAGATAATCTAAGACGGCATCATTTTCCAGTATTAGGGAAATGAGAATCAGATGGCCTAATAAACTCAGGGAAGAGAAAAATCTAAGTGAATGATGTTGTCTGGGACATTTTTCAATAGAAGAGAAAAGTCTTGGTACCTGGAGAACTTCATCCTTCTGTTGTAGCTCAATATCCTTCTGACTAATGATTTCTTTGAACTTCACCACCAACTGCTCTGCATAAGCCAGGCGTTCCAGAACATCCTGCTGTGGTCTGTCATTAAACTCCATGTCTGGTTCTTAGGGTGGTTCCTAGAATTCAGACAAAGCATTGTCAAAACATCAAGGAAAAGACATTAGCTTCTAAAGAGTCCTTACAGTCTCACGTCATCTAAACTTTTGCCCAATTCATAGCCTTACTTAAGAAAACTTTCCAACTCTGATCTAATAACACTTAGCATAGCCATCATCAGAGATTAAGTATTTTAGAAATGTTAAGCATTTTGCACACTGTATCCATTTACCGTCTTTATCAATGATAGAAAGTTAGGGAAGCAGAGATCACAAATCATTACATTTAAGACCCAACATTTAAAATTAAGATAGTAGTTGAATAAAGTTCTCTTAATGATCAGGAAATACTGCTTATGACTTAGGCCAACTAAAAACCTCAAGGACTTCTTCTGATTACTTATGTGGCCCTCAGAAAATACAATATAAACTCTAAGAGAAGTGGCAGATCGATATGTAGTAGAAAACAGATGTTCTCACACCTGGAAGGTATTCAGTTCTGCCATTTGTCACCCTATATTGCCTGTAGAACAGGATATACATATACCTAAGGAGAAGTTAAAACTGTCTAGCACTAAACATGGTTTAGGGGGACGAAGGAGAAAGACCTCTCAAATCTCATCTGAACTTGATTATCACAAGTTAGACTCTTAGACCAAACCTACAGAAGGATCATTCATAAAGTTCCAATATTTTTCTTACTCCTCGCATCTACCTGGCACAAAAGAGGACGTGTGTCATCAAACCCTTCCATTTTAAATTCTTCCCCTCAAAGGAACACAGAACATAAGTCTTACCAATTTAATTCAGCACAGGGGCTTAGGAAGCCCTCATGTTCTGATCTCCTACATAGTCATGTAAAGTATTTGCTAATCCTGATAACTGGGCTCAGCGTTTCTGCAGGAAAAGAAAAGCATTAGTTAAATGAACATAGGCTTCTCCTATGTTGGTAGTTATATAGTTTATAAGTGAAATAAGAAGACTGTGCAGTAATATAGAGTGAACACAGACTTTAAAAGACATGGAAAAATAGTGTCACACACTATTCTTTTCAGTGGCAACAGCACAGAGATTTTCATCTACATAACTAGCATTTTTTAAAATAAAATAAGGAGATAAAATGGGCCAATTCCTAGAAAGATAAACTACCAAAGTAATTCAGGAAACAGAAAACCTGAATATGTAGACACACATTCTCCCCTTCCCTTCCTTCCCTTCCCTTCTTTCCCTCCCTTCCTTCCTTCCTTCTTTTTTGATCGGTATTGATTAACCCATCCCTAAAACTTCTTGTAGCATTAATGTTTTGATTTTGATATTAGTTTTCATAGGTAAAACAGAACTGAACCATGCATAACACTAGTATAAGTGACTAAGAAACCAGTCCCATTTATAATAACAAAAATACTTAAGTATAAATTTAACCAAGAAAGTGGGAGACCTGGACACTGAAAAGGATAAAACAATGGTTAAAGAAATGGAAAAAGAGGGAAATAAATGGACATATAACCCAAATTCACATACTGGGAAAGTTAATATTGTTAAAAACACCTACCACTCAAAGCAATCTATAAATTCTGCATCATCCGTATTAATGGATTTAAAATCCTATAAGATGTAGGTCAAAAGATCATGTGACTTCTAAGATGAAGAAAACAAGATTCTATCAGACGCTTCAAGAGCAATGTTTTTGCCAAAAAAAAAAAATATGAGTTACAGATTGGAGATATTCAAGGAAAGAAAATGTGAGCCAGGTATTTTATTCTCAGCAAAAATGATCTGCAGATGTAAAGAACCAATAAAATGTTAAGACAGGCCAAAACTTCATGAAACATTTTTCTATGAACCTTTTCTAAAGGACCCAGAGGGCTTGAGACAGACAGCATGACTAAGATCCATCGCCCTACAAACTGGGCGAGTTACTCATGGAGTTGAGCCTGGGACAGAGAGAGCACAGGTTTAATGATATGCATACTCTGACAGTGTAGACAACTATCATGGAGGGAAAGAAAGGGGTGAGAACAGCAGAAGACAACATCTACTTTTAAAATTGCTTTTAATATCCCAAATTGCTGGTGGTTCTATCAGGAGTTTTTCCTGAACTACTGCATCATGTGGGACTCAAGTCAAAGTAGGCATGGGCATACTAACTCGATCATATTTTCAGTGTGAAGAGGAGATACAGATACAATACGGGTATTGAAGAAATTAAGGATCCCAAAATAAAAACTGATCTTTGAAGTCAAAGTAAGTCTCTGCATAAACTTCCAAGCTGCTGACCTTAATGTATGCTTTCCTCGCTCTGTCCACTGAAAAGATCTAAAAATAGAGATTGAGAAGCGATGACTATCCGTACTGCCTAGAGTGGAGTCTTAAATTGCCTTTTCTCATTAAAAAAATTTTTTTTCTTAAAGATTTCTTAGAGAAATGGCTGATGCCAGTTCTGAAGCAGGAAAGGCAAAAAGGGAGCCGGAAACATCTGCCACACTAAATAGCAAGGAAATTATCAAATAACATTCAAGTCATATCAAAACGACCCAGGAGTCAAACTAAAGAGAAGAGGGAACCCATAGGCCAAAGTGACAATGTGAGTTTCTTCTAAAAATATGAATTGCAACAGCTCAAAACCCACCAAAATATTTAAATCCACGAGATCATAATCAACTGGACATCGCTTGAAACAATCATCTTGAAAACTAGATAAATACAGGATTTATCTTGCCTTTCTTTCCTATTGGAACTTTACCACTTCAGAAGCAAAGAGAGGAGGGCGACACGACTCATTACAGAATTAGTCCATTGAATAAATGAAAATATAATGGTGGAATTGGAAAAGCTGGCCGAATGTTTTCCAGCTGCTAATGAATTCATGGATCTACTCATTCAGCATCACTGGTAACAAAAGAGCAAAAAGCAGACATCTAGGACCTCCTGATAAGAATCTACTGCCACCTAAAGTTTTGCCAAAGGAATTGGCTCTGGTGGGCAAGGTCTCTAGAGCCATAAGACAATTTGCAGGAAAAGCAGGGGGCAGAAAGAATATGTGGAACTGCTCCAAAAACGTGCGATTCCCCGTGTATGAAAACTCCACAGGTCAAAAGGCCTAAGTTCTTCAACAGAAATTGTGAAGAAAAGACTTGAGAGATATATTGCTTTTTTTCCCCCCCACATTTAAGTGATAAAACCACAGGAAGAAAGGAGAAGGCACTTGGAGAGCTCTCTGAGTTTCTCGGAAGACCACAAAGTTATCCATCTTGACCCGGCAGTTATGACAGGAAAGTTTACATTATAATTCATTAAGCTACAAATTTTGGGGGAGGGGTGTGCTTTTTAATTTTTTTGGCCTGCATTTTGTCTTATAATAAAACAATACATTAAAAAGCAATTAACAGGCTCAGGTGTTAAGTCTGTGGGCTGCCGCCTGCATCGTCCATATATATTCCAAAGACCAGGGTTCAAGACCCAGGGATTGGGGGAACAACCAAAATGAGCAACTAAATAAATTAAAGATGCTTCTTCCTCCTCTTTCTCTGCCTGCCTGTCTACGTGTCTTCATTCCTGTTTCCTTCCTCTTCAAAACAAAATAATTAAAAAAAATCAATTAACAGCTATAGCTGTCAGAAGGGGTTTGTCAACTTAACCCCTGGCTTTGCCACTCATCCTAACTGATAGGTATCACCTGCCAGTTTCCATCACTCTCAGTTCAGAATTCCCCAGCCACACCCCAGCCTACCTCTGTCAAGAGATCTGTTTCCACTCACACTTTCTGCCAGAGCTTACTATTATTATCCCTTTATAGGAAACAGAAAAGCACTGAGATTTCAGACATAGCAATGATGTCTCTTGACTCTTTTAAACATTTTAAAGCCATACGACTTTTAGGAAAAAGTAAAATGTCATGGGTGTGCAAATCTGTTCCTCCATATATATGTTCTTAAAGGCAGTATGCCCTAGATCAAATATTTTGCATATCATTAGCCAAGAAGATTGTGAGGAACACATCACTTACATTATGAAAATGTTTTCCATTTTCCAAACATAAATTAAAATCTTGAATGTTACCTCAAACTAAAACTCCTCCCACCCACCCCACCATACCCCTACCACCTGAGATTCTGATTTATCCTCCCTAGTCGTGTGTGTCTCTATCAGCCCCCTACTGAAAATTATTGCACATGAAGAACATACACACATGAACACAGGATAAAAATGGTATTAATAGCAACAATCACTGAATAATACATGAGACACTTCATATATATATATATATATATATATATATATTTCTCTCTAGGTGCACCCCTGTGGCTCAGTGGCTAAGGTGCAGGTCATGTAAAGTCCAAACACCCAGGCTGGAGGAAAGAAAATAACAATTAAAACCTTGCTCTCTAATTCTTACAAAATCTGCTAGGTAGACTTAACATCATGCCCATTTTACAGATGAGGAAAACTGAAATAAATGAAGACATTTCAAGATCCCTTACCTAAATAAGCAATAGAATAAAAGTTCTTTAAATGGAAAATTGCTTCTTTTATATCACACCTTAAGAATATATACATTTGAAGAATACATTATATTTCAATACAATTCCCATTCAATAAAATATTTCAGTAAAAATCTGGGAAAGTGGCAGGGATGCACCATTTCCTGTCAAAGTAAAAGGGTTTCTCTCACAGGCTGAATTCACTCATCTGAGAGGCCCAGGGAAAGTAGACAGCATCACGGATGGAGCACCTCACACAGAGCCAGGAAAGGGGCTTTCAGTCCTGGCTCCAATACAGAGGTGGTATTCTAATGGGTAAGCCACTTTATGGCTTTCTCATCTTAAAATGAAGACGACTCACCTGGCCGAGTCCAATGCCCAGTATTGGGACTTCATGACTTGAAAGTATTCTAGAGCTGTGGGTAAGAAATGAGGAACATGGAAAGACACACAGGGAGGGCACTTCAGACACGGTGCTGTGCTCCATGGAGTTCAAAGGTTGGAACCTTCAGGGAAAGGGAGCCACTGAAGCAGCCACACTTAAGCTAAGTGAAGAAAGATGGCGCTTGCCCTGGCAGGCTCACTGTGGGACAGAAATGGGCAGGTGCATGTACAAATAATTAGTAAAGGGAAAATGTTCATGTTAAGAGTGTGTGTGACCTCTGGACAAATAATGCCTTTGCTATTGTTTTACAAAGCACGAGAATCCTGAGTAGCATTTTGAGAAAAGGATAAAATTATAAGCTTCATGCCAAGGTCAGGCTTCCATAAAACACTTAGGCAAATAAAACAATCCCTCAAAGTCAACGCTGGCTGCACCTACTGCAAACCCAGCCACACACTCTCAACACTAGTGTATTGAGGTGGCAGCAAGAATTCAGTAAGCCCTAGAATTCATGGTCTTGCTTTCTCAAAGTCTTCACTATTATTATTTTCAAAATACCTCCTCAGTAGAGAGCATCTTGTTATACGATACTAAAAAAGACACAAAAACATAATAAAATAGTAGGCATGCCCTTAACCAGAGTTAAAGCATAAAACCCCTGCGCTGCATGGTATCTGCACTCAGCAGCTGGCTCCTGCTGGGAGTTCAAAGGACAGCGTTATACACATTCAGTATCTGGCATTGTTGGCCTTCTTGGTTTTGTGCATGCTAAGTGCATTGGCCCAGTAAAAAAAAAAAATAAAATAAAATTCATAGGAAAATAAGAGTGAGCACACGGAGCACCCCGGTGGAGGAGCAGTCTGGTCAGTCGCCTTTGACCGGCATAGTCCACATGCCCCCCCAAGGACCTGGGTGATTGCCCTGGGCCAGGGAAACAAGCAGGATAAACAAATAAAGAGCTTCCTCCTCCTCTCTCTGCCTGCCTGCCTCTGCTCGCCTTCATTTCTGCCTGCGCCTGTCCCTCAAAACCAGTGAGCGCACTTCTGCGTGCACACAGTGAGACCACATGTGCTTGAGAATTTATATCACATTATCCACAAAACAACACAAAAAACGGTGAGATTTCCACTCATTCCCCAAACATATTTTTGATTAACATATATTTGATTTAGCTTCAGTTTTCTTTAATTCCTGAAGTCTTGAATGAATTCTCAACCAGTTTGAGAAGCTGATAGGAAATGGTGCTATACAGTAGGAAAAGGCACATGCAATATTATGATATAATTTTACAATCAGAAAATAGAAAGCTATTTTGTTAATATTTACTGTTTTTAAACGATGTGACACTGCATCACAACGCTGCTTCAGGTGCATAGCATCACAAATCAGAGTCCAATTCTGTCCTCTCCTGTCAACTGAACCCCGCCCCCTTCCCTCTTCTCTAGTAACCACCCATTTGGTATTACAGATTAAAGTTTACTTCTTGTTTTGAAAAACTATTCCTCAAGGCACGCCCACACACACACACACACTTTGTGTTAAAAACAGTAGATGGTAGCCATAATTTATATACACAATACTATATACCACATATTACTCCAATTGCTTTATAGACTTATTTATTCTCACTATTCCATTATTTTATTCATTTTATTACTAAAACAACCCCAAGGGAGGCGGTACGACCAAAGCCAAGTTAAAGTGAGTAAACTAAGGCATAGGAAGAGTAATTTAAGTGACTACAGAGATCAACAAGCTTCTTGTTTAGAGATACAGCTAAGTTATCTCTTTTCTCAGTAATCATATGACCCAGCATTCTTCACTGGGGCTGAATATAGGGCTGGGGGCATAAGGATACACATATATAGTTCTACAAGCACTTTTTTTTTTAGCAGCAGACAAACAAAGAAAAGTATGGATAGTATGACCTGAAACAATTTCATATTCTTTTTATGATTATACTCACACAAGGACTAACATCAAACTACACAAACTAACATCAACAATGCTTGCTATGGCTAATGACTGAAAATAATCCAAATGTCCTTCAGTAGTGGACAAGCTAAATACTTGTTGATGTTTCTTCAAGCAAATGCTGCACAGCTTTTTAGAAATGAGTTTTGTACTTATGAATGTGAAAAAGAGCTAATATTATGTGGGGGAAAAAAGATGTAGAATAATATGTGCTTTATGATTTCACTAATGGAAGAGAAAAAAGAGAGGGATATGTTCTATATATGACTGAATATATCAGAAGTTTCCTAAGAATTAACCAAAAAACTATTTACAGTGTTTACTTCTGTGAAATGGGGAATACAAGGGTCAGAAAAAAAAAGGAGCATTTTTCAAAATATTTTATCCTCTTGTATTGAATTTCATTTACTAAAAGCACATACTACTGATTTGGAAAACAGATTACCATAGAGGCCAGCTTTCTTTTATAGTGATTCCTAACAACAGACTGGCATGCAATGATCAGCGGTACGATGTGCCCCAAATCATTTATTTCTCATAGTGAGCCACCTAGGGAAGTTTATGAATGATTTATTTTTATAAGAATAAAATCAGGATCCTTTAAATTAATTCATTAATGCAAAATGGAAAAAAGAGGGGGTCCTTTAAGACAAGCAAAAGAATTACTTCCTCAAGACAATTATTTTTTGGAAAGGGTGCAACCCAGCAGAATGGAGGTCATCTAAAATTTTTTAAAAATATTTTAATAAAAAGAATGAAGGACTCCCAGTCTAGAGGTCTGCAAACAGCCTTCTTGAAAAATGAGGCCTTATCTTTGGCTGGTCTTCAAATGGTTTGGGAATGGCTCAGAGAAGGGGCAAGATTTTTTTTTATCCTTTTAAATATGATTCTGTATTTTTTATAATACTTTTACAATGTGATTCATACGTTATCCTTAAATACTTAGAGGATCTTGGCTCAAAAATGTTTGCTGATTGGATGTGCAACCTGAAATGTTTGGGAATTACTGATGTATAAACATTTAACACCGTGAAGAGGAATGAATGAGTTAAATGCTCATTCATGGTCAAGGGATGAAAAGTAAAAGCTGTGAAACTGTACAACGTCTGTAGTTTTTGTGTTTTCTTCAACTTTTTCCTTTATCTATTCCACGACCGAATTCTGTCATTTTCTGGAAGGATTTTTCCTGGTTTTGACCACTGATCATCAACCCAACTACTCAAATTTAATTACCTCATGTTTCAGGAAAGGCCTACAATCTTTCTACAGGGAGCCGTCTGCTGGCATGCTGCACAGAACTCTAAGATTCTTTAAAAGGCTCAGAAAGCTTTCAGTCATCTCCCACAGTGAAAGTATTTGTCCAGTGGTTATATATATATGTATATATCTACCCCACTCTTAAATTGGCTTCTCAAAGACCAACTAGAATGCCATAATTAAGTCAGTCCTCATTTGTCAAGGCGCTATTAACCCTCCCCCTTCACAATCCTACATGCCACTCCCATTATGCAGAATAAACAACCTCCACGCAGCCAAATCAAGTTTTTTCCTCTAGAACTCTCTTTAGGATTCCGTTTCCTCTAGCCATCTGCCCTCCTCTGACTCCTGGAATTTGTAAAGATCATCTGTCTCTCCGAACCTCTCCAGCTACTCCAAAGCAGGATGGTTAGTCAGGCCCTGGTCAGCCTTAAGTTCTCCAAAGATTCTGTGATCTCTGCCCTGTGATCTCCGCCCAGGAGACCGAGGACTTGTTTGGGCCCCGCCTCTCCCCGACACTAAGTTTGTTCAGGGCCTACGGCAGGGGCCGCCAGCTGCTGCGCCCGGAAGCCGACCTGAGCAAGCCGCCCGGGGACAAGGCCGTGCGGACACGATTGACCGGTCGCTCCCGGAGGGGTAAGGTCCTGGGAATGAATAGGCCGCGAGGGCGACCCCTAGGCCCCCGGGCGGGGCCTGCTGGAGTGAGAGCGACTAGACCTAGGCCTGGGCGATGAAGGGAGGCGGGTGAAAGGCCGGATCCATGGCTGAATCCGGGACGGCGGGCGGGGACCTGAGGGTGCTGCTTTGGCAGCTCCCGCGTCCCGGTCGCAGGGGGTTGGGAGCGGGGCGGAAAAGGAATCAAGGAACGTCCCCGACTCACCTGGCAGAGGCTGCCGTCGCAGGCTCCAGCCGCCCCCCCCTCCCAAATTTAAGCCACGTCAGCTTCAATACCCTTGCGCTACACCTACCACCACCGCTCCCCGCCACGGTACTGAATCACTCGCAGTTGGGACGGAACATAGGATTGACACAAGGACCAATCAGGGCTCTTGGAAGTCCGTTACCTGGGAGACCAGACACGCCTTGTTTGTGATGTCAACAACAAGAGAAGCCAATCAACCTCAGGAAGTATTCCTAAGAACAGCCAATGGGCTGCAAGGAGGGGCAGGGGGCGGAGCCAGAAGCCAAGGCGTGCCCCGGAAGACCTAGGGTAGAGCTGGAAATGGCATCGCCCCTTTGACAAGGTCAGGTGCTTCCAGAGGTGCATCTGCCAGTTTCCTTCGGTTCCTTGGCGCCCTGGCGAAACCTGACCCAGCCCTCCTTTTAGAGAGCGTGCCCTCCGACCACCAGCTTCCATTAGGGTTTCTGACAGCTGTGAGGCATGGGGGGTAATAGGATTGCGCTTAGAGGCAAAAATATTCGATCCGGAAAGTAGGAGTTTTAAATTTCCTGATTTGGAAAAAAAAAAAAAAAGAGAAGCAGATTAATGTGATTTGTGCAAAGACGACTAAATAATGACTACTGTGTGCAGAGCCTACATGACGGAAGGTCAGAAATGTTACCCACCAGGCATCTGGGATGGTGAGAGACAATAGTGAATACTAGGAAAGTATTCTTAGGAAATGGTCCTTGAACTGGGCTTTAAGTTAAGGGTGAATTTTGAGGACAAAGCTCCTGGAATGTCTAAGGAGCTCCAGTAACAGGAGCTGTGGCTCAGGCAGCTAAAGCACAGGCTAAAAAAGCAACGGACCTGGTTTCCAGACCCGGGGGCTGAGGTGGCAAAAAAAAAACAACAACAAAAAAAAACAAAACTGTAGGAAAAAGAACTCCATTGAGTTGTATAACAAAGTGAAATAATGTAATCTATGGGCTTGTTAATTTATCAATACTGGTGCATCACTTTTAACAAAGATACCACGCTAATGCAAGATGTTCTGCTCAATTGTTCTGTAAATCCAAAACTACTAAAGGAATATTTATTTAGTACTGTTTTAGATTTGTAATGTGAATGTATACCCAAATATTATCAAATACGACTCAAAAAAGTATAAAAACCTGATGCCATTACCATAAAGAAAAAATTTAGAAGTAATGTCTCTTAAGAAAAGTATACTTTTCAACCCAGCTTTATAGGCAAATGCTCTTTCAGTTTTCAAGGTTTAGATACTGCCTATGCTATATAATCTACACAGATGGAAATTTCCCCAGCTGATTTTTAAAAACCAGAATCCAGTTACCCAAACCTTTCGTTTTTTTTCTTGTTCAGTTACGATAACTTTTCTCCGTATTTCTTCTAGCTGAAACTATTGTTTACAAAAGGAAAAGTACTAGATGACAGACTATCAAGGGAACCTCACCAGGCCTTTGAAGAGAAAGGGGCTGAGCCACTGCGTGTCCTGTGGTGGGGCCACTGACAGGAACAGCCCAGTTAGAGCCACAGAGCTAGAGCAGACTTTCTGGAACCCAACCTGAGGCAGAGCTTAGAACCTCTTCTTCTGCAGGCTCTCCAAGAGCTTCCAGTTGCAGTCAGTGAAGGAGTGAATGTTGCCTGACATCAGTTGCAGCTATTCAGGGCAAAGGCACCCCACTAACTGCATCAGCAGCTGAATCTGCCCCTTGATGATGTGCAGACCGCTACACAGCTGACCTCTGAGGACACTAGTCACGAAGAAAATCCTCATTCATCAGGACCCCTCAAGGAAAGGAGATTTAAATTATGAGTTTGGGATCTCGTATTAAAGTATCTGTATGCTGGCACCGCTACATTAGCAAAAATCCCAGGATTAAGAGTGTATTTCATACTCTGGTGCCCACTTCTTGACTTGGGCCTGCCCACTGAATGCAGCGGCAACAGATGCGTTGTATCCCATGAATGCTGAGCATGCAGGGACTGCTGCTCTGTGAACGGACTGGGTTCTGTTCTGGTATCTCCTTTTGTTGTTGTTGCCCAAAACAGGGCATATGTCTATAATAATCACATTCTTTTCCTTCCCCAGTCGGCTGTTTCTTTGCTTCAAAAAACAAATGAAAACAACAACAAAAAACTGCTGTAGGCAAGTCCTGGTGGAGTAGGGGTTGGGAATACTCCACATGCATTTCAAGGTCCCAGGTTCATGTCTGGGGGCCAATGGGAACCACCATGATAAACAACTAAACAAAATAAATGGAATGCTTCCTCCTCTCTCTTCCTGCCTGCCTGTGCTTGCATTCCTTCCTGTCTGCACCTTAAAAAAAAATTGCTAGAGGGTGTCTCTGTGCCAAGGAGCAACATGAGGTATAAACTTCTGGTCTTCTTGGTCTTTGCGGAGCCCAAGTTTTTCTCTGGGAGCATGGTAATTTCTTTCCCCATATATAGAGTAGGCTTTGAGTGTCCTGGTCAATAATGTATGGCTCCCAAAAAGGAAAAAAGAAAACCAATGGGAAGGGGTAGAGGGGCACTAGCCCTGAAAGTCTCCTGTAAGTCACTTCAGTCAGGAAGGAGGTGGCTTGTAACCGGGGAGAAGTGCAGCAGCAAAGACTTGCAGTAGGAAGTGCAAAGCAATCACAAAAAGTAGAAACTGAGAAGGGGGATCTTTGACAGCAACCTGGAGCTGTCAGTAGTTACTGCTGGAGAGGATGGTAGAATAGAATCCATTCTACAATTAACAGTAAGTTAATAAAAGGGGAGTGTTCTTTCCAAAATTATAATTAGAATAAAAACTTAGAATTTCTGTTCACAATACTGTGGTGGATGTTTAATATGACATATGAAGACCAATATGATACATGAGAACAGAATCACGGTTTCTAAATCAATTGCCCAAACTGAAAGTTAAGGCTATTTATAGAGTAGATTCAGAGATTATTGGGTTGTTCTAATATTTTAAACTGGGAAGACATCTTTTGACATGTTCAGCATTGGTAAACACTAAAGTATCGTCAAACTTTTTCAACCCACTGAATTCTCAATTCTGAGTAACTTCTGATCAAACTTGTTCTACACGCTTTTCTCCTTCCACCGAAGTCCTATTCACATTCTTAGGCCCAGCCCCCAATATTCCAATCCCTTTACTTACAGAAAGTTAATTATGCTTCTCCTCTGCTCTCTGAATACTGAAACATTCCTTTTATGCTGTTATCATGTGGTGTCATTATCATTTTTCATCTCCCTCTTCTCCAGACAAAGAGCTTCTTGAGGGACTTTTATTATTTTCTTTGAATCCCCAGCACCTGGCAGTCACTGTGCTATGATGATAGGGGTTCCAAAATATTTAAGGAATTATACTGAAATTTTAAAATACAGGAGAATTTTTACAGAGACAGCCAACACAAATGAAAATCATATTCCTGAGAAAAGCAGCTGACACTGACTAAAAATGAAAAATGAAGCATTTACTAATCTTCAAGTAGGTGAGTTGAAACAAAAACATGCTAACTCTGAAGAAGCTATTTTTACATATGTAAAATGTTATCACTGCATACTTTGTTTTCTCAATCAAAAATTGAAGAGTAAAAGAAAAAGGAAAATTCAATTAAGAGATTAATTCAAATATTTGGAAAGCAGGATGTAATGAGAGGTGGTAAGGACTGAATTTATTTCAATCAACATAATAGGGATTCAAACATAACAGACATTGAACAATATGAAGGTTAATGTAATAAATAAGAATTTAACTGTTAGTAGAATTAAGTAATAAATATAATAAAAGCCTATGAAATAAGAAACTATGAAAGGGTGCCAATTTCCTTATCTTCTGTTGCAGTCCACAGATACTCTCAAAAATTCAAACATGTAATTAAGCAAAGGTTCCGGGGAAAATAAGTTGCTGTGCAGCTTATTTCCTCATCTACACAAAGAATTTAACCAGAAATTAATTTGAATGCTATTGATTTCAGTTATTAAGAATGGTCTTCCTGAAGTCAAAACTAAAGACTGTCCTTTGTGTAAAATTAAGAATGGTCATTATTCTCACATTTAGATGTTTTAAAGATAACTGCAGCTTAGAAAAGAGCTCAGAGGCTCATCAAGGTTATTTTCAACTGCAGGCTTCTTGGTGTGTCAGAAATGAGGAGCAACAGAAACCTGACCCTCTAGCAACTCCACAGCCCACCTCATACCGTAGGCGCTGGTGTTTATCAAACTGCCTCTGAGAGCAAATTAAATGGACAGAGTAAAGATCTAATTTCTATCAACTCTATTTCTTCTGCCTGAAGAATTTCATCTAGTATTTCTAATAGTATAGGTCTGCTGCCAATGAATATGATCAGCTTTGTTTTTTTGGGAAAAAGCATTATTTTCCTTCATTTAAATGAAAATGGATATTCCTAAAATGAAAAACATGATACAGAATGACTTTTTTTTTACAAGTTTCTACTCAGTACAGAATCCCTTATTTCTAGACAAATTTCTAAATATAGTTCTTTGTAGAAATAAGAAAAAAGAGTTCAACCATCATTTTGTAGAAATAGTGAAATGTCTTTCAAGTAACATGTATTTTCCTTACCTGAGTAAAGGCCAAAAGCACACATCCTTAATAATATAGGAACAGAAAAAGAGAAATTCTAAATAATGTGAAAAGTTATTAAAGTAATCCTGATGAATTTTTCAGAAAGTTGTCGAAAACATTTATTTGGAAAATACCTTTTGTTGGAAAACAGCAGCAACAAAAGAAACACATTTCATCTAAGAAATAGAATGCCATACTGAGATGTTTCTTAATAAATGCCACACAAATATGTATGTGTGTGTGTGTATGGCCAGGAATGAAGATGCAGAAAAAGAAGAGAGTTGCAATAGAGGTATAACTGTGCTTACTGCCTGCAGGTCTTGTTTGGAGACGAGACTCTAGAAAGCCGTGACTTAGGGAAACTCTAGTCTAGCGGCATGACAGAGGCAGAACCAATATAATCTTCTGAAATACAGGATTTCACTTCTTAGGGTAACTTCCTAAGGGGGCTTGGTTCCACCAATGAATAAAGTTCCTAATTCTAGGCTAAGCTCATCCTTTGGGACATCGATCTCATCTTCTGCTTCTTCTGCAAGCTTCCTCCACCAGGGTGCTTGTATGTGCTTCAGGGTGGCAAGATGGGCCTGTTTGGCCTTGGCTGCCACAGGTCTGGATCTACTTAGAAAAAGCTCGGGTTCTTTCCCTTCTGCCTCCTTCAGACTTGGTGCCTCTGCAATAAACAAAGAATACACAATGAGTGGAAAAGGTCTGTACTAAACAGGTAGAAATGGAAACTTTACTATATCAGGCAGGGTAAGGACAGGGTCCTAACTCTGAACCTATTGTCACTGTTAACTATAGGCTTGGGATCATTCACAAGTTGTCACTGCTGCTGGAGCAACTGCTCTCTCGCCCCCACAATTCTGTGTTAAAAGAAAATAATAGAAAGCAGTTGTAGATTTTTTTTTGATGATTTATTTATTAAGGAAAGGTGCAGGCAGGTGTGAAAGCAAGCAGACAGGAAGAGAGAGGAGGAAGTAGCACTTCATTTTTCATTTAGTTGTTCATTTTGGATGTTTCCTCCAGACCTGAGACGTGAAAATGTGGGACTGAGCTTAGGTCCAAGACAGCTGAGCAAACCACCACTCCACCAGGGTGCACATAAATGGCTTAAAGTAAAAATAATAGCAGAATCCCACCCCACAGATGAGGCTCAGCTGTTGCCACTGATCATTTAAAAATGCAGATTCTACAGGTAATGGTACTAGCAAACCCTGGCCCTTTCTGCTCCACATATCCTAAAATGTTTCTAATGGACTGTGGCTTCATGGATGGGGGTCTTTCCTTAAATATCCCATGGGCTGTAAGGAGCAGATCAGTTTGTTTTTTTTAAAGTATTTCATTAAAAATTATAAAATGACACTAACCATCTACTTCTAAAATATGATCAAAAGCCTTTGAGGGCACACCCTTTTGCCTCAGGTGGCTGAGCTGGCCGTGTGTGGACAGTGTAAAGCCCAAGGACCAGAATTCATGACCTGGAGCCGGCGGAACAACCAAAAATAAAAAATAGGTTAAAAAAAAAAAAGCTTTTGAGATATGTAATAGAATCTGGCATCTGGCTCAGAGTAGGACTCAGCATTTTAAAAATGAATAAAGTAAAAATGAATGAGTTGTTGCACAGGAATGGCAACAAGGCTGGGGGAAGCAGTCAAGAAGGAGGTTGTGGGACCTGCATCATCTGAAAATATTTTGTGCTGGTATGATCTAGATAAAGAAATTTGAGGCCAGGGAAATGGGCTAATAGCTCATTCAATGGTGTTTCCCTTATGAAGAGTTTGGATGTCACAAAATTTTGCACTGGTTCTTCCATTAGGAAATGAAAATAAAGTAGCACATACTCATTAGCTGTTCGATGTTGGTGCTGATCTGAGCCATCAGCGCCTCCCTGTGCTGCTGGGCCCTCTCTTCTAGTGTCCTGCCCATAAAGTAGTGTTGCAGGTGTTCCTGAGCTTGGGAGTGAAGCTCCTTGCTGGCCACATCTGACACCGGAGAGCCCTGAAAACAGGACATAAAATATTGTCACAGGAAGGACACACATATCAAAGTATGTTTTACTCAATTATATAGCAGAGGTTTCAAATGCTAAGCTGTCTCTCTTCTTAACCATTCACTCTTATGATAGATGTCTCTCTTGTGCTCTTATTGAAGCATTAAATAATATCTCAACGACAGCTTTTGATGAAAATGGAGGTGGGAAATTTCTTTTGGTATGTTCCCATACCTTATCTCCTCACAATGGTCCTATTCTTGGAGAAGAAAAAATACTGAGAAAGCATTATGAAAACTATAGTGTGATGAAGACACTAGCCTGGAAGAGGAGTCACAAGGCCAGGTCCTTTGTTTCCAACACTACCTGACAGACTATTTTACTTCTTATCCTACTCCTACTCTTGAACTTATCTAAGTCATATTTTACAACTGGTTTTAGTTTTGCAGAATAAGGGACAAAATCAGCCAAAGAAACATAGTCCTTTGGCTAGTTAGCTAGTTAAACGGAACTTAACTAATTTATTTGGATACAGATGAAATAATCTTAACTTTGAAGATGATAAAGCTTCTGATACTACAGATTTCTCAAATACCATATAGTTCCTGGAACTTGGATGCAGCCCTCTTCTAATTAACAGAGTACTTTTCAGCTATGGAATCTTAAACAGCTGCACTAGATATGGCCAAAGCAGTTCTTCTTTACACAAGAGTATGCATCAGAATCAGTGCATAAAAAGAGACAAAAGAGCTGAACGTACGTGTTAAACTAAAAACTCTTAAAAGACAAGATGAGGGAAAGATAGTTTAGCTTTAATCCTTTGTCTTTTAATTTTACTGGTTGATTTAAGGTTCATAAAATAGACATCTTCAACTTAATCTACTTTCAAGTAACACCATACCACTTCATAGACAGTATCAGAAATTTTCAACAGCATACATCTCTCTTGCTTTTAAGCTACTGCTACTGAATATTTTACTTTTATGTTATAAACACCACTATACATTGCTATTATTTTTGTTTAAAATAAGTACCAAACTAAAATCAACTGCCTATTTTTGAAAGTCAAGTTTTACTGAAATATAGCTATACCTATTTGTTTACATATTATATTATCAATAACTACTTTAGTCCTACAACTGCAAAGATAAGTAATTTCAACAGTCTATATAGTCTATAAAACTGAAAATACTTATTATCTGGTATGTATTATAATACATTTGGAGGCATTTAAATAGTTAATTGTATTTTATAAGGATTTAAATGAGAAGGAAAACGTCTTAAATATTTATCCATAGTTACCATTTCCAGTGCTCTTAATTTCTTTATGTAGAGCTGAATTTCTATCAGGTGTTATTTTTAACAGAAATTATATCCATCATAACTTAAAGGATATGAAATACATTTCTGGTATAGTAAGTTTGCTGATGACAGAATATTTCATCTTTTGTATCTCTGAAAAAGCTCTTATTTGTTCTTTATTTTTTAAATGATATTTTTCTACATAAAGAATTTGACATTGACAATTCTTTTTAAGTATTTTAAATCACAGTGTCTTCTTACTTGTATTGTTTCTTCTGAGAAATGTCATCTTTTAGTCTTTATATAAAATTTTATTTTTTTCTGTTAAGAACTTTCACTTTATCACTGGTTTGAGAAACCTGAGTATGAAATACTACAACATAGTTTGTTATTTTGTTTTTTTTCCATGTGCCCTATGTCTTTATTCAGTTTGGGTTAGAAAAATCCTTGGCCACTATTTTTTGCCCCCATCTTTTGGGACTCCAGTTCCCACTTATTAGGCCACTCAAAGTCTCACAGTTCACTAAATCCCGTAGCTCACTAGTGATCTTTGCCTTCAACTATATTAATCTTTTATCCAGTGATGTCTAATTGACTATTAATTTGATTCAGTATCATTTTCACACAATACAGAGAAGTTCCCATTTCCAGGAATTTGGGAATTGGGAACTTTTAATTTTTTTATCTTTCACATCTCTACTTAAACTCTGGAAATAAAATACGGACTGCAGTTATAACAGCTATTTTTAATGTCTTCTGCTAATTCTAGTATCTGTGTAATGTCTCAGTTGGTTTGCCTGTATATTTTCATTAAGGATCCTGTTTTCCTGCCTGTATTCATGACTGGTACTCTGATTGGACGTGAGACATTGTGACTTCCACCTTGCTCGGTACTGCATATTTTGATATTTCTAAAAATCTTGAGCCTTTTTCTGGGATGCTGTTAAATTATGTGAAAACATTCTGACATGCTGACTCAGTGATGATCAGTTTGACAGACTGCATCATTCTAAGCTTTTATATTATACTACAAAGGCAAGACCTTTCTGAGTACTCTCCCCAGTATCCCATGAATTAGGCGATTTTCCAGTCTGTTTGATGGGAAGAGGCATTATTCTTGGATCTTTGTGAATAACAGGCACTGTTCTCTCTTTCAGATGACTGTTTCCTTAGTCTTGGGTAGCACATGCCCATCAGTATTTCTTAAACAGATTCAAAGGGAGCATTCTGCAGATCCCCAGGCTCCTCCCTCTTTGCAGCTCTCTTCACTCTGGTACTCTGTCCTATGAACTCTAGCTGCTTTGTTCTCCTCGAACTCTCAGTTCCATCACCTTAGCTTGAGGATTCCAAAGAGTGGCTCCTCTGTCCTTCCTTACTGGTGTTGTGACCTAGAGACTCTCTGGAGCCAGTAAGCCAGGGTAACGGTAGAGCTCACTTCGGTTCTTTTCTCAGGAATTACTGATCTTTGTTGTCTGATAATCATGGTCTTAAAAATCACGGTTGCATGCATTTTATCTTTTTTTTTTCCTTTCAGTTGTTTCACACAGGAAGTAAACCCAGTTCCTGTACTCCAGCTTGTCTGGAAGCAGTTTTAACTTTTTCCTATTGTCTACCTCTGTGTGGTAATCATAAGGGTCTCATAAGTGCAGGCTTGTTTTCTTCTCTTGCTCCACGGACTCAAGGTTACTGTGTGGATTCCTAAATTCAGTTTTGTAAGAAGGTAAAGATGGAGGGGTTTACTGAAGCTTCCTGTCTGAGACTTATTATTCAATTCAGCTTTTACCAAAAGTCTGTTGCAGTCATTAAAAGATACACGCTCAGCTGTAACACATTAGTACTCTGATTTCTACTCACAGTTAATAATGAAAAGGGTAAATGAATAGCACATAAAACCTCGAACATTAATCACACACAACTTTCATCTATTAAAGGTGTGTGTGTTTGGGAGAGAAGGAGGGAGGGCAGGAGATGGACCCAGAGGCAGATAACAACAGAAGTCCAACAATGTGGATGTAAAAAGTACCAAGTAGTATTCTGATGAAAGATTGGTTCAAATGAGGGAAATAAGAATTCTAAATGGCTCAAATGTATTAACTACTACCTTTCTCCATAATATTAGGAAAGTATGGGAGATACATCAAGAGAAGAAAGTGAAGGTGATCAGCAGAGCACAGGTTATTAAAATTAATGAGAGGGCTAATGAATCACACCAGAAAGAAGATGATCTTCTAAGACACAGACGAGTTTAAGATCAAAAACTCAGAGGGAAAAGCAAATAGCACTTCAACTGCAGCATTGTAGTCATAGAAAGTGAAGGATATGCACATTTCTATTGGGAAAAGAGGTGGTAACAGTGTTATAGTGATAAACTACACAAAGCAAATAGTTATTAGCTCCCGAGTTTCATCTATAATCTGATAGATGTCAGTTTCTGTATGTGTGTATTATTTTTAAGTATACATATTTAAGAGTGACTATTTATTGATTAGTACTTACGCAATTTCCGGAGCTTCAAAACTGTCAGTTTTATATACCATTGCAAAAAACAAAGCAAAACAAAAAAGCACCTGATGTCCAAGTCTTGCTCCTGTGGACTGGGAAATGACTGATTTGAAGAAGACTCTATTGACAATACTTCTGTGAGCCATGTAATTTACAGGACCGCAAATTCCTCAGCTCTGTGATAAATAGTGTAGACATGCACGAGACACTGCTTTGCTAGTGAATATCGTGCCCTGGAACAATGACACACTGAAATCCTGGCACAGAAACTCACATACCGGGTGTCTTTTGATATAGTCATCCACTTGTTGCTTCAGATCAACTCTGCGCGTGTCCGTAAGCTCTGGAAGTCCTTGCCAAAGAGTGAAGAGTTTCTTTTTCTTACGGCACTTTGCCAGGAATTTAAGAGTCTGAAAAAAAAGGCGGGGGGGGGGCGGGGAGGGATGTTTTAATGCTTTTTCTTAACAAAACTATTTTCTTCCCACAACATATGGTTCCAAAAGTTGTTAAGGTGAGTGAGTGGGGATGGGAAGGGGAATTGGAATGTGATGGGGTGAGGGAAGACAGTAACTTTTAAATTATATTCTTCTATATTGTTTTACTATTTTACAAGAACATATTCATGTATTATTTAAATGGTAAGCAAAAAATAAGCACTAGGTTTTAGCCTCAATTTGAGTTGATTACAAACTGATTTGGTACAAGTCATATAATCTCTACAGGAAAAGCTCTATGTCTACAAAAGACAAGATTCTGAAGCTCAATGAGAGTTTATAAGAAAAAGTTTGATGGAAAAAACATAAAATTGTGAAGGATGGGGCTGCTGACAAAAGTACCATTGAATCATCTTCCTCATGTCCCCAGAATGACAGAACAGAAAACTTTTCCTATTTTTTTTTTCTTCTTTCCTGCCCCTACTTTGGGTCTTGCATGCAGTTCGTAGGTTTTATACGGTCCGCCTCTTAGCCGCCTCCGTAGCTCAGCCACAGGGCGCGCCCGGAACAAATCTCATTCACCGGCAAGATTCGCGGATAAAAAAGTTGAAATTATTCTGTCCATATTCTTTTCACTCTAGTCCCTTCTTTACAGTTTTTATTTTTAGTAAAGCTACACCTTCATATATTCCTAGGAAAGGGCTGGCAGATTATGGCCTGCTAGTCCTATCCACTCCTTGTTTTGCCTAGTCCAAAAGTAGAGAATTTAATTTTTTTACATTTTATATGCTTAAAAGGTTTAAAGGAAAATATTTTGTGACATGAAAATTACATGAAATTCAAAATTCTGTGTTTACAAATAATATTTCATTGAGAACTCACACTCATTTGTTACATATTGTCTAGGCTTCCTATGTGTTACTACCGCCAAGTTGAACAACTGCGACAGATGACACGGCCCACGATGCCTAAAGTATTTTTACCATTCAGTGCTTTCCAGAAAGATTGATGTAATTCTATTGTTTAAAGTGTCCATTTTGGGCACACCCTTATGGCAGAGGTAGCTAGAGTACAGACCACATTAAGCCCAAGGTCTCTTGTTTGAGTCCTGGGGTCAAGTGGGGGCAACTAAATAAAGAATTAGTTTCACATGATTAGCAAAATAACTAGTTTTCTGTCCCTTTCCCAAAAACTATACTTTTTTTAAAGGAAAGGTTCAGGCAGGAATGTAGGCAAGGAGGTAAGCAGGCAGGAAGAGAGAAGCAAGAAACATTTTATTTAGCTGTTCATCTTGATTGTTGCCCCAGGACTCAGGTCTTGATGCCAGATCCGTGGATGTATGTGGACTACGTCCGGCAGTTTTATCCACTAGGCCACCAGAGTGTACCTGAAATGCCAAATTGATTTCCTCTCACGTTTTTCTGTTGTTTCGCATGTTTGGATTTCTGATCGCCTGGATGTATCTTCCTTTTGCCTTGCTTTCTAGATTTCCCCAACTTTTCCCACCAAATTTCAGTCTATTTATTCCCTTTTACATCTTCATTTTGTTTCATACACTGTCTCCTAATAGTTTTATGTGGAAATAATATAGTTCTAGAAAGTTTTCTCATGCCTGCAAGCACCTTTGTTTTGGCCTCAGCATTCCTCTCAGACGTCCAATGATGCTCTCAGTTGATATTTAAGAGCAGACACTAAAAAAACTGCTCAGAAATTCTGAGCAGGTAAGCAGAGCTAACTTTCATATAGGGCTATAGCACTGGGCTGTTTTCTTGAGATACGCTATTGTGATCATACTTAAGACTTTTCTCTTGGGTTGTTCAAATTTCCCAAAGAAAACCTTTGCACAATATGAACTAGCTGACAGCACCCCTGGAGCTGAGGGCAAAGAAAAGGGCGGGAGGTCTTCACATTCACTATCTATAAAATATCCCTAATATCCTTTTTTTTTTTTTTTTTTTTTTTTTTTTTTTACTCAAGCCTTCAATTGTGTGTTCATCCTCCTGTTGACAGATGTTCTTTCTATTCTTCCCTTTTCTTTATTTCTCTTCCTTGTTCCACCTCTCTCTCCTCCATTCCTGAAGTTAGCACCACTCTAGGTTTATGATGCTACGCTGGGAACTTGAGACTAAAGGTTCCAAAACAGGAATCTCTGCCCAGAGCTCAGAAAAGTTCGCCTTAACCTTTCTCTTTTCCTCATGCTTTGTCACTTCAGGTGTATCTGAGATTTTATCTCCTAATGTTTGTTTTCTTAACCACCAACGGTTTGTTCCACTAAGTGTTCTTCTGGTCTGTCTTGACGAATATGTGTAACGGTATAGTGCTTTTCTGTGATAACCAAGCAGAAAGAATCAGCCATCATCCTCTCTCTAGCAGACAACAGCAACTCTCATCTTTTTTCAGAGATATTTTCTTTTCTTTTGACTTTTTTCTTCTGTTTCCCCCCGTCACACTCTTGAACCTGGGTCCTTGGGCTTTACAAAGCCTGCACCTTAACCATCTAAATCTACTGAGCCACAAGTATGCAACCCTTCTGAGCTTCTTAAAATAATAAATCAAGAAAAGAAAATCCTGGAACATTAAAAAGGAAAAGGCTAAACTCTTCAAATGTAATTGCTACACTATACCAGTACAGAAACTCCAACTTGTCTATGTGAGTACTGGAATGTGTAATTTGAAATTAGCAAGTTTACACAAGGTTTTCTCAATTTTAAGCTACCGGAGAATAATGCCTCTGCTTTTCACAAAACAAGGGAGGGACAAAAGGTAAATGACAGTTTTGGTTTTTCCTTTGTTGGCCTTTTCTTATCAAAGATTCTAAAAACAAGTTCTTCCTGAGGAACACGTTCAATGAAGGACAGTCCTACTCCTTTTCACTACTTTCAGTGAAACTGATGAGTTATTTCTTTATTATAAAGGCCAATTGCAGTGCTAAAATTCCACATATGTAATTTTAAATTTTGTAGTAGGCTCATTAAAAAATAAAAAGAAACAGGTGAATTAATATTTTGCATTTACTGAGTTATGTAAACATTAATTTGATATATGTAAAATACTAACATTTCAACTTACAATCATTATAAACATCATTAATGAGCTATTTCATACTAAATCTTCAAGCTGCGCTGGGTATTTTACACTTACAGGATATCTCCATTTGGCCTAACTACATGTCAAGCACCCAACATGTGACTAGTGACTACCCTATTTGGACAGTCTACCTGCAGGTCTATAGGAAAGAAACTGAAAAAATATGACAAAATGTATCCTTTACTGACCACTGTCCTGTTCTAATTTTCACTATTTTCCCTTTACTTTGTTTTCTTTCTCTTTTTCCTTCTTTAAAGTAAGGCTCCACTTACCTTTTCTATTTTTTGCTAGTTTTGCTTTAACATTCCTGTATTTTTAGTAGTGATCTGCTATGATTATAAACAAGACCCTGACCCATTCCTGTTTGTTCTTACGTCAATGGAGACCCATTGAGACTCTTTTTAAGTTGGGGAGATATGAAGTAGATATAAATAATCCTTTTCCCCTTATGCCAGAGGACAGTGCTTTGTAATGAAACCAAAACAACTTTGCCTTCAGAGCCCTCAGATATCCTTGTATGATGACTCGTTTCTCTCTCTAAGGAATGATGGATGAACTATGGTTTCTTACTTTACAGTAGAGGAGCCTTTTACAAAGTACTGGCCTATCTAAATCAGGCAAGGTGGTAAGACAACTTAATAAGGGTCCAACTGATTCTTGAAAGGGGAGAGTTTAAGAAGGAAGTGACTATAAGATAAAAACATAAGAAAGGACTTAAGGAATACTCTATGGGAAGTAATCCCACCACTGATACTCACAAGTTAATTATCAGATGACTTTGTTTAGCAAAGGATAAATAGCCAGTGTGGGTATGATTCAGATCTCTACAAAAGTCTGAGGAGTCAGGAGGCAGCAGACAGCAATTCTAATTTTCCTGGCACCTACTGTTTTATGAATGGGTTTTAAAAAGTCTTGTAAAAGGCTAATCAACAGAGGCTGTTCAAAATCTGTCACTGAAAAACTCAAATTTAACTTAAGTTCAATAATAAAGGGTTTTAAAATTAAATGCTATAAGATCTAACAGCTTAATATGAAAGTTAGCCATGCACAAGTACTTTTTAAAGGTACTCATCACAAGCAAATAAATGTATGGGAATGATATTAACTAGGTGTATTGTGATCATTTCGCAAATATACAAAAATGGAATCATTATGTTGTACACCTGAAATTAATGTGTACATCAATTACACCTCAATAAAAAGTGTTTTAAGTGAAGAAAAAGAAAAAGTGAAAGCAGTTTCCTAAGAGTTTGTCCAAAATAAAACTTAAGCGTGTCATGACTGGAGCCACCCCATAAATAAGAAGAAAATTCTAAGAAGTAAAATAACTGGTTCAAGGATTACAGCAAATGAAAATCAAAGCAGAACTCAGTTTCCCCACCAACCAGGCCAAGGCGCTTTACACTCCCCATGCTGCCTCTCATGTCAATATGTCCAAGCATGATCTGGGAAACAGCTCTTCTCTTTTACAAAAACAATCTTTGTTCTGATTTTTCATAAATGGTCATAAGGGATAATGATGAGAGTTTTAAAGTTCAAGATTCCATGGTTCTTTCATTTATCCACCATCTTTGCACCTACAGTTTCTGCTTTAAAAAATCTGGAGATTAGCACTCAATCTTGCCTTATCTGAAAGGCCTGACTATCTTGTCACTGTAAAATCACGTGCTGTAAAAAACAAACTGCACTGAGGATAAATGCAGTCTCTTACTGCCTCTGCATGAAACCCAAAACTACAACCTTATAATTAAAAGAATCCACTTTTTATTATTCTTAATTTTCCTTCTCCAGGTCCTGGGTTTTGAGCGCAGGTCTTTGGGCTTTACATGGCCTGCACCTTAGCCTCTGAACCCCAGGAATATGGCAGGACATTTTTTCACCAACACGCTTCCATCATAATTGCAGTATGAATCACAATACCTTTTGCTTACATTTCCTTCATAGTCACTAAGAAAAACTACTTAAGGGAACCAAATGCAAAGTACAAAAAAATAAACCAACTCTGATAAAGACTTAACTTTCAGGAACTAAAAGCTCTGCCACTCAAAAGATGAAATTTTTAATTAGCTTTTCACCAGGTACTGAGAGTATGTCTAGCTCTTAACATAAGACACAAACATTATTTCATTCCATTCATCCAACAGTGGGTGGCTGTTTTGTATTATTTTCTAAATTATGACATATTAATTGCCTTCACCCCCTAAAATTTCATGCTTAGATTCCCTTTAAATAATTTATCAACATTTTTAGAAGTTAAATCATTAATAGCACATCTTTAATGCCCAGTTCTTCATGGAGACAGTTGCCTACGGTGACTTCAAATCATTAAGTATTTTCTACATTACACATAAAAAAACAATAAAGATCATGGTTTGAATAATATGGATAGCATTAAAGATTCATAAATATGTAACATAAAACCCATCTTCCTATATGACTATTAGGTCATCTATTTAAAAAAAATGTTTTTTGCCACCTTTGTCCCCAGGTCTCACACTTGAAGGGATTTTACATTTCAGTCTGTTCTTTAGCCCTCTGAGCCAGAGGGGGTGTTAAAAAGTTTATTATTATTTGATTTTCAACCTAGTGATTTGTTTCTTTAACAGATTTTACTTATCAGTAATTCTGAGTATATGCAAAACTTTTAATAAAAAAGTCAACTCTCGAAACTAATAATAAATCTTTTGAGACAACTTATAAGGAATATAAGGCATTGCTATATGTTAAGAAAAAAGTGTTAACAGAGGCTTTCTATTATTCCACTAAATTTTGATGAATTCTATCATGCTATAAAAGCTGCTTTTCTTTTTTTAAATTGAAGTATTATTGCATATATTTCAGGTATACAACATGATTTGACATCTATATATACTGCGAAGTGATAATCACAGTATTACTGGATTCTATACATAAGGAAGTTGAGACACAGAATTGAAGTCATTTACCAAAGATCATATACCCGATAAACAATGAAGCAGAATGAGAACCCAGGCAACTCTGCTATGTGCCTATGTTCTTTACTGCTATTGCACTAGCTACCTGGTAGACGTTTGTAAGAACTAAAATTGTAAGCTGCATGTAAAATATGACACGATGCTGACTGGTGGTAAGGGCCTACTCCGTGGGAGTGACGTGGGTACCCATTAAAAATAGTTATAAAGATCTAATTCTATCTACCACATCATCTGGACATTTAATAAAATCAATTATAAGTTGCACTTGCACAGAATTTTGCAGTTCACACAATACTTGCCCATCAAATTAGGTCATCTGATGTGATAACAACTGAGTGAAAACACAGGGGAGATATCTACTCACATATGAAGCCCATGCTGAGAGTTGGCAACAATACGACAGACTTACATTTCTTATCCTTGAGGAGTTCACAGCCCAAGTAAGAAAGGTCAAATGAACAAATAATGACATCACAGTATGGTAAATGGCACAACGGTCTGTGGAAGGACTAAGGACTGAATGTCTCTGTAATTTGGCAGTGGCAAGGAGATTCTTATTTCACAGAGGAAGAGACAGAATCAGGAAGTGAAGTGACTTGACCAAGCCTTTACAGCAAGCAGGTAAATAGCAAAGTCAGGTGTGAACCACGTTCAACCCACCAGTACTCTTTTTGCTACACCAGACTCACTGCTCTCTGAAGTACGACAGCTGCTTTATACTCCGTGAGAGACGGCCTCTGTTGGTGAAAAGTTTTCCTTTCCCGGTACCCTCTCCAATGTTTCTGGATAATCAATGCTGATTTCTCTTCTATTTCCCGATTATGTTTTTCCACCTGACCTAAAAAGATGACAGACACTATCACAACATACTCACTACTGAGCAGGAATCTGAAATCAGCGTCATGGTAATACCAACAATCTTGTAGTCCTCTTATATTCTTTCAATATACCTTAATATTAATTTCAGCTTAGTGTGTTAAAGGTGACAAGAAGATGTCACAGGTTTATGCTGAGGTTATGAGTGAAGTTCTGATGTTAGAATATAGCAATATTCTAACTCCAAAGTTCAAAGAAGTTCCTTTATGTCTCTAAAAGCTATCTTAAAGCTTATATTTTTATGTTTCACTAATTTTTCTAACAGATAAGAAAACTTATGGAGATACTGCTCATCATCAACTACTTGGCCTTAATCAGAAAAAAAACAGCATTTTTTTACTCAAGAGATTTAATAGTTTATTTGAAAAAGGAGAAATGGAAAAGCTGCAAATTTGAAAACTTATGAGGTAGCTAGGAAATCTGGTTATTTACAAGATACTTCAAACGTTCTTATCCTAACACAGTCAACACCGCCACTGACCTGGATGAACTATCTCAAGCAGACGTAGCCGTAACTCCCGAGAAAGCCTCACGGCTCTCTGTCTTTGAAGCTGCAGTAGTAATTTGCGGTCATCTTCTTCCTTTTGCCTATTTAGTTTCAATAATCTCTTGGTTCGTTTAGATCTGTGTTGGAAACATGAAGCAGCTTACATGCAATTTTCATAAACCATAAGGCCATGTAAATATATGAAAAAATGCTTAAGTTCATAAGTAATCCTAAATGTAGGCAGCAAAATGTTTTTAAGTTAATTTCTAGTTAGAATCTGATGAAACAACAGTTTTCATGGGATGCTGCTATACAACCCTTTGGAGAAATATTTGGATCTATGAATCAAAAATTTGGAGAAATAATTATCAAAATATTTAAAAATGTTGATCAACAAATTCCATTTCTAATAATTTTCTTAAGGAATAATCAGATATGTATGTCAAGATTTATGTTCAAGGATGTTTTTCACAGCATTTTAATGGCAACAAGCTGAAAACAAACTATATATATATATATATGTATATATACATATACACACACATACACACACACACACACACACATCTCCTACCATAGGGAGCTGGATAAATACTGGTTCATACATTGAATGGGGGTTCTATGAACTATGAAAAATGTTTATTTCAAAGCCTAGTAACAGTGGAATATATCCACAATCTAATATCAAGTGAAAACAAAAGTTATAAAAGAGATTCAAATTGTATCTAGCATGCATGGCTGCCTAGTGGTTTAGTCCACCATGGTGCAAGTCCCAAAGTCCCTGGTTCAAGACCGAAGGCCCAGGGAAACAACCAAAATTAATAACTAAATTAAATAAATGCTTCTTCCTCCTCTCTCTTCCTGTCTGCCTGCTTCATTTGTACCTTTCCTCTGAAAAAAAATGTATATTGCTTAGATAGAAATATAAATGATTAAGAAATATTAAAATTTCAATAGTTTTCATGCATGGTATGATTATGATTTTTATTTTCTTTATACGTTTAGCCATTTCTCAATTATTAAGTAATAAACATTTTATAACGGATTATAAAAATGTTCATGTGGTCACAAAAGTTTTAATATTTAATAATATCGTTTTATTTTTTTATTCATCAAAATTTCTCCTTGGCCACTGATTCCTTCCTCTATCCCTATGTAAGACCACAAGTAAATACACTCACAGAAAAAGAAACTAAAGAGGTAAGAAGAGATCAGAGTACATTATTTATTTTATCTCTATAGATGTAACATGCATGTGTCCAATTCAAGACTAATTGTTCTCTCTCACAATTAAACTGCCAGCAAATATGTAGCCTTGGCTCTAGCTTTGTAGACAGGCGAATATTGCTACGTTTAAAAAGCTCTGATGAATGTGAACCCACAACTGTGAGGTTTGGGCAGTTCCCCACTCCCCTAATAAACACAGGAGGGGGAAATTACTCTGAGATACTAAACTGACCGCAAAGAAACAGAAATAACATGGGCTGAAAACTACAAAGGAAGCAAGAGAAATTTGCATAAACGGTTGCAACTAATAGAAGAGAAAAGGTGCTGAAGCCTGGAGTGAACTTGGTATCAAAAAATTAAAATCCAAAGACTAAGACTATACTTCGGTGTATCCTATAATCTCAAACTCAAAATACTGGAAACAAAATCATTATAATGTGAGATTTAAATAATTTTGCACTAGTCTCTTTTAATAGAAATATTTATAAGTGGTCTGGCTTTATTACACGAAAGCCATAGATGTTCTATTTTAAGAGTGGAATATTATTAGATTCTACAGACATGTTTAGTGGACAAAATCTGTAATCCTGGAAGATTTTTAAATGAAGATTTTAATATTGCAAGAAAAAGTAAACTGGCAAATTTGGGACTAAACATTAAAGGTCGGTCTGAACTCATGGCATAGCGCTACTTTTAAATGTAAGAGACCTAATAGCTGAGACTGCATCATCAGTAGAATTCATAAGTAATGAGCACTCGGACTTCACCAAGGCTGTACCCGGAAAACTTCAGACTCAAGAACAGAAGAACATATATTGTGACTCTCAAAGCACTCATTACTTCTCAAATTTGTTTGACTAAAGAAATCCTTTTCAAAGAAACAGCTTATAAGATAGACAATAAACCTTAAGCAATGCTAGACTGCATGATACTTGCTTCTCATGAGTGCTATGTATTGAACATATCTGTTTGTCTAACTAGACTTGTAAATCTTCAAGGACAAAAAATATGACATGCTTTTTTTTCCCCCCTCCCTACCATTTTTGAAGTGCCAGGTAACATGTTAAAAAAACAAAACAAAACTATAATTATATGATATACACAGAATACTATCCCTATTTTATAAATGAGAAATTTGATGCTGAGAAGGTTGGGACAATTGTCCGAGATGATTCAGACCATAAGTTGCTGAGATGGGGTACAAATCAAGTCTGTTTAGCTCTCCCAATACCTACCATAGTCTCTGGCAGGTATTAGGCACTTGGTGCATGTTTAAAATATTAATGGTATTTTTTTTTTAGCTACCAACAATATCCATGAATAATATTAATCCCTATCTTTAATTCTTCCCTAAAGGACTCTTTCATCAATGAATAGGATGTTCACTAAGGGACAGTAAACCAGAACAGTTTCAATATCTACCACTAACCCAGCCAGGTTCCTGGAGACAATGGAAAAAAAACACAGAGATCACTTATGTCCTCAGTCATTTATGATAAAGTAAGACCACCTCAGAGGTGATATTTTATGCTAAAATAAAAGCTAAATTTTAGTTCACCATTTGAAAAACATTTTTATAACTGAAAACTACAGCTGCAGTGATTAAAATAGTAGTTTCAGTTTTCTTAAAAAAGAAAAAACACTGACATCTGGAATATGCAAGTTTCACCTTAGTGAAGTAAAATTTAGTGTTAAATTAGGCTGAAAGAAAAACTAGCTTTCTGGAGGCTCTTTTTCATAGATGACCTACAAGCTAAGTTATGTGTATGCACGTGTGTGCATGTGCGTATGTACACGCCCTCCACTGCCCCTAAGAATCTGGATGGGTTAGTGAAATAGCAAACTCATCATAATTTCAGTATTCCATGTTTATTCCATTTGAAATGGAGGTAAATGGCAAACTATGTTGTATCTCAATGACTAAATCCACCCATGCCATATTTACTGAGGAATATCAGATTAATGTACTCAAACCCTTACATACTTATACCTGTTTTTGAATAATCATGGCAATGTTGAGTTTAAAAAGATAACTATTACTCATCGCTTCCACAGGCTTGGCCCAGAAAATTAAGTAACTAGGATTGTGTATTTAATATATCAGATTCCTGTGTTGGTGTGTTCAGATAGAGTAGTGGTTAGGTCTGCTGTCTCTGGCCAAGTGTGATACACATACGTCATGGGGACATGGGTTTATATCCTGGGTGTAGGATTGAAAGGCAGAGAGGTTCCCCAACCAAGATGAACAACTAAATAAAAATGAAATGTTTCTTCCTCTTCTCTCTTCCCACCTGCCTCTGTCTGCCTACTTGCCTTCATTCTTGCATTTTCCTTGAAAAAACAAAAACTAAAGATTCCTGTCTTATATACCCTCTTTTGGAAAGTGCATCTGGTTACTGAAGTGCTGGTACTTAGAAATATATGAAAGAATGAAAGCAAGAACAAGAGATTAGGAAACTGGAAAAAAGAAAACATGTTTCTATTGCTATACTCTATAAGAGGCATCCAGCCACTCTCAGACCATCACTCTTTTCACCAACATTTTTATAAACTTGTTTTTATTGGTGTACTCTAGTAAAATGTATCTAGCACTCTCAGACCACCATTCTTTCCATCAACATTTTTTACCTGAAACTCCTCTGCAATGCTATCACAGCAGATGGAAGCCTCTTTAATCTCTTTCTAGTTTGGAAACCCTTCCAATAAGCTTGAATTAAGCAAGCCGCCTGATGTATTTTCTGAAATTAAAGGCCAGAATTAACTTTGAGAAATCCCCGCAAAATGTCTTTTTTAGAAGTTTACCTCTTTAAGTAGCAGGCCTATAGATGTCTTAACTTTTATCTCTAGTAACTGGTAGAAGGCAACACTTTCATAGGTTCCAGACAAAGCAGCCTAAGAATAATAAACCTGACTTCCAAAATGAGGCACTTTGGGCTCAGTTAGGCAACATCTAGAATGTACTCAACATACAGCCTGGTTAGCTCCAAATAATCTGATAAATCCCCCTTTCCAAAGATTTCACACTTAATTAATTCTTTAATCTCTTGGCTTGATTTCTTATGCCTGGCCTCACTTTCACAAGATTTCAAGGGTCTGAAGAACCTTTTGCATGAATTTAAAGTTTATTAAAAAAAACTCTAGGGTTAAAAACTTATTCCATAAACCCTTTTCCCCATCAAACCATCGCTGCTCTCGATTTTAGGGAGAGATAAGTAAAGAAAAGGCAAGAGAAAGCAAATAAAAGGTTCAAGAGGCTACCACACTCCAATATTTGAAATATTTTCTTCTGCTGCAATGTTAGCAAATATCATGCATAATATTTTAAAAACCTGTTCTTCTACTTCCTGGTAGCCCTGAGGGCTCAAAAGGCTGATGAGTTGTCTAAGTTCTTCATGGAACTCTGTTCCAGGCTCCTGTTTACTTATTAGACTTCTGAGTCCTGAAATGGAATAACCAAGGTAGTTATTAATAAAAATATGATTGTTATCTAATCAGTATTAATTTGAGGTTAACAGGTTTGGTTTAGAAACCAATGAATACAACAATATTAATCACATGATTTTTCTTTTCTCAAAGGCTTCTAGACTAAAGTCTTCAGGTTATTTCTCTGCCCTGAGTTTTTATGTGCTTACTTATGAGATCTGATTCAAAATCCATCTTTCATCAAAGATTATCTACCCATGTCTATATGTAAAGAAGTAGATACAAATATGTGTAATATATACCTATTGATGTGCCTCAAATTATCTTACTCTATCTTCTTACTTAAAAACTTCTTTAATTAACAATGATGAATGATAACCTGTCCAGGTACTTCTCCAGAGTAGGCATTAACTCAGTGTGTGTTCGTTCTCTTTTAAAAATCCTTTCATTTTAGGTATTTATAAGTTCAAACCAACAAACATACATATACATACAGATATAAAAATACATAAATCTCTCTCTATAGAGAACTATATAGATACAGTTCAGGTGAGATTCCTTTATAACAAATAATCAAGCACTCACATTTCTGTAGTGTAAATCTAATCACAGAATTTTAAAATGTCTATCTAACACAATATCAACCAGAGTCCTATTACTGGCACTTTCTCTCTCTTAATCCTATTCCTGTAGTTATTTGCAGAGTACTTATAAAATGCACAGTAATATTGCAGATCAAGCTGCTAAAGCATGTTCCAAATCGGCAAGAATAATTGATAAAAAGGTCATCACAACTGTTTTACTATTAAATGGATATTTCATTTTAACTGAAAAAATCTTAACATAATTCTGTATTAATAAGTATATTTAATGAACTAGATACCACCTATTTTCAGATAATGCTTAAAGAGAAATTATAATTAATTGATGACTATGGTTGACAAAGAAGTAAACTAAAACTAGCATAACTTTGGCTTGGCAACTGAAAAAAAAAGTAATCCTGGGCAAGTCACCTAATTTTCCATGCTTCTGTTTATTTTGCTATAAAATGATGAGCAAATATCTCACAGGGTTATTCTAAAGCTTAAATATTTTAGTTACATAAACAAAATATGTAGAATAGTGTCTAACATATAGTAAATGCTCAAATGAAAGCTATTATATGGAAACTATAATAACACTAAGCCTTTCATCCTCAAAATTTCTGACTTTTTATTCACACAGATACTTGATTTTGGAGGTAAGGAAGATTTCTGTTTTTGAGAAAAGGCAGTCAAGAAGTTGAGTAATTACTGACATAAAAATCAAAAGGTCTCTTAGTTTCTCAAGTACAGCACAATTTCCTTTAGTAAACTTAGTCTTGGTAAAGTCATCAATCTTTTTAGTTATTCAACATAGCACCTTTTTGTCAAATAGGTAGAAAATATTCACTGTAACCTCATCAACAATGCCATCTGTTGAGACATGAAGATAGCTTGATTACATAAAGACTTTTTCCTAACCTGGTACTTGTTGTAAGAGGGTTTTATCTGCATACTTTAGTTATTAACTTTTTCAACATATCTGAATTCTATATTCCATAAACCATCAATAATAATGTTCCTTTTGAGAATCTCAAGAAAAGAATGTATGTATTACCTTTGTAGCAGGCACTTAGTCTCAGTAAAATCAAAATTTCTTGATGGGATTCAGTCATCAATAATAGGAGCTTTGTAGCAGTATTTCTTATGACTGGACTAGAAGTTGATAAAAGCTTGAAAACAACTTCATCTAAAATTGAATGCAGGGTTTTTTCTTCTATTCTGAGTAAATCACCACTAACAGAACAACAACAAAGCAATGTACCATTACTAACTGATGCACAGCTATCACAAATTAAACTCAAGTTTCAGCAACTGGATGCCTGACTTTCCTCTTTGTTTCAAGAAGATAACCCATTGTTTAAGTACATAGCTGGGCTGCAACAATACATCACATTGAATCAATTAGTATTTATTGAATTCCCACTGCATCCAAGGCACCATGTTAGGTAATAAAGGAAATAAAAGTAGCCAAAGGCATTCTCCTCAAAGAAACCAGCAATCAAATTACAGAAGAGAAAGAAAAGTGCAAATTATTAAATAGGTTATTCAAAAGCTTCAAGGCAACAAGAACGGAAAAATCACTGGACAGTATAGTGGTTAAATGCTCAATGATATATAAAGACAAAAACATGCTAAAGAAAATCACTTATGTACCCATATAGGAGACGTCATCTTCCTTCATTACATTAACAACCTCATATTCCACTACTATTATCATGAAAAATTACCTAAAACTTAAGAAATAATCAAAATGGATTACTGGATGTCCTTTACTTACTCCTGCAAGGAGTATGTGATTTACTAGAGGTATGTACCTTAGATTATTTACTATAAATTAGGACATTCTGCAGTATAAAAGTAGAGGTTGACCTATAGAAAGTGAATGACAATGATTCTTATCTGAGAGTAATGCACAGATTCTTACTCAACAGCAATATAAATGAGTTTTGTTCAGTAGAAAATATAATCCTAAAGCTTCATATCTATTGCTTTATAAAACATGAATCAGTGTTTATCAGCAAATTCATGTCTGCATTCCTTTGGCAAAGCAATTCTACACACATCTCCCTCCCCTCTGAACCTATATGAATATTTTACTGGTTCTTTCATTAGTGAAGGTGAATAAAATATTTGCAAGTTGATTTTATATTTGCAGAAGAGTATTTACAATTTTTGGAAAATTATTGTCTAGTAGTGACTAAAATAGTTTTAAGAGAAAAAACATCAGTTTCCTATCCTAAATTAGAAAAATCACAGACTAAAGACTCTATATCTGTGGGAATTTTTGGGACATCTCTTCCTGTGCCACCTTGGCCTTTAAGCTATTACGCATGCCTAGTGTGCAGATAATTTCCCCTTGTACCACTCATTGCAGTAACATTCAGAACTCAGATTAAAAATGTGCTCATTTCAGAGAGCCTTTCATATCTATTCCCTGTCTCAATGTGATCACCCCAGAGTTTATGCTCTACTATAAAACATTTGGTCCAATGTTTTAAAATATTCTTTAATTTCCTAATTTAAAAAAGCCGTCTATAGACCACTATCATCTTGTCTTTCTTTCTCATCCAAACTTCCCTGTTTGCAATTTCCCACCTCCCACTTATTTCTCAAATCATTGCATCTACTTTACAAAAATAGTCCCTAAGTTTATCTCATCAATTTTATTTCTTGTCAAGTTACATGTTTATCATTAAGCGCTTATTTTCCTTGACCCCTCTGCACCTCATAATCTCTACTCTGGCAGTTCCTGTGATGATATTCTTCTGGTCTTCACTTCCCCAGAGATTTTTGAGTTAGTCTCTCAATCTTTTTCAAAGGCTCCTCTGTCCCAGTGTACTCTAAATTTAAAGTTTATTACCCAGGATTCCGTTTTCAGTTTATTACCTTTCTCTATTCACTTTTCCCACTGAGTCCATCTTCTCTCATGTTTTAAAACACTGATGTCTTGGAAATATGAAACTAGTGCAGATTTCTTCCAGAATCAGTTCATCTATTCATCATTTGTCAAAAGTTGATATACATTTGAGTCATCCATTATTTGGCTATTAAAATAAACCTGTTATGAACATCGTGCGAAGTCTTAGTATGGACATATGCTTTTGTTTCTCCTAAGGAGTGGAGTGGATAGATAATATGGTAGTTGCATGCTTAACTTGTTAAGAAACTGCCAAACTATTTTCCAAAGTGATTATACTACTTTACATTCTCACCAGCAGTATATGAATTCTTCTACATTTTTGTCAAGTGCTTGGGTCAGTGTTTTAAGTTTTAGCCATTTTATAAGCATGTAGTGGTTATCTCCCTAATGACTGATGTTGCCTAACATCTCTTCTTGTGCTTATTTGTCATCAATGGATCTTCTTTCATAAAGTATGTTTTGTCCATTTTTCAAACCAGATTTTTTAAAATTTAAACTTTGAGTTTTAAAAATATACTCTGGATAAAATTAGGTTGTGTGAGCTCTTCAACTTTGATTCTTTATTTTCAAAGTTGTTTAGATTATTTTAGGCTCTTTGATTTTCATATGAATTGCAGAATAAGCTTGTCAATGACTATAAAAGTAGGCTCTTGACTGGACTATTTTAAAGGTCTATATTTATTTGGAGAGAATTGTAATCTTAGTAATATTCTGCCATTGATGTACAAACATGATCTACCTTTCTATTTATTCAGATATACTTTAATTCCTCTCAGCAGTGTGAGTTTTTTCATGTATTTCATCAAATTTAATTATATATAGTTAGTATAAATTGAAAAATATTTAAATAATTTATTTTAAACTATCTTTATATCCTATTTCCCATCTAAGCTGATTTTAGTGACGCCTTTGTATATTCCATTGATACTCTATACAGATGATACTGCTGTCTTCAAATACAGAAGTTTTACTCAATATGAATAAGTTTTACTTACTCTTTTCTGAATGGATACATTTTTTTCTTGCTTAACTATACTGACTAGAAATTCCAGTACAACACTGAATAGAAAAGATCAAAGTGGACATCGTTGTCTTATTCATGATCTTACAGGGAAAGCATTTAATGTTTTAGTCTTAAGCATATTAGCTGCAGGATCTTCCTAGATGATCTTTCCTAGATGAGCAATTTCTATGATCTATTACTGAGGTGTTTTTTTTTTGTTTTAACATCAGGAATAGATGTTGGATTTTGTCAAAAACTTTTCCTGCATCTATTGGTATGTTTTTCTTTTGGCTAGTATAATGAAATACACTGACTTTAGAATATTATGCCAGTCCTGAATTCCTGGAATAAACCTAATTTATTTAAGATGCATCAAGTTTTTAATAAATTGTTGGATTTGGCTGCTAAATTTTTGTTTAGAATGTTTACATCTACATTTATGAGTACAGTGGGTATTTCTGGCTTTAGTTTCATGTAATGCTGCCTGAAATGAATTGGGAAGTATTTTTACCTCTTCAATTTCTAAAGGAGTTTAAATTAGTTTCACCTTAAATTTTTAGTAGAATTTACCAATGAAAAAGCCACCCGGATCTGGCGTTTTCCCTGAGAAGTTTTTCAGCTACAATTAAAACAGGACCACTCAGGTTACTGCTTTTTGACTGAGTTACGGTAGTAAGAGTCTTTCAAATAACTTGTCCATTTTATCTAAGTTGATAAATTTACATGCTTAAAGTTCCTATCATTCCTCTGTATTTAATATCTACAGGTACTGTTGTGTTGCTTCCTCTTTAATTGCTGATACTTGTAGTCTGTACTATTTTATTTTTTTCTGATCAGTATTACAGGTTAATTTCATCTTTTCAAAAACCCAACTCACTGGTTTTCTCTAGTGTTTTAGTATTTTATTGATTTCTGCTTTTAATTTTTATCATCTTCTTTCTCACTTTGAATGCCCTCTTCTTAGTTTCTTAAAGTAGAAGCCGAGGTCAGTGATTTAAGACTTTTCTTCTTTTCTAACACAAGCATTTAGTAATATAAATAACCCTAAAGTACTGCTTTATTTACATGCAAATCAGAAATACGGATAGGCTTTCATTTATTCATTTACATATACTTTTTTTTTTTTCCTTCCCTTGGCCTTAGGTCTCTTCCCAGGTCCTTGGGCTTTATCTGGTCTGCACCTTTACCACTGAGTCACAGGAGTGCACCAAAAATGATTTCTAATTTTAGTTTTGATTTTTCCTTTGTCACATGCTTAAGATTTTTTCAGAGATCTTCTTGGTATAATTTCCAACTTAATTCCACTGAAGCCAGAGAACATTCTTTGTGTGATTAAAATCTTTTTAAGTGAGCTGAGACTTGTTTCCTGGTCCAAAAATAATCTATCTTTGTAAATGTTCTACTTGCATTTCAAGAGAACGTGCATGCTACCACTGGTGTTCTAAAAATTTCAGTCACCATCTAGTTACTTGATATTGTTCATATATTCTGTAGTCATACTTTTTTAAATGAAAAGGTGCAGGCAGGAATAAAGGTGAGACAGCTGGAAAACAGGGAGAGTTGTTTTTTTTTTTTTAAAAAAAAAAAAACACTTTAGATCTAATCTAGTTTAAAATCTTATTTGTTAACTACTTGTTCCACTGTCCTTTTTACAACCTTTTCTTTTTTAAAAATCCACATAAATCATTTTACTGTTGTTTTACTTCTCCTTCCCCAGCCCAGGGTCTCAACCCAAGTCCCTGGGCTTTACATGGCACCTTAGCCAGAGTCATGGACATGAGCCTTTTTCCTTTTTAGTTTTAAAGGAAAGGTGCAGGCAGTAATGAAGGCAAGCAGAGGCAGCAAGGAGGAAGCAGCATTTTATCTGTGCATCCTGGTGGCTCCCACTAGCTCCAGGAATGGAACCCAGGACCATGCAATGCATGTGGATTGCCCACCTTCCACTCCACCAGGGCATATTTTATTCAAAGGAAAATTTGTTTTTTTTGTTTGTTTGTTTTTAATGATTTGTCTTTGTCGTCTCTGTTGGCATATTAGCTGTAACTTTGTTTTGTACTGGTTGCTTTAAGATTCTCAGTTTATACCTTCAACTTACAGTGTACTTTCAAGTGCTATATCACTTCACATAGAATGTAAGAGTTTCAGAATAGCATGTTTTCATTTCTCTCTTCCAAGCTTTATGCTATTGCTTTAAGACACTTCGCTTACACAGGTTTCTCTGGTGCTATCCAAAAGTAGAACATTCCTATTTTGCATGATTTGGCAAATTATTTTGGGAGTCTGGGACCATTATTACCATTAATTTACATGTAAAAATCTTGCACATTCCCAGACCCTCCAAAAAGCCTACCAAATCATACCAAAGAGGAACGTTCTACTTTTGAGTAGCTGGGGAAACTTGTACACATTTCATAAATCCCCAAATACGCTATTATTTTTGTGTAAGCAAATGTTACTTCATTTTATTATGTAAATGCATTATCACACTGTAGGAAGAATAATCTATATAGTTACCTACATAATTACCATTTCTGATATTGCTTTATCTGTGGTATAGATCTAATCTCCTTCTGACTGGAAGAATTTCTTAAATATTTCTTGTACGATGGTTCTGCTGGTGATTTTTGAAAAAGTTATTTCACCTTTGTTTTTATAACATTTTTGCTGGACATAAGCTTCCAGTTATTTTCTTTTGGTATTTTAAAGATGTTGCTCAATTATAGTTTTGATTTTGCTGTTTCTGCCAAGAAAGTGTGTCATCTTTATCTTCATTCCTCTGTATACAGTTCCCTTCTTCCCTCCCTCTTGGACATCCCTCCTTGCCCCATATTCTGGAAAATCAGTGCTTTAAGTAATAAGAAGTATTAAGATTCTCCATGTTCATTTCTCTCTCTCTCAGGGTTTACTTTCTTTCACTGACTAAAGCCCAGTTCTTGAAAATTTGCTTCATGTCTTGCATGGTGTTTATTTTATTCACATAGGAGGGTAAATCCATCCCTGTCATTCCATCTTCATCACAAGTAGAAGTGAAGTCCTAATGATTCTAATTCATGATTTTTAAAATTTCACTCCCCTGGTACTAAGGCCCAAGGCCAAGATTCCATTACTGCATTTCGATTACTATTCTAATTGCCTTCTTTTTCTACAGTTTTGTCTCCCAAACATTTTTCCTTCAGCCATCAGTGACATCACTGAAATGTAATCTGACCATTTTCACTCAGTGGGAAATAGTTTTCAGTGTTCGCCACTGCTTACAGGATGAGACTTAATTCACTTAACAAAATCTACATGCTCTTCCTGACTTAAAAACTTGCTAGCTACCTCCCCACACCAAACTTTAAATGCAACAAAAAATTAATTGTACCTACTTTTCACCCTGAGCATGTTGCTTCTTATCTCTGTGGTTTTGCTTATGCTGTTATCTCTGTCTAGATGTGAGTCTCTTCATTCTCCTCCTTGCTGATTTCTCACCCTTAAAGCTTCATCTTAGGTGTCACCTTATTCAGGAAGCAATGCCCAGCCTCCATCCAGTTTGGGTTAGGAGGTCCACATCCTTAACTTTGTAACTTAATGAGCTATAATACATATATGTTCCTGTGTTGGTCTCTTCCACTATAATGTAAGCTATTTGAAAACATGCTTTATATTTTAATCTACTTTGTAAATCCAGTGACAGACACATACTTGGCACATAGTAAGCTGCTTAATAAATCCACATAGAACGCAAAGAATCATTACTTCAACTGTGTATACTTTGTCATTCTATTTTGACCAGAGAAAACTGCCTATTACTTCTTTATGCCCTTTTTATAGTACCTGACACAATACCAAATTTATGGTTTGCTAAAGAATTATATGATAAGGCATTTTTATTCTGGTATCAAAATTTTTCTTCAGCTATCATAGTAATTTTTCTTCTCTAAGCCTGAGATTTGTTCCAAAATCATCCAAAGTTCTGAGAAAAGATACCAATTTGATAAATTACCCATTCTTTGATAGTATTTTATAGTTGTTTTTTTCCTGGAAAACAATGGTAATGTAGCCATATGATGTACAATTTATATACGATCAATAATTTCAGTAAAATTGGAATAAAAACTTATGTGTCCAATAAAAAATTTTATAACCCAAGTCACCTGTTGATCTGTAGTATATTCTGTAGTGTAGTCATAACTGTAGATCCTATTTGAACATTGTCAGTTTGCAGTAAGTGCAAGAAATGGTCACTTTGTAATACTAATGAGGGAAAAAAAAGAAAGATTAAAACAAAGATTCTATGTTGACACCACTGAGATTTACTTGTTCTTTCAAAACCAAATGAAAATATTAAACTTCCTGCCTCTGTATGCTTTACAATAAAGAAAATTTTAAAATTTAGCCTCCTTTAAAGTCCGTAAATAAGTTATTCAATTTTTATGAAGTTAAAGTCAGAGAACATCCACAATAGCAAGCTAAGAATGTACTGTTATCTTCCCTTAAATGGAAAATGAATATCACATAATTTAAAATTGAATCACATTTTCTAGCAGTCAATATAAATGAATAAAATAAAATTTCCTCTGGAGAGAATATGAAAGAATGGAATGTTATAAATGACTGATGATGAATCACATACTTAAAAAGGTTGTTATATTATGTATCATGTTTTCTAATATTTTAAAAAATATGACATCACTAACGACAAAACATGTATTTTTACTGGTTAGCAGCCAATTACGAAGTCTTAGGATCCTTATCAAATTGCTTAACCTCTCAGAACACACATTTCTTTATGTAAAACTAGAAATAATAGTGTTCTCACAGGGTACAGTAGAATGTCTTAGAACACAGTAGGTTCACAGTAAATATCAATTTCTACTCCCTTCTCCACTCACTCATCAAAATTTTAATTAAAATGGGATCAGGTATGCCAGCTCTGGGAACAGTACACTAGCGTCTATGAAGTTCACTCTTTATCTCCTAAGGAAACGTTAGATTTCTTGCTTAGTATTAACAATTGTCATTTATTTCTATTTACATAGTCCAATATTTCACTAGATACTATTTTTCAAAAATGTTTAACAATTTGGACAAGTCTACGCTATGATTCCTATGGCTTCTTATTTTCTATTACTTTAATAGAAAAACTTTCTGTAGCTAGGGTGAAGAATATAATTCCATTTTGTCTACTTTAAATTTGCTAAAGAAATCATGTAGTACATAGCATGTATATAAGTTAACTTTTTTAGAAAACTGCTTTAGAAAAATTATGCTTATCTATTCTTCATTTCATTTTTATAGTTTGTTCTGTAATACAATTTTACATAACCTGTTTTTGAAGTCCTATTCTATTAAGTGTAATCAAATGACTCTGGTCCCCCAAACAAAAACTAACACTTCGGTCCATGTATTAAAAATTTTTTAATGAAAGCTTTAAACATGCATAAAAAGAGACAGAATAGTATAACGGCTCTCTATGCACCACTTAACCTTAGGAATGACCATCTAACTCATGGCCAATCTTGTTTTGCCAATTCTATCTCACATTCTACCTCCCATTTTATTTTGAAACAAACTATTTTATCCACAAATATTTCAATATTATCAAAAGTTACCAACTGTTAAAAAAAAAAAAGAGAAATAGCCATGATTTCTTATTTTATCAAATATCCAATAACACTCCAATTTCTTCCAATTGTTTTGTGAATCCATATCACCTGGCTAGCTAGGTTACTTGGTAGAGCTTAAGTGAGACATTTAATTCCTACTGTTCTGTGAATTTTTAAGTTTGTTTAAATCAAGATCCAAGTAAGATTCACACATTGTAACTATCTCTTTCAAATTTGTTTTACTCTATATTCATAGGCCATTTTTTCCTTTTTCTTTACAATTATTTGTTGATAAAACTATTGTCCTGAGTTTCCTACAATCTAGGTTTGCTAACTGCATTCCTGGGTTATAATTTAATATATTTCTCTGCCCTTCTATAAATTGGTAGTTGGACTAAATATGACTTGGGTTTGAATTTTTGGTATATACATTATACATGTGATGATGAGTTATCAGGAGGCATTCACTCTCTAGCTATTATTTCCTTTTGATATGTTGACAGTAATAAATTAATTTCTAAATTTTTAATTCATTAATGGTTGCAAAAAGATGCTATTTTATCATACATTTTCCAAGTACTAGAATACTTTTATAGGGACAAATTTCTCTTCATAAATAGGTAAGGAGAGGCAGAATAAAACCTGGCTCTGTACTTAGTTTTCAAAATTAATTGGCCCCTAATAGTAATTTAAAAAAAAAAAAAATCTCAGTATTTGATGTGTTTCAACCTACAGTCATTTCTGCCCTTATTACTCTTCAAACTTCCATTTTTGGCGAGGAAAAGCCTTCTGTTGGTTCCTTTTCAAAGTCCTAATAGACTTTGTTTCCTTCCGATCTGATGTTCAAGATCCTTCAAGCTTATAATGTATATTTTCTAGCCCTGTCCTACAATCGGGTGTTCACTGAAGAGCTGGTTCTTTTCAGAGGGAAAGTTGAACACCCTAACTTTGTATCTATTAATGATTTTTTGCATTTGAGTTCCAACAATTTAGTTTTAATATTTACTATTTATTATTTGTTGATATTTAATATTTGTTAATGTTTTAAATCTATCACTGGACTCCAGAAACACTATCACCTGTTAATAACTATTATTGAAAAGGAATACAGCATATATAAGGAGTATTTTTTTAAACGATCCTTATAGAATGGTTTGACTCTTTAAATTATATGAATATATAATTCTAAGACAAAATAATTAAAATTCTGTTCAATTTTTACTTCTAAAAAAATCAATGTTCTTATATAGTTACATTTATCTTGGATTAAATCTTTCAAGAGGGTAGAAGTGTTCCCACAGTTAAGAATTACTTTCTCAGTCCTAAGAAAACTAAACATAAAACTAACATATATTTATATTTCTCAATGTAAGTGTAGAAATCTCCTAAAAACAGATTTCAAGTTTAGTAAAAAGTTATTATATAAAAGCTTAATCTTACATGGAGACAGACTATGAGTTAAATATCTACTCTGTGCATAGAAATTTGTCTCACAGTTTAAGTCTAAATACAACTAATCTTTGAAACTTAAAAAAAAAATTTTCTCCCTAAACTTTCAAAATTATTATTAATCCTTATCTTGGATTTGCTAAGTAGAAAAAAAGTGAGGTATAGTTTAGCAATTTTCCCTTTAATATTCACATTGCTTGTGTTGGTCATTTAAAGCTGGACTGTTAAAATGGGTTTTTCTTTGTGTGAGGTTATTCCAACATGGTGTCACTTAACTGTGGTTATCTGTATAGTTAATGAGGTATTTATTTTTAGAAAAAAGATCAAACTCCAGTGACTATCTATGACATTAAATCTCTTTTCTCTTACCATTCTGGATGAGTTGAACATGGCCTCCCAACAGCCAGAAGAGAGAATCAGTCACAATTTGGAAAAAGTGTAGTAATTCATCTTTTTCTTCACCCTTAACACACATAAAAATCCTACATTACATTTCTGTGATTCTTTATTAAGACATCTCTCTGGGGAAAGAGAGAAATTAGCTTTTAGATGTAACTTAGCTATTTTAACTGGCACTACACACAGTGTCTGAAATGGTTTGACACGGTGAATGTTTTAATTTTTACTCAGTATATAAATGACAATTATTTCAGTTCTTTCTTTCTGGAAAAATTGAGAATTTCTTCTGGATTCAGGTGTATACACAATGAAATAAACAGATTACATTCACAATTCTATCATTTATTGGTCATGTAGTTTTAGGGGGAAGAAGCATAAAAAACCACTACACTCATCTGTATCCTGAATGTTTTGACTGGAGCATGAAAGTGATGACAACAGCAAAAACAGTAGGATTGCAATGACTATTCTTCATAATAATTATTTTCTTCCTATTATTCTAGCATAGGGGTAAATAGGTGCTTAAATAACAAGTGATAAATTTAACAACGATAATAAAAGAAATGTCACATTAGATCAATGATGCCTTTTGCATATTAAACTGTCTTTTCAATTTCACCACAAGACAGCGGAAAGGGCCCGGTGGTCTTCACTGCAGTCAGTCTCAAAGGATAGAGCATTTGATACCCAGACTTGCCACTTTCCTTTAATAACCTTAAGATAATATCACCCACACACGGCTTCTGACACTGGCTGACAAAAGAGATCCTTAAATAACATTCTGGAGTAGGCATTTTTTTTATCTAACTAAAATTTATTTTAACATAATTTAGCCACTTTGCCATTTATTCTGCTTCTATCTTATCATGTGTTCTCCCAATAAACTATTTAAAAAAAATCTCACTGGGAAGTTTTCTTGCCATCTCCTTTTTCATCCCCATTTTGATTTTATCCTGTGCTCAGGTGTCCCTACATTTTATGCAGCTGATTTACTCCCTCTGATGTACATACTAAAGAATTTATCTCTATACAAATATAATAGGAAACTTATATAAACATATTAAAGGATTACATAAATGAAAAGAATGTAATATTATTTCCCTTTATGAATTCATAGTGGTTTGAGCTATTCATCAGAAAGAAATCATTTTACAAAGGAGAAAAATGAGAACTGATTTATCTCAAGAATCAAGGAAATCAAATGATTTGCCTAAGAGCCCAGAGTTATTCTGTGATATTGCCAGAAAACAAAATCAAGCCCAACATAATTTCTCATAGTTCATGGAGTTTTAAGTGACCTAAATTAAGATAAACCTAGCAAATATGCAATTATTTTCATGTGAGCATCACTCAAAACGTCAGTGTCAAGTGGAATTTGTGACCTATTACATAGAAAGCAAATATTCTTCCGCTAAAATTTTCTGCCAACAGTATTTCTTATATTCAAACCACTATGTTGTCCATATTGTATGTCTTACTGAATTTCACTTACGATTTTTTATTTATTTTTATTCTTTTGAATTAAAAATACATGTTTCTCAGATTTTCTATAAAATATACCTAAAGATCATGTCTGATCCCACCATCCCATTGCTGGAAGGGAAACAAAAACACTGATTTGCAGAGATTTATGCACCCCCATGTTTATTGCAACCCTATTCACATTAGCTAAGAACTAGAAACTATCTAAGTGCCCAACATCAGATGATGGATAAAGAAGATGTGGTCCATATACACAATGGAACACTACACAGCCTTTAGAAGAGATTAAGTCCTGCCATTTGAATCAACATGGATGGATCTAGAGGGGATTATGGTAAGTTAAATAGGTCAAAAGAAAGATAGGTACCAGATGACCTCACTCACAGGTGGAATGTGAATAGACAAAACAAAGGAACAAATGAAACAAAACCAACCCAGGACACTTAGAATAGAACAGAGTAGAACTGAGGTTACCAAGAGGGAATGGAACTGGGGAGGTGGGTGGGTGGGACAAGTGATGGCAGAGCCCACTGGACAATGGTGAAGAACACTTGGCGATTTGGTGGTGAGCAGAGGGTGTTGACATATATCTGAGGAATAGTGAAAATGTACATATGGGGAACTTATACAAATAAGTTTATTTTAATGTGTAAAATCAAAGTTACTGCAATAAAAATGTTAAAAAAAACAAAGGTAATGTCTAATTAGTCTGGAGGTTCTTTAAGCACATTGTCTATTCCTTATATTCTCAAACTATCTCAAATAGAACGTAATATACCAAAATAATTCCCATCATAATTCACAAAAATAGTGAATCTGTTTAATCTCTGCGACAGCAGAAGGTCTAATGTATATATAGCCAAGAACTCTTCCAAGGTAAATGAGTTTCACCTTTGTATACTTATCGTTCCATATAAATTGTATAACTAAAATTATCTAATTGACATTCACAGGACATGGAGGACAACCACAGAGTTCACATTCAAGTATCCCTGCAGTCCCTGCTTTCACATGGTCCCATGTGAAATAAAACATGTGCTTATCAAAACCTTCACATGGCTTCAGTTAAGATGGCAAAGCAAAGACTGTAATGAATCCTTCACCCAATATAAAATACATGGAAGGCCATAAAACAAGTCAAAAGACTGAAAAGATACAATACAATTAGAAATGTAATATAAAATATAGAAATCTAGCAATAAAGCAGCAAGAAATTTTCAAGCATTTGAAAAATAAGCAATATAATTCTAAATAACCCATGAATTAAAAAAAAAAAAAAAGTACACTTAATATTTAGTACAATTTACCCAAGAAATACTTGTCGGATTGGAAAACTCCAATGTTTGGGTTGAAATATTTTTACCAAAGAAGATCTGGAAGATCAAATAGAGAGTTCACCTTTATTCTTCTTCACCATTGGAGCTCTTATGAAAAGCCTTGGGCCTAGAGAACAATACTCTTCCTCTACCATGAATTTAAGTAGGAGGCATATTCAGTAAAGGAAGATGCTATGAAATAAATGCCTATGGGTGCTGTGCAAAGTCGAGTAGTAAGGCACATCTTTAAAAAGTCATACAGTATGCTCCAGCCAGTACTTAAAATTTTTCAAATGTAGTTTTATTTGGCAGGAGGGAAGAGCGGGGAGTTGTAACTTAAAAAAAAATGTTTAAAGTCACTACTCTAATTGTATTTTGAGTCAAATAATAATGCGGAACATCTCAAGAATCAAACTGTTTTGGCTACAAAGAACTAAATGAACACATATACCTTAGCTGCATTGATGAAATATGTTTGCAAATGCCTTCCCAAAACCAAAAAATTCTCTGCAGCTGAAGGAAGTAATTCATTGTAAAATTCCTCTGCATCTTCTCCTGGCTCCAAGCCCACACAGCAATGGCTGAAATAAGAGTACAATTTTGTGACTTAGTTTAAATATAAATTTCAGTTGACTTCTAAAGTGTCTACAGCTTAGCTATGACTTAATGAGAATTTTCAGTATCTTTCTCTAGCCAATTCAATAAAGACTTTAGCTAGAAAATCACTCTAAACGTGAATAGTAAGCACTTTGCATGTACTTAGAGCCAGGACTCACCTGTCCTCAAAACCCGCCTGTCAGGAAATACATGTGATACACAATAAAGAGAAATGAGGTCTGTTTTCAGTGAATTGGCTACAAACATTCCAAAAGCAATAGGATATAAGCAGAGTCTAATTTATGAATACCATTTTGTTAACTGGTAACATTTCAGACATCTCATAGACTGAAATACACACATGGTAGGATCAGTCTGCAAGGGACAAAAAAGGAAACCATATACTGTAATTTTATTCCAGTTCTACTTTGCAAAATTTTTTTCTAAAATATGTAAAATATCTGACTGCATATTCCTTATTTCAGAAGGAGAAAGAGCAAAAGCCTAACTCTAATAGAAACACTTTCTAATTATGAAGGATTGAAAATCATCTAGAAATGGGTCCTCCTGAAGTCATCTCCACAAAAAAGTCATTCCCTGGATATAATATAAGCATATTCAAGTCTTAAAAATAAAAAGTATGTAGACAGATACCTAAAAGGAACCAATACAACAGTGAGTCTCTATGTGCATACCATAACGAGTAAGTACTGCTGTTTGAAGCCTTTCAACAAAATAAGCAGAGAGTAATTAGCAATTGAAACTACATATTAAGTTTGTTAAAAAACATAACCAGCCACTGCTTAATGTATCACGTTTTGTGTGCTTTCCTTTAAAAAAAAAAAAATCACATCTATTCCTGAAGTTAATGACCTAATGCTTACATGTATCAGTTTCTCTTTTCTCTTTGGTTCCTAAAGTTTATTATTTAAGAGTACTTATTTTGACTGAGAACATCAATAAATGAAATGATATATTTTGTATATGTACAAACATGAAGATTAAGAAATAAATTTAACCCCAGAGAGCCTACTTCATTATTTTCTGAAGTTAACATATCTAACTTAAACAAAGATGTAACACTTGATTTCCTTAAGAAAATAATCTTGAACATTAAAGTATAATAATGGATATTAGGTACATTTGTTAGTTTTTTTTTGCTTTAACTGTATATAAAGAATTTGGCTTCTAGTAGCTAATTAGAAATAAGGCATTTTGAAAGTTAAATCCAGTTAGTAAAATACACTTGTAATTACTTAAATAGGATGTGATTTAGGCACTGAGAACATCTGGTTTTATAACTGCTTCCTTTAAAAACAATTTTATCTTTTTTCTATTTTGACTCATGAATCAATAAATGTTGCTTCTAACTTTTACTGACAGGATTTGGGTTAGCTAATGAAATATACAGTTGAGATAAACTACAAAGTGAAATGAATAGTTTCTGTACTGTTCTCCTGTAATATTTTGCCTACGCCTTTCATTTCAGCACCTATTTCATTTTTTCATGCAGAAACTCACATGACTATCATCCCATCTCTATTTTTAGTTTCTCCAGAATAGAGTACCTTCATTTCTTCAAATATTCCTCAGTCAAAAAAGAGTCTATTACGTACTTGAGATTCAGCGGTGAGCAAAAGATATGATTACCACCTTTACAGAGCTTACAGGCTTACAGAGGGAAATTTCAGACAAATGTTCACAAACAGTTATAGATAATAACACACAGTATGAAGGAAGAGTATAACTAAAACTTAACAGGTTGTCAGTAATTATTAGGTGGGTAAAGAAAATGCTTGAAATAAATAATCAGCTACCACATCTCTCAAGAACAAGGTGATTTACTGCTTCATTTTACCTTAGTATCTGTGTAAGCTGGGAAATCGTAGTCCAACCACCCTGGATTCGAGAACAATCTTGACTAAGGACCAACAGGCAATATTGAATTAGTTCGTAACAATATATATCTTGTTTGATTTTCTTCAACTCTGAACTTCCTAAAGGTGTGTTGTTTATTATATCTAAGGCAAAAGGAAATAAAATACATTTATTTTTGCTCAATAATTCTAAGACCTACTTGTATTTTACAGGATGAATATTAACTAAAAATACAATAAGGAAAAAAATCAGTGGTTTTATGACATTAAGATTTCTCTGAACAAATTAAAACAAAAGCTAAAATTATAACCATGATGAAATTTTTCTATTACTAAAATGATGTTAATTAATGACAAAAATATTTTCTTACCTTTCAATTTCAACAGTATAACTGGGACATTCTGCTCAGGACTTTTGGCAACTTCAGCAGCTAGAGATAAGATCCTTGGGTCTGTACCTTTTGGCTTCATTTCTTATCGCTCCTATCTTTTAATGGAATGGGAGAAAAAAGGTCAAAACGTCCTATAATCCTATAATCTTCACTCTATAAATAACACATGAAATATAGTTTTAATATAAATGTAAATAGCTTTATCTTGAGAAGTGAGAGTAAATTTCTTTCATTTTTTTATTAGGAAAGTAAGGGTTTTCTTTCTTATTTTTAAATTTTATTGTTATTTTTATCACTAATTTTTAAAAATATATTGAAGGAAAATGCATAACATTATATCACAGGTTTAAGATGTGCATCAACTCAAACCAACATCTGCATGTAATACATTAAGTTTACCACCGACAATCCAATTAGAAACTCAAATTTTTCAAGTTAGTGTGCCTTTAAGAGCGAGTGACCACTCCATCTTACTGCAAAAGCTGCATCGGTATTGTTTATTATGCACTCACAGAACCAGGAACTAACTGCTTCACATTCACTCTAACCTGCACAGCAATCCTTCCACAGCAACTCATTTTCTTTAATCATTAAAGAGAAGCTAAGCACCGAAAAGAGCCAACACAGAGGTCTAAGATTACTGTCATTTCAAATGTCTTCTTCCAAGGTTGGCCCTTGGCTGTTGTCTAGGAACTTGGATTTCAGGAAGGTTTCCACCATTCCCTATTAAGAACTGTTTACTGTGCCTAAAACATTTGTAATAAAACAGTGTGGTTTTATCATGCTTTCCTCCCAGGATTTTGGAATTCTGGTACAGGGTGGCAGACACTATCCAATAGGATAGCAGTCTGGGAGTCTCTAGCAAACTTCCCTGGTAGACGATACAATGTCATTACAACTCATTTCAGGAGGAATCAGTCATGTCCTATGTGACTCTTCTGAAAGAGAACTCTTGGAAGTTTGCATCTGTTTTCTGGATTTTGCCCTATGTGCCTTTTCCCTTTGATAATTTGGTTTGTATTCTTCCACTGTAATAAATAATAGCCATGAATGTGACTATACCCAGAGCACTGTGAGCCCTCCTAGAAAATCACTGAACTTGGAGTTGGTCCTGGGCATCCCAAACACAATTATAACCAAAGCCTGTTTATAAATAGCACAGAAAATAAAATCAATTATCTTATAATTAAAAAGAAATCCATACTCCAATCTTTTATTTCCTTAAAAATGTTCTGAGGTACTCAACGCCCAAAAATATCCTTTAGAAAATGTATAATCTTTATAATTAATAAAAGCTAGTATACATTAGTATTTCCTATGAACTAATCTCCATACTAAGTGATACTATATACATTCTTATTTAATCTTCACATTAGAACTATGACATAGAGCCTGTAATCATTTCCATTTTATAGATCAAAAATTAAGCTTGAAGACGTTAAGAAATTTGTCCTGATTCCACCAGTATGTGGTAGAATCAGTATTCAAATTCAGATCAGCCTGACTCCAGTCTGTGATTTTAATTATAATGCTCATATGTTCACTCCTACATAAAACAGTAAAAAACACAAAACATATTCCCAAATTACCTATTTCTAACTCATTCTTTTTAGCTGTTATTCTTCCTAACTGGCACCACAGTTCATCTTTTACATCAAAGATTTGGTCATCATACAGACATCCAAAATTCATCCCTTACTAGCTAAAATATAAATGATTTTCAAAAAGTTTCCTGAAAATATTTCAAAGAAATCCCAGCACAACTCCTGGCACTAAGTAGACATACAACTTCTAAGAGAGTGGATATAGTCTCTGAATTCTTTCCAAAAGCTGCATTAATGCTATTCACTGTAAGAGCACAATCAGAATATATTTTAGCATCCCCTCTATTGGAGGTCATTCAGAATGTATGCTATTACAAACAATGCTACAGTGTTTATCAACATACACATCTTTACACACTAATGCTAGTATTTTGTAGGATGAGTTATCCTGCAAATTGGATGCTGGTTACTAGGGTATACATATTTTGAAGTTTTTGATTAGAAATTAATTTTTTTCCAACTGGTGTTCCAATTTCTACTTCATCAATAATCCATAATAAGGTTGCCCATTTTACTATACTCACTAATACATGTCGCCTTGTATATTCTTGCCATTTTGCTGATGAAAAGTGGTATTACCTTAATTTACATTTATTAGGGAGCTTAGGCACACTTCATGGTCACTGGCCATTTATTCTTTGCTTTATTTTCTTTTCACAAGCCCTGCAATTTTTCTTTAGGGTGCCTTCTTTTACACAAACTTTAAGCTTTTCATACATGGATATACAAATGCTTTATTTTTTATATTAGTAATAAATGTTTTCTCTGTCTATCATTTATTTTTTTAAGTTTGATTATGGTCTTTACTACAATTTAACAATTTTTATTTAGTCACGACTAACATTCTTTCAATATGGCTTCTCCCTTTGGTGTCATACTCAGATGCTACCTCAAGAGCTAAATATAGTCTTATTTTTTTCTAGCATTTTTATGGTTGTTTTATTTATACTTTCACTTACTTCTATCCTTATTATACCTTAAATATTTTCGTGACTTATACTGACAGGAATATAAATGTTTTAAGTAAGATGAGATTACAGATTGCTGAAAAAAAGGAGCAGCACACCTAGCTGTCAAATTCCTGATTATTTTCTCATAAATAGATATAACAGAAGCAATCTTAAATGTTAGTTAGGTATTAGTTTTGGTCTGTTTAGTTCATAAATCTATTAGTTTACTCCTGGGCTAGTACGACATTTTCAATTCACTATATGGTTGGAGAAAATTCACAGTAAAAGATAAGCTTTAGGAGGACAAAACCCATTCTTGGTGGCTATCTTTTTTTTGTCTTTGGTTCACTGTTAAATTCCCAGAGACTTGACATGTCTTTAAATTGATGTTGAAAGAATGAATACACAGATTCTCTAAATTCCAAAAATCTATTTCTGAATTCTCTGCTTATCTCCTTGATATAATATTGAAACCTCAGATTTCTAAGTGAAAGTCTTAAAAAAAAAAAAAATAGGTTTGGTGCATCCTGGTGGAATAGTTAGGTCTGCCACCTCTGACCAGGGGCAGTCCACATACATTCCAAGGACCCAGGTTCGTGTCCCAGGCTGGGGGAACAACTAAAATAAAAATAAATAAAATGCTTCTTCCTCCTCTCTCTTCCTGCCTGCACCTTTTCTTTAAAAAACAAAGAAAAACAGGCTTACAAAACTCTTCTTGCCCTCTAATATAATGAAACACCGCTGAAACATCAACATCACCAAAGAGTGTGTAGGGCACTCTGCGAGACACGGGGGTGGGGGGGTGGGTGGTCACAAGATGTTATGAAAGAAAAGCAAACACATTCACAAAACACATATACGTAAAATATAATTGCAGAAATACCGTTAGGTGCTGAATACATACTGACAATACGAATACAGTCCACAGAGTCAGGGGAATGGGCCTCCCTGAACCAGTTTTCTTGTCTGGGAGAGGCCAGAATAGCAATTCCTAAATCCTACAATACTTAGATTCAGAAGAGAAGGCAGCCACCAAGAATGGGCCTAAAATGCAGCATGACAGTCACGTCTTAAAATCCACCTGGCCAGCCCTTACTATGGGCCATGAAAGCTTCTATTGCCGTCCTGCGTTAGCTCACTTACTCCTTCCAACGACTCGACGGATCAGCATTCTTTATTATTTTCCCCAGACTGGCACAATCTGCACCGAACTCTAACGGGAGAGAATGAAGCTGGGGTCCACACCCAAAGATTCCGGCTCCTGAACCAGAGGCTTTGACCAGCCGGCTGGAAGCCCGCGCTGTGGGCGAGCAGCACCGAGACGCCGCGCGCGCGGGGAGGTGGAAGGGGGCGTGTCCCGAGCCGGCGGGGAGCCACCTGCCCAATGGGCTGGGGTAGAAGCTCTGCAAATGCGCCACCTGTAGCGGCCCCGCGTGCTGTCGTTCTCTGGGGTGCCTCCCCCTAAAACCACACCTCTCTTTACCATCGCGCTCGTAAACGCGAGACAGAAGGGGGGGAAAGGCAACTGCTTTCCATTATTTTCCGTTACTACCCTCTGGCCAGAGGGCGCGTCCGGCGTCGATCCTTCGGGAAGCTCTCCTTCCGGGCCGCGCCGTCACCGCCCCCAGGGCTCCCTGGGGTGGAAACAAAGCAAAGTCACCCAAAGGCAACGGGGCCGAAACTCCTGCGGGGCTCCCCGCTCCGCACCGCGGCGCCTCTTTCCTCCGCGTCCCGCGGGGCCTTCCCTTTGGACCCTCAGATCCGCAAACCATCGCCCAGGAACCGGCGTCGCCACCGCAGGCAGCTCCGAGAACCGGGGCGGCGGGGCCGCGGGCTCTCGGCCTCGGGATTCCAGACCTGGGTTGGCGCCCCCGGGGCTCGGACAGGAGCCCGGGCGCGGGCGCGGGTCCCGGCGGCGCCCCTCCCCCGGCCGCGGTCTCCACGCCGCTTCCCCACAGACTGGCGTGCAGGCCGGGCGTCCCGTTCCCAGCTCCCTCGGGCCGCTCGGGTGACTTGCTGCAGGCACCCGGCGTCCGCGCCGCCCGCGACTCCAGGGCCTTCTCTCTCCTTCCCCCGCCGTCCCCTCCAGTGCGTTACCTCAGCCGGCACAGAAGGACCCTGCGCCCACCACCAACTCCACAACGCCGCGGGCTCCGGGCGCCGCGCGTCGCCACGCGCGAAGGCGTTCTGGAGGCGGGACCAGGCTCCCGGAGCCAGGGGGCGGGGCGTCCTTCGCCAGGCAGCCAATCAGCTCGCGAGAGGCCGCGCGCAACGGCGCGGGGCGGAGCCTGGTGGCGGCGCCGCGGGAGTCGGGGCAGCTGCTGCGGGCTGAGGTGGCAGATGGTGGTGCGCGCCCCCGACGGCGGCGGAGGCGGAGCCCGCGGATCATGATGAGTGGAGCGCTGAGACCCTGGCACCTTGACAGCCGCGAGCGCGTTCTGAAGTTGGGCGAGACTTTCGAGAAGCGGCCGCGCTGTGCCTTCCACACGGTGCGCTGTGAGTGAGGACGACCCTGGGAAAACGGGGGGAGCTGGGGCGACGGGGTGGCGGGTGTAGAGGCGGCCAAACCTCGTCGAGGGGTGTTCCCACGGCTCCACCACTTTACTCTGCTGGAGAGCGGGGAACCCTGCTTGGGGTCCCAGGGAGGCGGAGGAAGGAGCCGAGGTCGCGCAGTTTGGGGCCAGCTGGGCAGGAGTGTACAAGTGAGCCCGACGGGCAGGAAGGACAACTTGGGAGGAAGATCTGGGGGTGACAGCGGGACTGAAGGATTTTGCGAGGCGGGAAGGAAAAGAATAAGGCGACCAAGGGAAGGGAGCTCAGGACCCATCGTTGTTAAGCAGGAGAACCGGGCGTCTCGGGGTGGCCAGGCAAACGTTCTCTCCCGGCCTCGCCTTTTTCCGTCTCTGGCTGATGAGGGTTCTCATTTAGGGTGTTCCTGGGGCGAGATTCGGAACCCCTCCAATACTCTGTTTCTCTTTGGAACCTTGGATTTCTATCCTTCAGCCACTTTTCAGATACTGGTGATCAGCGTATTGGACGGCGTGTTGTCAGTGTGGTGCTGGAAAGCTCTTAACCTCCCGGTGATTTCCCCTTTGGACTCCCCTTCGGTTGTCTCGGGAACTGATCAGTTACTCTCTCTCAAGTTGTTGAGGTGAAGAAGCGGGCCTCCTGTGCTTGAGTGATGTAGGTTCCAGGGAGGAAAACAGAGCATACTGTGATTTGGGGTGCAAAACATTAGCGTCTTATTTTTGCTAAGACAAAAAAGGTAAAGAAGGTCTATTTTCACTTCCCTTTCCAAACCAGCCCTGTCCTGTCTCATCACCCATGCCCCCTTTTTCAGTCATTCTGTCCTGTTACGGTCCAGAGATCTTAGTTTTTGTTTGTTTTTTCTTTTACAATCGAGGCAATTAAAACATCCAGCTAAAACTCAGATTCTCCGACAATTTCCTTAAATTATAGACAATCGAATTATAGTGATGGTAATCACAGTCAAGGTATGAAGAATTAAAAAATTTAATTCTCCAAATATATTTAGATTTTATAAAAGGGTTATTTTAAACAAAATTAACATCCAGTTGTTAGGATAAATGGGGGAGATGTTTGGAAATTAAAAAAATCAACAGTGTCCCTTGTTTGTTCTTCTTCCAAGTCTCCCTACAATAAAACAGCAGTACCAGCTGTGCAGTTCTCTCCTGCAGTTGCATTTTCCAAAAGTATAATAGAGTTCTTACTTGTTTTCACCATGCCTTTCTCATAAATCTCTTCTCTTTTCCTCTTCTTTTTCAAGAATGCAGTAATCTTAGTGTTCATTTTTCACATGACAAGTTTAAGATGATAAATTTGCTCACTAATGTATTTTCATATACTTGGATATGTATATTTTAAGGGCACAAACCCCAAATTAAGTGAATAAAAATTAGTATCTAAGAAGCATTTTGCTAGTGCTTCCAAGCATTTCATTTGTAAAAGTCCTCAAAATGCTAGAATTATGTCTTTAAAGTCAGAGAATCAGATGATCCCACTACAAGAATGAAAATGAATAAAAAGAAGCAAAACAGCAGTAAGAACAACTGTAATAAACAGCAGTGTTTGAATACACTCCTAGACCCATGGCAGACATTAGAAAGGTTTTTAGCCCCTAGTGTTACTGTTGACATTGAAGCCAGCAGAGTCCAAGTTTATTCATCTTAATTCTTGAGGACAGGTCAATTTCCCTTATGCTCCTTGCTCTTAAGAACTCGGAGTGAGGAATGAAAATTATTGAAGATTTGACTTATACGTGGCCTCAGTGATCCAATATATAACAAACATTCATGGTACTATATTATGGGAGAAAGTAATATTTAGTTTTTAGGTACAGAGATGACCCTCTAATTTACTGAAGTTTTGACCAAACCTGGGTGGGAATTTTGACTTTAACCACACACACACACACACACACACACACACACACAATATAAAACTGGGAACATTTTTTAAGTTTTCAACCTGAGTTCTTATATGTAAAGTGGTGGTATTATCTATATTTCAGAGTTTTTTATAGAGGTTAGGTAATAGACCATAAAGAACCTAGCACAGTATTCTGTGCCTGGTAAAGAAAAAGCATCATTATTCTTGATGACTTATATTCATGTGTATATAAAGCAGAACAATGAATATAATTTACTTAAGCTTTCAAAAAGTATTTATCAGGACTTGACAATAAGACCTATCAAAACAATAGTATGGCATGTGGTTCAGAAGACATGTCATGTTCTATAAATGATAAGCTAAGTGCTTAGCAGCAAAATGCTTCACTGGGTAGAAGTGTTTGAGTAACATTACCCATTAGAATAAATTTTGGATTTGGGATAATGCTTGTTTTCCAATTCATATCCAGATAAGGGATATACATGCCTAAGTTTGTAAATTACATCAGTTTTGCTGTCACAAAATAACTCATGGGCAGTGATAATAGGAAGATTATCTGAGCCTCTCAATGGAGCCATTCCCCCAAAAGTGGGTATTTAGCTTTGATGTGAGCAAATAATAGTAAGCACACAAATGAAAGGTAGGATTAAAATTATATTTATGGTTAATGTTCTCTGATCAGTGTGATATATTGGAAAGGATGTGGGTTTCAGATCTTGGGAAGTAAATTTATGATGCTAATTATGGATTCTTCACAAAGATGTTGACATTGTAATGCTATAGCCAAAATAGTCAGAAAAATTCTAATAACTAAAATATTAAGTACGAAGTGAAAAATGTTTTCCTGCTTTTTATGTATATAAGTAATCACATTGAAAACCCAAAAATATAGCATAGATGGAGAAAATTCAAAGATAATAAATAAATGATAAAATTGGTAGTGTGATTTCCAAGCCAAGAAGAACGGAAAGAAACAATTTAGTCTGGAATCAACAATTTACAAGAGAAAACATTTGACATTTGGAAGCATATGGAAAATATGAGCATGAGATTATTCAACTAATTCTGTAATTCTAGAACTATACGTAAAGCCTTAAAACTCAAGTTGTCTACATTAAAAAAAAATGTTCTAAGGTAAATAAAAGACAATAATACTTAAATAACAATACGTTGCTTAATATAACAATAAAAAGTGGAGTGTATTAGTGCTAATGGAAATGTAAATCAGCTCAGAATAGTTTTGATACATGGTGATTATACATTTATACTTACCATTAAGTAAAGCATCAGATATTTTGAGTATATTTCTTTACATTTATCACCTATACTATAGGTATTTATGGTTCAGCTTCAGGGGCTTGTGAATCTTGAAAATGTATAGTATGGGATGTTATATTCATCTGTGCATTTTTTCCTGTGGAAAGGAGCTATAGCTGGTTTATAATTTTTGTCAAATTCCGTAAAAACATATGACTATACCTCATCTCCTAACAACCGCCCCTCCCCACCCTGCACACATACGCAAAAGTTAAGAATTGTGACTATGAAACAAAGTGGCTATATGAGTGGGTAGAGTATGCAACTTGAGTTTCTGATTTGACCTTTTGCTGGTTTCATTACTCTAGAGGAGTTCCGCATGATAAAATAGGGGTGAGGATATTCAAAGCGTTTCTAAACACTAAAATAGAACTTACAGTTACAGGCTGTCTGATTTTTGAGATTTTTTTTTAACCCACTCAGTTGTTGTTTTACCATGACTTAATTCTAAATATCCAAAAATTAAGATATGTTATCCAAAAATCTGAATTACCAACTTCTTTTAAAAATCAGAAGATAACCTGGTAATACCAAACCCATATTCCTCTTGGCAGTAGTTGGCTGGAGTGAGATTGGGTTTATTCATGATCTAGGTCACTGTAGTTCCTGCTAGTCTTCTTCACTGTCTTGGGTTACCTGTCTGACCTCTCTTGTAAAGCGTTTAATTAAGTGAAATGACAGTCAGACCTTCATTGCTGTTCTTTGTATCACTGTCAGAAAAGTATGGGAGGTCAGACGGTCATGATTTTACTCTAGGATGTCATTTCAAATGTTTTATATATTATATTAGAGCATTTTTATCATCAGATCTCAAGCAATGAGTGTCGTTTATGAGAACAGAAGTATACTGCTGAAAACCACAAAAGGAATATGGTGATAACTACCCTAAATAAAATAAGAGCCAAAGTAGAGAGGAATTTGATACTCCAGAAACACTGAAAAAGCAAACCCTTAGCTTTAATTAGGCTTCAATAATTTTATTCTTAGTAAGTTTAGAGGTGGTTCAGAGAAGGGTGAATAATATGAGCTAGAGTCAATTTCAGAGATCTCTATCTACCGACTATACTAAAGGCATCGTGCTAGGAGCGGCTGTTTTGGACCTCAGAGGTATGCTTTTAAAATTTGCATGTTCAGTAGGACATGTCATCAAAGAGGTAAATAATATCAAGTAATTTCTAGCTTAATGAGTGGATAAGAATTGAGATTTTGGACAGTGGGGAAAGGGCTGCACCCAGACACTGCTTCAGGAAAGAGGTAACTTTGAAGCAGGATTCCAATTCCAAGAGACAAAACCACGGAGAAAAACAGATGGGCTAGCTGTAAGTACTTTGATAGAAAGGCTTTTGTTGATTAAAAGCAAGCATGGAAGAAGATGACTCTGAAAGATATTATAAAGAAGATTAGAGGTTAGACGTGAGCTAGAAAACTGAGGAATATTACATTCATGAACAGAATCTTGAAGGGTAGCTAAAGTTGGAAAATTGAGGAAATTCTAAGACGAACAAAGTCTAGATTTTATAATTCCTTATTCTACTTTTAGCAAATATTCCTTGTATGATCTTGGGCAAGGGACTTAATTTTTTTCACCCTTACTTTCTTTACCTCTAAGATAGGGATATTCACAGCTTTGTAGGATTGTTGTGAAGCTTCAAGGTAAAAGTGATTAGGAATTTTTTTAAATAAAAAATTAGCATGTAAGTAATAGCTGATATTATTTTATATCTTTATTCATTCTCTGGAATTTTTTGTCCTTTTTTGCTTTCTTTTTTCCTTTCTAAACTTAGTTCTAATTTTTCCCCTTTAATATTATTGTCTATTCATCAACTGACCTAAACACTATTTTCCAATGTCTAAAACCTCTTTCTGGCATCTATAACTTATTACCTTACTTATCTTTTCTCTTTCTCATTACACAGCTGCTACTAACAAACTCCCCAGTTTATTTCAGTCTTATCTTTATCCTTAGTTGTGCTGCCCAAGGATACATTGTATATCAAGCTCTTCCAGATTTTTCTGATTGCTTAGGTTTTTTTTTTAAAATCTGTTTCTTAAAATTTAGAAATAAACATCATGATTTTAAGAGACAATTATTGCATGTATTTAGTTTGAATTAAAGCAGCATGAAAGCAGCATAAACTGTATTATAGAGAGTAATCCATGTGAATTATTTATATTCATAGGTCTTTAAGGAAGGGAGGAATGGATGTCATTGTTTCCATAATGTTTTTATGATAATTAAATGTGAAGTGTTCAGCAAGGTGCTTGGCACATAATTTAAGTGTTCTCTAAGTGTTAGCTAATTGTAATGGTCATTGTAAAACAGGACCATCCTTTGTTTATTGACAGAGATGATTTGATGAGCGCTGAAAGATTCTTCTTTCCCAAGATCTCTCCATGATAGTTCCCTAAATCCTATGAAGAAGTATTCATTACTTAGGATTTAGACTTTTTATGGAACTTTCCTATTTCCATAAAGAATTGCTTGGGTTAGGGGTAACTCAGAGGTACCCCTCAGGGACTGATCATGTTTTATTTCTTGATCCGATTGCTTATTGCATACATCTCACTTTATGAAGATTCATCAAGCTTATGGTTTGGGGGTTATGTTGCATGTATATTTTACTAAAGAATTAACATAAAAACAAATATAACCTGAGGAATTTTGCTTCAGTTATCAGTCACTGATAACCTGATATAAATTATTTTTAAGTGACTTTCATGTCTTAGAGATTTTTGAACTTGTTCAGCATGTGAAATATCTCAGCACCCGAAATTCCTGCTACATGATCTGTTTTGATGATAGCATTTGAATTATGATTTAATTAAACTGGAAATATAGTTTGAATTCTTCTTAAGTGGCAGATTCAGTTAGATTTACACATCTCCATAAAAAGACTAGTGTTCATATTCATAGAAAACTGAGCTATTAAATTAGATTGTTTTTTCCCATGTGAACATATATTGCTGTGCACTCATTCATTTTGTATTCTGCTATGGCAGAAGATGGGCGATAGGAGACCCCTAGGGTGGTTTAAGAAAAATGTGTTAGAGAAAAAGACAAAAATTGAAATTGTTCTACAGACAGTAGCTTTTCAGCAAATTGTGAAAACACTGATATTTAGTTTTTAGCATTGAAGCATCTTAGTCTAGTTCATCTTGACCTGAAGAGGATTCTGAGGACACATGGTATGAGGAATACTGTTTTAAAGTATAGCTATTTCTTTTTTCCCTCAAGATATGTATGTAAATAAATTGGATTGTATTTTGTTTGTAATATGAAAACTTTTCTAGACCATTTTAATTACTGTTGAAAAAGGATTGATCGCTCTGAAACATGCCTATTTGCTATCCAGGTATTCAGGTATTAGCGCAACTCATAAAAATACTGTACCTGTGTCTGTTTTTAGATGACTTCAAGCCTGCTTCTATTGACACTTCTTGTGAAGGAGACCTTGAGGTCGGCAAAGGTGAACAGGTGACAATAACTCTGCCAAATATTGAAGTGAGTTTTTCTTTATATTTAGATGAAAGAGATACTTTTGCAAGATTTCCACTAAATTTAGATAAATATAATCGTACAATTCATGCAGTGATAATCAACAAAACAAAGCAAATATCCTTATTTAAGCTTTTTTAAATAAAACGATCTTAAAATATACGCCAGTAACTTTTAAGACTTATCAAATAATTTGAAACAAAAACCAAATGATCTGAAACAATGGGAGATCCTAACAAATATTTATTGTTACTATTATGAGTCAGAATTCATTTTGTATTCTGACCTGGAAATAATAACATATTCACTACCTTCCAGTCCTAACCTATTACAGTAGACAGGCATGTAAACATCTCATGCCATAGCACATGTGCAAAATTCTGTACAGCATATAAGTAGAATAAAATACTCTGCCTGGTGGAATCTTGACAGGATTCACAAAGCACATGCTCTTTGAGCTGAGCCTTAAAGACAAGTAGAAGTTCATCAGATAGAAAGAGAGTAGAATATTCTAAGCAAAAGGAACATTATGTGCAAGGCTCTATGGAAAAACAACAAAGTTGGTGGAGTAAGTGAGTTAATGTAGTAGATTGCACAAGAGCAGAGACCAGAGAACTAGACTGAGATCAGATGGTAAAGATTTTTTTTAATTTTGTCATGTAGAATATGGACTTAATCTGTTTTAGCAAACTATTAGCATTTTTTAAAGAAAGGTGCAGGCAGGAATGAAGGCAAGCAGAGGCAGGTAGGAAGAGAGAGGAGGAAGAAGCACTTTATTTAGTTGTTTATCTTGGTTATTTTCCCACACATACCCCAACTCTAGGAGGCAAACCCATGAACCTGGAATATTTGTAGACTGCACCCAACCAGTTACTCCACCAGGGCATGCTGCCATTAGGAATTTTCAAGCAGAGAGTTCTTTTAGAATAAATTTAACAAAAGTTTGGTGAATGGGCTGGGAAAGAAAGACACTGGATCAACGAGTCCTTAACCAAAATTTTGTCTTTTGTACACAAGTAACACTGTCAAATACTATTTACCTAAATATACGAGCTCTTTGTTGTATTCTCTAGTTTTCTCAGGCCTTAAATTAGAAATTTCTTAGCATTTAACTTAAATTTCTTTCTTTTGACTTTTATACTGACTTGGTCTATTCTCAGAGAAAATTAAGACCATAACTTTTTAATTTAGATATGAAGAAAACATTAGACTTACTAGGTTTTTTTCTTGTTTATTTTTTGTAGTAGGAATGGTTTTGTGCTGGTCCACTCATATTCTCCTGTATGTGCTTGTGAGATAGCTTGTCATGGTTAGAGGTATAGTTAGCAAATTTTCTATCTTCTAGACTTTTCTTTTTCTAATTTTTATCAGTTTTTCCTATTTATTGAGATTTTATTATTATGTCAGACTATATCAGTTACTGCCTCTAATGGTTTTCTTAAGGTTACTTAAATGTGAACATTTTGTTGTATTTTTCGTTTGCTCCTTTTGTAACAGAAGGAAATGAAAAATCACTTCAGTTATGCCCTAGGGGCTCAGGCGCTGAGCCTGCTGGAGCGTGGATCCTGTAAATAAAGCCCAAGGACCTGGGGCTAGGGAGAACAACCAGAATGAATTAACAAATAAATAAAATTGCTTCCTGTCCCTCCTCTCTTTTCTCTCTCTTAATGAAAAAAAAAGAAAGAAAATTCAGTATGAGGTGTTGTATATAAGTAAATCTTTGTACTACTTATTAAAAAGTGTTCAGATCCCAGCACTTCTAATATAATTTGGAAATTTAATAATCTAAGGAGTTTTTGCTTTTGAAGTTTATTGAAAAATATGTCACCCACTTAATTTTAAAAGTTATGAAAAACCTTAAGTTGAAACAGATACCACTAGCTTGGTCTCATTTTATAGTATTATTGATCAGTGGTATTTGGCTTACAGAAAAACATTAGTTGGATTGTTCTTTGCCATGTAAAATATTGTCTTTCCAAATTATAATTTTTCACCCTTCTCCTCTGCATTGCTTTCTACTCCAGATGGAAATTTATACATCTATTAATGAATTTTTTTGCTGGAACATATCAAGAGTTAGCATCCACCATGTCTTAGGATATGGCCTCAATTCAAATACTTCTTTAATTTTTTTTGCAAAAAATCTTTAGCTTTATTGGAAATGAAAATTATTTTGCAATATAGTTGTGACAATTTAAATTTTCATCAGCAGGGTATTAGTGATAGCAATGCATTCTTGCCAAAATTTTACATCAAATACCTCTTAAAGAAATGAAAACTATCGGATGAAATTTTCAAGCCTGAAAATTGTAAATTTCTGAAACAGCAAAGAAATCATTTGAGAAAAAGCAACTCCCTCCCCACCTCATTCCATCAGAGATATGTCCAAAAAGAATATTACTTAATATTTTTATGTGTAAATGTGTGTGTGAGAGAGAGACAGACAGCTGGACAGACAGATCTTATATATTTGTACCTTATGCATGGTGAATCATGTGATAAGTAGCTATTGGGAATATAGAGGTGAGGAAGACAGAACATAACCGATTAAAATATAGAAATGAAAAGACTGTTATAAAGATATACATAGAATTTTATGGGAGTACCAAAGAGAGGTAACTCTAGCAGGGGAGGGAGAGGAGACATCAGCATATGCTGTCTTGAAGATGAGTTAAACTTACCCAGATGAAAGAAAGAGGAATGACATTTTAGGCAGAGAAAAGAAAAAGGCCGGCCTAAGACAAAGCAGCAGAAGAGTCTGTTACATTTGAAGTATTACATATAAGTCAGACGGAGTGCAAATGGGGACATATGGAAAGACAGAAAGGAGCTTCAGGATATAATGAAAAAGGACTAATGTGTGATGCAAAATAATTTGAGTCTGTAACTCTTGTCGATAGCTGGAATGAAAGATAATTGTTAAAATTTCCATCTGTCAAGAGCAAATATGTTTTCTGCTGGACATACAATCTGAACATTTCTGCATGAGAACAGAGAATAAACTTTGTGGGTTTTCTCTCATTAAAGAATTTCTTTAAACAAGTAGGAGACATGTTTCTGCAGACTTCTTAGTTTTGTGGAAGTGTAATAACTGAGTTGTTGAGACATGAGTTTAAATGTTCCTGTTTTCTTTATGTACTTGCGTCTTCATCCTGGTTAAAAATATCTAGAACCAGAGGGGATTATGCTAAATTAAATAAATCAAAAAATGAAAGATAGATACAGATGACCTCACTCACAGGTGGAACGTGAACAGACAAAAAAAAGAGGAAGAGATGAAACAAAACCAACCCTTGGACACTTGCAGTGGAACTGAGGTCACCAAAAGGTGGGGTGGGGGGTGACTAGCGGTGGAGGAGCCCACTGGACACTGGTGAAGAACATCTGATGATGTGGTGGAGACTGGGATGTGTTGACATATATCTGAGGAATGGGAAACCTGCATTTATGAGGAACCTATACATATGAGTTTATTTTAATGTGTAGAATAAGTTACTACAATAAAAAATGAAAATATTTTTTTAAAAAAGAACCCTCTTCTAATATTGTTCAGTCTAAGAGAACAAATTATTTCCTAATTCCTGAGATGCTCACAGGAAAAAATTCGAGATGTAGTGACATCTGAAATTTCTTACAAAATTGTGTGTATGTGTGTTTGAGAGAATGAAGTGAATTAGAATGTGCAGAGGTATCTCCTGCCTTTGGAAAGTTTTTTGCTTTTACAACAAGAGGCGGGCAAAAGCATCATGGCCTTGGGGCTGGCTGCAGGGGCTGGTTCTGAAGGCCAAGCCACCTAGGGCACAGCCCCCTCCCTACCCCACCCCACCCACCCCTGCCCCAGGGAGCCACTCCCTCCCCACCCCTGTGTGTCTCTCAGCATTCCCGTGTTTCCTGGGTTTCAAGTGTTAATTTTTATGATTTGGTAGGTTATTTTTTGACTGGGAATCTCAAACCATTTTCGATGTAAATTAGAGGTAATTTCTTCTTCACTTTATGCCATTTCAGTGTATGAAAGTTTTCACAGGAACACTTACTGTTGGATAGCCAGGGAACCTGTGACTGGAAGAAACAAGACTACAAGAAGGAAACAGTGATTTTATTACGTATTTTTTATTTATTATTATTTATTTCAGCGTAAGTTTGAAGGCCTATTAATTTCTAAGCTTTGCTCTTAGAAAGTGGAAGAAGACAGAGAGAGAAGTGAATTAGTTATAAATATATTTGCTCTTACCTTACCCCAGAACGGGTCTAGGCGCTGTATCCTAACTTTTTTTAAGATGTATTTATTTATTTACATAGAGGAAGGAAGCGAGGGAAGAGAGAGGAGGAAGAAGTGTTTATCCATCCATTTAGTTCATAAAAAAATTATATACAAATAAGAAAACCCTGCTAATTCTGATCTGTCTCCATGGTTTTGCATTTTCTAAAATGTCGTGGAGTTGGGATTTTAACATATGTTGCTTTTTCACTTAGTGCATTTAAGTTTCTTCCATATCTTTTCATGACTTGGTAGTTTGTTTTTTAAGAGCTGAGTAATAATCCATTGTCTGGTATACCACGGCTGTATCCACTCATCTACCAGAAGACACTATGGCTGTTTCCAGGTTTTGAAATTATGAGTAAAGCTGCTATAAATGTTAAAAAAAAAAAAACAATAATAACAACATCATCCCATAAATAGAACTTTAATTACATACTATCCTTTAAGGAGTATAATATGATAAAGTGATTGTTTAATAGGATAGATATTCTAATTCCTTTCTTCTAGGTTTTCTCTAGTAATACCAAATAGATTAAACTAATAAAAACAAAAACTATTAGGCTGATTAAATATTGTTCATTTATAAGTATCTTACATACTGTTCTCTGTGTTTGACTGCTATAAAATTTCAAAATGTTCAATTTTGAAAGGAAAAGATTTACTTGACTTATGATCTGTCATTAGTGCTGTCTAAATTTGGCATAATTTTTAGTGTTGGCTCTTCCTTGTGGGGTGCTTTGTAGACCTTGATGAAATAGTTCATGGGAAACTTCATCTACACTTCCTCTTATGTAGGAAATTCCTCTCAAGTAGTTGCTCATAACTATCCTGCAAACCCTAGACTTGAGAAAATTCCTTATGCCTAATGGGCTACTGCCCTTTTAGCAAAATCCCTTCTAGGATGAGCCTTATCTGTTTCCTCCCCCTTAGTTTACTTAACTCACATGGAAAAATAACCCACCACTTTCTTAGGTCCTCAACCTCTTTTAGGACAAGAGTTCAGTTTTAACATCCTGTCACAGTTTTATTTTTTAATTATATCTTTTATGATTACATAATAAGCACTTATATCCTATTTTGGTGATTTTAAACTTAAATATTACCTGGTCTAATATTAACACTGGTATTCATTTCGTTTTTTGTTTGCTTGTTCGTAGAATCCTAGTGTCTCTTCCTTTTAGCTAGTTGGCATTTTGTTTTAAGTAATCTTTTATTAGTAGAATATTGTTTCACTTTTAAACTCAGTTTGATACAAATTTATTCATGTATAGCTCAAAGTCATAGACTTGATTTTTATGTCTACCTTATAGTATGCGTATTAGTTATTTTACTGTATTTCCTCTTTTTTGTTGTTTATTAGTTTCATCGAGCATATTTTCTTTCTTTTCTTGTTCTTCCCCCTACTTTGGGAGTACTATTGTACTTTTCGTTTCGTTGCTGAGTACTTTCCTTTCCTGATTTTCATCATCAGGCATGATCAGATTTACTTGTCAGCAGAATGGGAACAAAGCTGGAAGCAAACTAGGGAGGAGGTAACAGGAATCTAGGTAAGATGGTGATTGGGTTGTGAAGTTGGGGAATGCAGTAAACACCGGGATGACAGAATATATTCTATGGTTACTAGAGGCCAAGGCAGTTTAGCTGCTTCGGGTTTTCCTGGCATTTTAATACTTTTCTTGGACATGTGGAAAAGGGACTGGGAAGACATTAAAGTTTAAAATAAGAATGGTGTTCAGTTTAATTTAGAAAAGTTTAGTTTTTAGAAACTTGTTCAAAGCATAGAGGGCAGATACAGAGATTAGGAAAGACTTGTTTAACGTATGACTTATAATTCTTTAAATGTTCATAGTGTTCATTTTCAGCATTCATTGAATATCTGTAAAGGGCTTGATAATTTCGGTGCAAGGAGCAATTAAGAAAAAACCAGAATGACCTAGTCCTCATTCTTCAGGACCCGACTACAATGTGTTATAATCTTAAGATGTATTCTATTCTCAATCAGAATACAAGCATTTTAAGAAAAACATATTGCGTGTATCAAATGTAATTTGGAGTCTTTGGGTTGCTGATTCAGGGTATCATACTCACTTGTTTTCAGCCAAAATATCTGAAAAGCATACTTAGCAACCAGGGAGGCCCAGCTTGTTTCGTCAGGATCTTGTGTGGGTTTTACCGAAGTGTGTCACATCTCACCCTTGTGGGGCCACTCCAGACATGTCCCCATCAGTGTGCTCTACGTGCTTAATTTCCTACACTTTAATCTTAGAGGGGCGGTGACAGGCCCTGCTCCTTTCTATTGGTTTCATGATTTTCTCTCTCTACCTCTAGGAAGTCTCTACAATCTACCCCTTTTATGGTACCTCTGTCCCCACAGTGATTTCATACTCCTCCTGTGGTCTTGTGGAAGTGTCTAATGGTTGCTAACTTTGCAGATATGATATACTCTTTAGTCTTTTCAGAGGTCACCCTTTTCTAACCAGATCTAATATTGCTACTATGTATGACAAAATGATAATAACCAATGTTTTAAAATTTTAACACACTTCTATAAAGTTCAAAGTCAAACGAATATACCAGCATTGTTTAGGGATGCATATGCATGGGAGAAAGTAAGAGAACGAGAAACATCAAATTCCTCCGGGGTTGAGAGAGGCAGGAACAAAGGATAGAAGAGAAGCACATATTTAGATGTAGGTTATTAATTGTTATCTAGGTTTCTTTAATCAATTACTATGGAAAATAGACTAGTGCTCATTGCTTATCACTAACTTTCAGCATTTTCAACATTTTACTAATACTTTTATTGCATTTTCATACTCCTTTTTTTTCCCCTGGCATTTTTTAAAACAAACTCCAGACATTATGCCTTTCGTAAATGCATATGTATGTGTCTCTAACTAATAAAGATATTTTAGTTTTTACTTAAGTACCATATGATTACCACACACAGCAGAATTAATTGTAATACTTGTTTCAATTCACATTTTCGTGATGGTCTCAAATTGTCTTTTTGCAGGTTTTTTTTCCCCTATGAATCTAAATAAGATTCTTATATTGTATTTTGATATTATGTTTAAGGCTCTTTTATTATGTAAAAGCCCCTTCCCTTTTCATGTCATTGGTTTGTTGAAGGAACCAGGTTATTTGTCCTAGAGACTGTATCTACATTCTAGATTTCAGCTTACTTTCATCTGTTATTATTTAGCTTGTTCCTCTACTCTTTGTGTTTTCTGTAAACTGGTAGTTACAGTGAAAGACTTGATGAGAGAGCCTTTGTGGATTTTGTTTTTTTCATTATACAAGAATACTTTATAGATGATGCCACATGCTTTCTTTTACATGATATCGTGAAGCCTGTATATCTGGCTGCCCCACTTTTAGCAATGCTAAAATTAATTAGTTAAGGTAATAAATGTTCCTTGATACATTCATTTTCCTTAATCTGCAGACAGCAGCGCCACGTTAAGGATATAGTAGGTTTAAAAAACTGAAACTTTAGAATCAAGATGAGAGAAGAGGGGAGGGTAAGAAATATCCTGGGCTCCTGTTCCCTCATAAATAAAATGCACTGGTTGTATAGAATTGAAAGCCAGTTGCTGTAAAGACCAATGAGACAAGTCTTTGCAGGCTCAGGATGAAGTGCTTTATTTGTTCTCTCATTGAGAAACAGCTCTGAGATCTTAACTTCTCCTTATCTCTGTTGGTTTGTTTTAATAAGCTCCTTGTTACTAGAGCAATAAATTTAGGTAGTTAGGTGACTTGAAGTACAGGGCAAGAATTGAGAAACACGGAAGATCTCAAAGGCCCTCCCAACTGAATTTCTATGATACATTTTAAATAATGATAATTAACTTTCTAAACAGGGTTCAACTACGCCAGCAACTGTTTTCAAAGGTTCAAAGAAACCTTACTTAAAAGAATGCATTTTGATTCTTAACCATGATACTGGAGAATGTCGACTAGAAAAACTCAGCAACAACATCACTGTAAAAAAAACAAGGTATGTGGTTAATAAAATACATTATTTTATCAGGACATAAATTGCTAAGGAAATGCCTGTGAAAAAGGTTATCAGATTAAGTCACATTATTCTATAAGGGTTATTTCTGTGTGGTACAAATGATCTTTTTCCAAGTTTAAATTTGGTGGAGATCTTTAGACAAAAGTATTTACCACCCCTCCCCGTGACATAGAAAAGCTTGTCTTGTTTCTGAAGGTTTCTGTATTTGGCGTTGTACCTTTTATTCTAGTTCAGGTGCTTCCCAGAACTAGACTGAAAGGGGTTCCACAGCCTCCAAATCCTTTCATCTTCACAATAAACATTTATCGAGCACCTAGAATATGGAGGACACTGGGAAAAGGAAAATGTCCTACACAGATACTAACCTCAGAACTTGTGCATTTGAATTGAATTAACAGACCATTTTGTTAAAAGGTCAGTAAGAGAATATAGCCGTATCAAATCCTTTTTTGGAAATAGCTGGTGTGCTAGTTACCATGTAATACAGGAGACTTACTCTAGAAGCCATTCAAATAGTACCGGCAAAAATCCTTATAAAAATTGAAAGAAGGGAGAGGTTATGGTTGATTGGAGCATTCAGGGAGCTCTTATTGATGTACCTTGAAAGGATGCTAATAGGACTTTTTTTTTTAAGGAAAGGTGAAGGTAGGAATGAAAGTGAGTAGGAAGGCAGGAAGAGCAAGGAGGGAAACTTTGTTCATTCGTCTTTAATTGCACATCTTGGTTGTTTCCCCCAGCCCTGGGATGTGAACCTGGGTCCTCGGGCTGTATGTGAACTACTCTCTAGGCCAGAGACAGTGGAACAAACCACTACTCCACTAAGGTGCACCTAGTTCTTTTAATATATTTTTGAAGTGACATGTTTTACAACACTGTATGTTTTGAGTGTGAAGATTCATTCTTCATCAAATATATGATAACACATTGTACCCACCACCAAATTTCTGATGATTCTCCACTGTACAATGGACTGCCTCTACACTTTGCTCCCCACTCCACCTCCTTTCCCGATAGTAACATCAGTTCTGTTCTCAAAGAGGACTTTTTTCTCTCCCAAACATACTTGATGTTAAGAATCACCTTGGGTGCTTATTAAATACATGAGTTCCCAAATCCAACTTCAGAGAAGGAGACTGGGGCTCCTATGTTTTAGGTACCCCTCCTCCCAGGTGACTTTCATTAGCGGGAAAATTTGGAAAATACTGATTTAATTGATTAGAGAAAGCATGAGGTGCAAGCAGATTTTGAAGACAGAAAATATCTGACCTGTTTGAATCAAGCAGAGATTTGTCTCTGTGCCTGTGTGTAAGGATTAGAAAGTGGGGAGTGGGGTTGATAGTAGATTAGAGGTAAGATGGGTTGGCAGAGGCTAACACCTTTAGTAATAACTAAGAAATAGGACATTGGCAGTGGTTACATATTAACGTTTTTTTTAAACTAGGGATTGACATGTTTGTACTTCTGTTTGAAGCATTAATCCACCAGACTGATTAAAATCAAACAATATGAGAAACAGAAAAATGCATAAGCTGTAATTTTTGAGAATAGGAATAAAAAGAGAATTTCTAAAAAATTTCTAAATTTGTGAAGGAAGAACCGGCAGGATTTGGTGAGTGGAAATGAGAGAAGCAAAAATCAAGCATAACTGTGTTATATACTCTTTTCTTGTAAGTGTTGAATGAAAAATACTGACTTCCTCTAGTAAAATGACTTAAAGCTGTAAATGAAAAATGTGGAAGTTACTTAACGTTAACGGAAATAATTTTAAAATTTAGGCAATATATCATACCTGTTATACACTGACGTATAATTTTACTTTATTTTAGTAGTTTGTATATGTCCCGTCTCTTCAATTTTCGAGGAATGGTTTCAATTTTTCTCATTTTTATTTTCCTCAATGGACCTGTGCGCATGCCATGCCTATAGCAGGCTCAATAATCATTTGTTCAGTAATGAATTAAATGTGTGTTTTAATTCTTGAATAGCATTGTAAAGCTCTCTAGGGAAAAGAATCAGTAGTCAATTTCAGTAACCATTTCAGTTAAAATTGTGGTGACATCGCTGTCAGTGTTTTTTGACTTTGACATTTCTAATTGCAGAGTTGAGGGGAGCAGTAGAATTCAGTGTCGCGTAGAGCAGCAGTCGCAACAAATGTGGAATCCAGCTAGGACTTCCACTCTTAGAAAGCATTCTCCACCGGAAGACAAGATGTCCCCAACATCTCAGATGGATGATATTGAAAGAGGTGAAATCTGAATGTCTGCAATGCCGCCTGGCAAGAGATTATTAAGAAATCTTAGCTGAAATCTTAACTCTGACTCTTAGAAGATCATTTGTATCTTTTTCTATTATTCAGGGAGGAAAGTGTTTACATGGATGTAACGGGGAGTTTTCTTCTTGATAGTTGTGGTGATTCAAACCCTCTTCTTCATAGCATCTTCTGTCAAGTTGTTAGTGCATGCCCAGACTACAGGTGTCTAAAATGCCCCCATTCTGACAGGGAAGTGAGGAAAGCTAGTAGGCAGAAGTGGCAGGCACGTTCTTCTGAGTTACTGCTCCTTTCTCAGCAGGAAGGTGTTTCTAGGGAGGCACAATCCTTTTGAGAGTAAGGAAACGTGAATCTCCGTTTTTTCTAGTTTGCTTTGGATGTTGGTGCTAGAGTAGTGATTGTGACAGGAGTAAGACCTTCATCATCAAAGTCTGTTTGTCTCTACACTTTTCCTTTGTAACTTGCATTACCTCTCCAATTCCTCTTGCCCCACTTCTAAGCCCAGTATAGTCATCATTCCTTGCTATCATTCCCTTTACAAGTAGTAAGGAAATTATAAGCTCAGAACCCTCGTTGCTACAAGAGATCTTGATTTGACTTTATTACTATATATATAGCTGCTTCCAAAAGATTTTAATCATGAAGCTATTATATACATGTACACAATAAAATGCTGAAATAGAAAATCAAGATATAGAAGGGAGAGGGGAAGCAAATTTTCTAATTATTAAGATATTAAAGTTGGATCCAAGTTTCCTAGCCACTAAGAAAAAATGAAGACCTGAATTGCATATTTTATAGTATCTAAGAGACAGGTTCCAAAGAATCAGACTCTTTCCTGCTACTAAATTCAGAAAGGAATTAATTGCATGGAACCTGTTCTAAGGAATATGAAACTACTTAATATCTCCAACAATAATTTTACAATACATGAAGATCCTCTGTGTGGTACATTTTTAGCAGATACCATAATAAAAGCATTGTATTGATGCACTGAACTATGGAGGGTAAGTCAACATTATTCAAGCATAGGATCTAACGTTGTATAAGAATTTACTGAGAGATATTTGTATAGCATGTACCTTTGACTGTCTTCCTTTAAGTTCACTATGGCAATGCCTGCTGCTATGGTTGAATCATTTTTTCAAATTTATGATAGATGGCAGTTGTACCTGTGTTTCTGTGACTTAATTTTTACACTTACATCTTTGGGCTGTCTGAGATTTTAGTGTAAGAGATAAAACAAGAATCCAAATTTCCCTTTTCCACAAAAGTATGAATAAGTAGGAAATGATTGCGAATTAGCAACTATGCTACTGATAAAAAGAGTATATATCAATAGCCACTGATTAAGCCATCATTTCTTCTGCTATAACATGAAAAGCCTTTTTGTCACATGTAAAATTTCTATATGGACTTAATTCTCTCTTAGAACATATGATTAACAAGGCCAATAAATACATGAAAAGTTTATCAGACTCACTATGCTTTTAAGAGGCAGATTTGTAAATTAAGATATATCTTTTCATTGATAAGCTTGGCAGCAGCTAATATACTTGTCAGTATCTAGTCCTGGTGAGAAAACAAAGGGAAACAAATATGTTCAAATATTTTGAAGGAAGTTTAAATTGGCACATATTTGTTTCTTAGAGAAATTTTTTTGTTAAGCACTTAGAACAGTGTCTCATTCATAAAAAATACTATATAGGGTTTAATATTATTGATATCATCCTTATTTGCTAATAACTATTCAAATTAAAATGTCTATCCCTTACCTAGGAATTCTAGAAATTTTACATAGTGAAACTTGAAAAATAGATTGATATTTACATAGATATATCCTTATCAGTCACACAAAAATATTCCATTCACTTTTTGGTACGAAGGAAAAAATGGAGTAATTCCAAGTGCTCATCAAGAAGGGATTACAATTCTAACCGTCCATTGAAAAAGAGAGAGACCCCATTTTAGTAATAAAGAAGAGTATTCAGATATATTACTTTTTGTCCCTCTGTCCTTTAATCTTGCTGAATTCACTACTCTAGTACCTTTTTTGTATATACCATTAGATTTCCTATATACACAACATCATGTTATCTGGATAATGATAGTTTTCCCTTTTTCTTTTCTGAGTGTCTTTTATTTATTTTTCTTGACTAATTGCACCAATAGGTCAGGGTCTATTAGTGTCAACTATGTGGCAGATATCACGATGATGACCGGTGGTCTGCTTTACTGAGGACCTCAGTGACCCTTATTATAGCTAAGGATTCCCTGCAGCTTTCATAGCAAAGGACCTTTTAAGGTTTGTCAACACAGGCTCCAGTGACTTGCTCAGCAGAGGAAACCAACCACTTTCACCACAGAGGTAACCAACATACCTCCAACATGCAACCTACCAAGTCATGAGTCATGAAAAAATAGAAAAATCTGAACAAGTCAATAATAAGAGATTGAATCAGTAATCAAATATCTCCTAGCAAAGAAAAGCACAGAGACAGATGGCTTCACCAGTGAATTCTACAAAACATTTAAATCAGAATTAATGCCAATCCTTTGAAAGCTATTCAGGTCCATTTTATGAGGTCAGCATTACCCTGATACCAAAACCTGACACAAACACTACAATAAAAGAAAGGTTACAGGCTCCTGACTAACACGGATGCAGAAATCTTCCAGCAACATAGTAGGAAACTAAATTTAGCATTCCACTGAAAGATTTATACACTACGATCAAATAGAATTTATACCCTGGATGCAAGGATATTTTAACATACAAATCAATAAACATGGTATGCCACATTAACAGAAGGAAGGCTAAAAATCACATAATCATCTCAGTAAATGCAGAAAAGGATGACAACATTTAATACTTTCACAATAAAAACCTTCCACAAACTGGATGTAGAAAAGAGGTACTTTTATGCTGAGGTACATCATCTACATGATCTTATATGTAAAAAATCCTGAAGACTCCACCAAACAAAACTTTCATAGTTAATAAATTCAGTAAAATGCGAGATACAAAGTCAACATATAAAAATTAGTTCCATTTCCCTACAGTAACAAATTAACAGAAAGAGACTGGGAGCCGACAAAAAGAGAACATGTTGATCAAAGAGTACAGACTTTCTAATTTCTAGATAAATAAATTCTGGGGATCAGAGATACAGTGTGCTCTCTATAGTTAATCATACTGTACACTCCAAATTTGCCAGGAGAGCAGATCTTAAGTGTTTTTAACACACGCATGCACGCATGCACGCACGCACACACACCGTCTTTGTAAGCTGAAAGTTAATTAACTTGATTATGGTCATTATTTCACAACGTATATCAATGCATTTCACACTTCAGATACAAATTTTCTATGTCAATTATGCATTAATAAAACTGAAAAAAAGAAATTTATCTGTATGTATGCATTTGCATTATATATTTGGGGAAATAAGAAAAGAATGGGAGAGAATATCTTCCAAAATAGATAATTTTTATAGTTCAAAATTTTCACATTCTTTATTATTTTTATTTGAATTACATTTATTATATGGCATAAAGAAATATAGTGTTTATATTTGAATATGTATTTCAATTTTCATAATCCCAACATTGAAATATGGCTTGAATGTAGAATTTTTAAAAATTACTTTAGATGCTATAAATGTATGTTTAGTCTTATTAATTAGTAATAGTTTTTAGATATTTAAATATTATTATTTTTAATACTTACTAATTTCTGTTTTACTTTCAGAACTGAAGGCAGAAGCTAGTTTGATGGACCAGATGAGCAGTTGCGATAGTTCATCAGATTCTAGAAGTTTATCATCCTCAAGTAGTGAGGACAGTAGTTCCAGTGACACAGATGATGGAGAGTGTGGGTCCTCTCCTTCTGATGCCGAGAATTGCGTCTCAGGACCTCCTGCCGCGTCTGCCACACCACGGTACTGGATCCCTGACCGAGAGGTGGATCATAGTAGATCCCATGACCACAGCCTTCTGATGAACACTTTAAGTAAGTAAGCATAAGAAGCATCAGTAGTACGAAAAGCAGGAATTCACTGTGGAGCAATTGTGATTATGATCTAAAATTTGAATAAAGCGAAAGACCCAATTTCAGTCTTTTGACACTGCTAGCCATTACCTTTTTTGAGAAAAAAAAAATGTAAAGGAAAGGTGCAGACAGGAAAGAAGATGAGCTGGCCGACAGGCAGGAAGAGAAGAGGGAGAAACATGCATTTTTTTACTTAACTGTTCCTCTCAGTTGCTACTCCCAGCCCCAGGTCATGAATCCAGGTCCCTGGGATGTATGTGGACATGTTTTGCTGTAGGCTGCCAATTTATCCACTGGGCCATCAGGGCATGCCTAGCCATTACCTTTTTATTTAATTACTCATTTTCTTTTGACGTCATAATAGAATGACTTATTGGTTTTTCTGCTATCTGTCTAGATACTTCCCACTCTTTCTTTTGCTGGTTTGTAGTAATATTCTACTCAATTATTAGATCTGGAGTTCCTCAAGTCTTAATTCTAGGTCCCTTAAATTTTTTTCTATAATCTTCTTCTAGATAATCTCCATGTTTCTGTTGTAATGAAGACTAATATTTAAATATCTTGCAAATTTGCTTCTTTGACCTAGACCTCTGAGCTTTAGACACGTGTCTAATATTATCTCTCAGTAAATGACATTTCAAATTTTGTTTAAAAAATAACTGAAAGTAAATGATTGAAAGGTTCACATTGAGGAAGTAGGTGATAATAACTCTTAAAATACTTAAAAAGTAATCTAGGTTAGAATTGAAATAAATATAATAGACAACAAAAAAACATTAGAAGATCAATAAAACTAAGCTATTTATTTGAAAACTAATAAAAGACCAACCTTTAATGACAACTGATAAAAAAGTGAACATTAGAAATTAAAAGGTGGTTAAAGGTATAGTTGTAATAATTTAATGTAGTATTAAAACAAAAGTAAGGGATAGTAAAGAATATATATTTCACTTTATAAATGTTGAGGCATAGCTATACCAGAGGACATAATGAAGTAGCCATACTTTACACTTTTAATGAATAAATTTGGAATTGAGAGAATAAAGACAACATGCACCTAACATTGTCAATGACAAATACTGATCCAAATGCAATGAGCATCACTAATGTATTTTCCAAAATAATTTTTAAAAAGAAAATCTTATGTAACGTTCTGGGGGAAAAAAGGCAGTCAGTTTACATGATAGTTGCATCCTATAAATTTCAGTGAATTTTAAATCTGTGCAAAAGAATTCTTCTGGTCTATAAAAAGGCAGTTATGTTCTGACCTTAAAATAGACCTTCCAGGTACATGAATATCCTGATAGGAAAAAGGTAGAAGAGTTCTTTATTGCGCAAGAGTGATACCTGTAGTGAAGACATTTCACATTCCAAATTCCCCTCCCACTAAATGTCACTACCAACCTGCAAATCATCTGTCGAATCAACCGTCACATAAATTTCTGTAACAACCCCCAGGGGGCAGTATTGCTCTCTTGGTGTCTGAATGCATTTGCAATGGGAAAACTCGTTTTTCCAAATCAGAATTACCATTTTGATTGAAAACATATTTCTATGTGCTTAGTAGCACCTCATCTTCAAAGTCTAATCTCATGTCTTCAAAACCGATGGAGCATTTCAATTAACAAGATGATACTGTGCCTGTAATCTCTATACCATGAAATCTATTAAGAAAAATGCAACTGAGGATGTTTTGGTTTGTGTCACTTGAAAAACTCTGTATAGGCAGCTTAGTAAGTGAAACAGATGTATGCTATTCAATAGTTAGTTGTATAAGTGGAAACATAAGCCTTGAAAATGATAAGGTGGTCATGGGACACAGATGCACCAAAGAAACTTTAGCAGATTTTTTTTTTTTTAGATCAAATAATGTAGTCAGTTCTGGAGTTCATGCAGTGGCTTGAGTCTTTCCCATCACTCTTCCCAAGCCCACCTTCATTTTTTCATGGTATTTATCCTGAATTGGCATTACATTTTATAGCTTTCTGTTTGTTTACTGTCTGTGGCCCCCAGTGGAAGTCTCATGATGTAAGCACATGGATGAATTACAAAAATAATCAATGATGTGTTATTTTTAACTTAGAATAACGATTGTGACTGCATTTTAAGTAAAACAACAGTTTTTTACTTCTCAAAATGATATAGTTAATCTTGTAAACCACGTTTCATTCACTTCCTGATGTAATTAAATCAGAGGTGTTTAAAAAATGGGTAACGCGGTATGTGCAAGAACACTGGACATTTTGACGATGGATACTTACTTTTCCTTTTGCTGGCGATATTTGAGTTACTAATGACATGACTAAACCATAGGACACAATCTGCTTATTAATGACAGACTGGTTAAACAAGATCATGAAGGGTTATGTTTTGCATAATGTTTATGTTATCCAAAATACATGAGATGTTTATTTACTACAGTTTTGCTGTATTTTTATTCTAGGAAATGACTTGCTGCTGAGTGAATCAGGAAGTGACAGTGATGACTGAAGAAACATTCAGCTATAAGCATCAAATTTGTAAGACCTGGACATGTATTGAATATTAAGAATAAAAATTTCTAAGAATGAGAAAAATCTGCCCATTTTTTCCAGTTTTATCAAGAAGTAATTGGCATACCTCAGTGTATAAGTTTAAGGCATATAGCAGGATGATTGACTTACATATGCTGTGATATGATTACCATTATAGGTTCAGCTGGCATCCATCCTATAGCGAAATAATAAAGAAAAAAGTGAAAAAAGAAGAAGGCAATCCATTAGTGATGAGAATTCTTAGGATTTGCTCTGTTAACAACTACGGCAGCGTAAACTGTAGTCATCACATCACACCTTCTAACTGGACGTTTGTGTCTTTTACTGCCTTCTTCCAGTTTTCCTACCCTGCTCCCCACCCCCAACCATAAAATGATCTCTTTTTCTATGAGTTGGGGGTGGGGGGCCCTTTTTTTAAGACTTGACATATAAGTGACATTATACAGTTGTCTTTCTCGGTCTGACTTTGTTTTAACATAAAACCTTCAGGTCCACCTCTGTTGTCACAAATGATAAGATTTCCTCAGGATTTTTAGGGTGACTAATACGTTATTATATACATATGAGCATGCACACATATGGGGGTGCAGATATCTTTTCAGTGGTGAGGGAGACTATGAATTAGATTGCTAGCCTGGTCTCTGACTTGGCGCTGAATCTGTGGGCTCTGCCCGCTCTTCTGTGAACTCTAACACTGCTGGACCACATAGCTTTCAGGTGCTGTCACTACAGGTTCATGTCAGGTGGGGCTGGAAAGCATTCTTCATGGTGATTGGAGGAACTACATACTCTTCATGGTGGGGTGTGCCTGGGTGTGGACATTTGAGGATCCAAGCCAGGCAGATCTGCAGCTCCCTGGTCAGTGTGTCTATGACTTGCTTCTGCAGATGAGCAAAGCCGCTGGCTGGGACTGCTGCTTGGGCGCTGCAGGTACAAACCCGGTCCCATGTCTGGTTGTTGCATGTCCCTCCCTTTCTATCCCAGGCAGATTCCCAGTGGCGGAGCCTGCAGATTCCCCTGTAATCCCATGGTGCAAGGTCAGAGTGTGGCCTCCTGGAAAGTGACCCACAATGCTGGGCAGCAGCTGGTTGTCCCCTGGGTCTCTTTTCCCTCTGGAGGCCCTGAAGGCTCACCAGAGGCCTCTCCAAATGGTACTGCTTTGGCCTGGGGGAGGGAAAACAGAGTGTGGCCTCTTCTCTTAATCCTCCTGTTGCAGTCTCTGTTCTCTGAGGTGCAGGGGGAGCTTCAGCCTCCTGTTGCGGGCAGAGTTAGAGCCAGGACAGCCTGGGAGCTGGCAGTACATCAAGGACACCAGGCCCCGAGCACCGGACCTGGGTCACCATGGGAAAACCCTGGGACAGTGTCTGTGACTGTTCACCCACCAAAATAAGATAGATACAGTTATGAAGTTAGAGAGCAAAGGCTGTAGAATCATCCAATGTAAACATAAACTTGCTTGCCTAAGCTGCGTGAAGCCATGCTGAGTATGAACCTAACAAATAGGTGGAGAGCAGGATGGTCAGGGCCTTCACTCCGAGAGAGAGAGAGGCTGTTGGCCTCCTGATCCCCATCTTTTCTATCCTCTCACTCTCTTGAGTTTCTCAATCTCCTGCGGTGCCCCCTTTCTCACCCCTGCTCCCAGGATTCAAGCCCGGCAGCCTGCTCTTCATGTTCTAGAACTCTCTCAATGGTGTCTTATTCTTGAGTAGCTATTCATTGTTCTTCCGTGAAGGGGAGCAAAGTCAAGAAAGACTTATGTTGCCATCTGGGTACTATCACTCTTGTATCTTAACTTCTGATGATAAAGACATATGATTTTAAATGTTCCATTGATGTTTCATTTTTCACCTTTCATGAGTGTTTTCATCTGTTTTCTTTTAATGTTGAAACTTTTTTAGAAGTTTTACAAATGTGAAAAGAGATTGGTAAAGGGCGCATGTATTGTTAGGTAAGTAGTGGAACAGGGTCATGCTCTGTGTTGTTTTACTGTATTGCTGTATTTGAAAAGGCTGCGTAATAATGTCCATGACAGGCTGGAACAGGCAACCGAGGAGACAAAAACTAAAGAGATGAACTGTTGCCAGGGCTTAGGGGACGAGGAGATGATGAATAGGCAGAACACAGGATTTTTTTTATTTATATTTTTATTGTAGTAATTATTCTACACATTAAAATAATTTCCTATGTATAGGCTTCCCATTTCTTTTTTTTTTTTTTACAAGACTTTTTTAATGAAAACATGGAAAACTTACATTTAATTGTGAACTACATTGGGGGACTAACTATGAAGGGACTGAGTACTCTAAAATGTACCCTGGGAATGAACTGAGTATTGAAAGAAGGAACATGTTGAAAAGATGGAACCTCTCCCAAGGTTGGGATTCTTGTCATGTGGAGAAGGTGTAGTTGTTGTCCACTGGTGGTGAAGAAAGTCACTGTGCTGTCCGGGGTCAGGACTAGTCCATGGAAAGTCCCCAGAAGCTGGCAGGCAAGAAAGGGACACTTCCACCGGGTTGTCGATGAGTTGTGCTGAAGAACAAGGACTGGAAGCAAGAAATTATGCTGGGGGTTTTGTCCAAGGCTGGCAGACGACACCCACTGTGGTGGAATTTGCTGTCTTATTGTTTTTCTGTGGGGTTTCTTTATGCTTCATAGCGCATCCTTTAATATTTTTTGCAAAGCTGATTTTGTGGTGATAAACTCCTTTAACTTTTGCTTGTCAGAAAATGTTTTTATCATCCCTTCACTTCAGTTCTGAATGATAATCTTGCCGGATATAGTATCCTAGGTTGAAACTCCTTTTCTTTCAGCACTTTGAATATATTATGCCATTCCCTTCTGACCTGTAGAGTTTCATTTGGAAAGTTCGCTGACAATCTTATGGGGGCTCCTCTGTATGTGACATGTTTTTCTCTGGCTGCTTTTAATAGTCTTTCTTTATCTCATATTTTTGACATTTTTATGATGATGTCTGTAGGTGTCTTTCTGTTTGGATTTCATGTATTAGTAACTCTTTGAGCTTCCTGGATCTGGAGGCTTGCTTCATTCTTCAAATTGGGGATGTTCTCATCTATTATTTCTTCAAATATGGTTTCTGCCCCCTTTTCTCTCTCTCCCCCTGGGACCCCTATGTTGTAAATGTTGTTCCTTTTGATGTTATCCCAGAGGTCTCGAATGCAGTTTTGAATTATTATTTTTTTTAATCTCTTTACTGGTTTACTTGATTGAGTTCCTCTAACCTATCTTCCCAATCACTGATTCTAATGGAAACTTCATCCATCCTATGGTTGAGTCCCTCAATTGAGTTAATTCAGCCATTGTGTCTTTTACCTGTTTGTTGTCTTGTTTTAATTCTTCTCTTTGCTTCCTGACATTCTTGTTTACTGCCTCTACTGATTTCTGGATTCCTGTGAGTATGTTAATCACTGTTGCCTTAAATTCCTCTTCAGGTAATTTACATACATCTGCTATATTCAGATTTTTCCCTGGGTTTTTGATTGGATCCATCATTTTACATATATTTCTCTGTGCCTTTGCTCTATTTGGCATATACACTTTTGAGGGTTCGGTTTCCCTGGCATTGCACAGGTTTGCCTTCACCAGGATTGGCAATTGGGCTATCGTTTCACCTCTACCCACAAGGTGGCGCTAGCACGTAACACTGAGGCTGGGACTGCCTTCTCACTGTAATCGAGGGGGTGGGGCATCTGATGGGCGGGGTTTCCGGTGGTTGGATATGCAGTGGGTGGGATTTCTGTTCAGTGGACCCCAGGCTCTGGTGAGAAATGGTTGTGGGCGGGGTTTGAGCTTTTTGGCTGATTTCTGGTGTGGCTGCACCCAGCACAATTTCACCATGTGGGCTCCAGCTCAGCTCCTAGTGCGCTGGCTCTCCTTTTACCCCCTCCCCAGTGGGTCCTGTGTGACTCCACGTCTCAGCCCCACTGGGCCCACCTCTCGCTGCCTCCGCAGCTGGTCCTAAAATCCCTAGCCTCTGCCCCACTGTGTGTCCAGAGACCTCCAAGCTCTGTCCCAAATCCAAATCTGCAGCTTAGCTGAGAACTGCACCGGGTGCCCTCACCCACCATTAGTATTCAGCTGTTCTGTTTCTAGCTGAAGTGCTGGTTGTTTGTTGGGGTTTGCCTCAGGAAAATAAGTGATTTTTTTTGGTGTCTGGGGAGCAACCCGAAAGTGCGTCCTATCGAGTCACCAGCCAGAAGTCATTCCCCCTCAATTCTTAGCTCTATTTCAACACACCATGCCCTCCACCAAAAGAACACAGGATTTTTAAGGCAGTGAAACTATTCTGCATGAAACTGCAAAGATAGATGCATGTCATCGTACATTTGTCCGAACCAAAGAATGTAGAGCACAGCAAGTGAACCCTAATGTATGGACTTTGGGAAATAATGTCTCAATGTAGGTTCAGCAGTTTCAAGAACTGTACCTGGTGCAGGATGTTCTTGCTAGAAAGGTTTGAGATGAAGGGACAGGGAAATGGGCACTGTCTGTACTTTCTGCTCAGTTTCGCTATGAACCTAAACCTGCTCTAAGAAATACACTTCATTAAATTTTTTTAAAAGTTCTGCAAGTCAGTGACTTTCAACTATAACTAATATTTACCATTCCAAATTTAAAAACATTATAGATATAAAAATTAGTCTCCTTAAAACTCAACTACTCTTCTCTTAAAAGCAACATGAAAAAATTATGAAAAATATTGTAAGAAACAAAAGGACTGTTGCTTCATTAAAACAAATATTTAGTGGACTCTGTGGCACAGGTGACTAAAATGGCTAAGGTGCAGGACAAAGTAAAGCCCAGGTTTGATACTTGGGCTGGGCTATGGAGGGGGCCAGCCAGAAAGAACAAAACAAAAAAAATATTTAGCTTCAACTTTACCCTAGGGAGTGGTTTAATTTTATCCAGACTTAAAACGTTTTCAACCAAAATTGAAACCAAAATTTCAACCCAAATTGACTTTTCCCTCAAGTCTTTTTTCATGGCTGAGTCATTTTTCACATTGTCTGGATGTACAATTTACCCATTCACCTACTACAGGAATCTTAGTTACTTCCAAGGGTTGGCAATTGTGAAACCATTTTTCACTGAATTTCACCTCTTGCCATAGCATTTGGGTAGTTATTATTCTTAATCTTGAAGTTTAGGTTTTAATCTTTCCTATTTTCTTCTCTCCCCCTTCTTCTCTCTGGCCTACATTCAGCTAATATATTTGTGTCTTCATTTTTATTTCTATTCTGTTTACCAATACTCTGCAGGGTACCACAGCTGTGTCATTTATTACTCAACTAATGTAAGCTTGAATATTCGAAGTAATGGGAAAACATGCTTAGCATTTCCATATAGGAATATAAATTATAGTGGTTTTTACCAAAAGTTGTGCTGAGATTTCTATTAGTGTTGACTGGAAATGAGTATATGATGATATGAGCTGATAATACTGGTTATATATCACACGTGTTCTCAAACTATCCCTCCTGCATCTAAACAGCTCTTCATACACTTATATCCCTTTGATTTCCCCCATAAATGAAACGTGTTCTTAAAAACCTTCTTTATGATTGAATGCCATTCTCCATACTCCCTATGGGTAAATATAAATAGCTGATGGAGAAATTAAGTGATAGCTTCACTGCTTCTACATCTCCTTATTTGGTGCATTTTAGACATTTGTCTTTGTACGCGTTAGGCGGGAGCTACCAATCTAGCTGACATTTTTACTAAATACAGACACTGCCAGCTTTAAGCTGACAGTTATTAAATATGCTAAAGAGCAGGGCCCCAGAGCTGCCAACAGAACCATTGGACTTTCTACCACAGAGTGTCCTCAGATGGTGGAGGGACAGGGAGAAAAGCTTCTTGTCCCTTGTATCTGTGCTTGTGTTTTATAGTGATTTGTGACCTAAAATTCCTCTTACAATAAAAATAAATGGTAAAATTCCTTTATAATACAAAAAACAAGAACTTAAATATGGACAACAAAAATTGGAATTAAAAAATGAAAATGAAAGTTGTTTTTTTTTTCCTGAAAGTTTGGGTCAAAAATGTGGGTGTGACTTATCCATGGCAAAAGACAGTAAATTCTGGAAAAACTTGAAAACAGCCTGAGCTTGGAATGCACTTATCTACATACAGAATTCCACCAGCACAGGACAAAGCCCTTTGACTCCTGGGACTCTCTCCAGTCTTTAATCACTGTATGCTATTTCACTTCCCTTTTCCCAAATCTCATGCAAATACTTATGTACCAGCACCTAGAGTGCCGCAGAGAAAAGAAAACAGGGAAGTGCGTTTCCTAGGTTAAACCAAGTTGACAATTGTCAACCATAACACTGCAAACAACCCAAATATCCATCAACCCCCAACACGGGGAAGTAAGTTATGGCTCATTTGTATAGTGAATCTACTGAACAATGCAGGGAAAATCCCGGTACAGGCAACAATGCAGTTGAATCTCACAGACACAGTGTTGAGTAACAGACATCAGACACAAAGAACACAAACAGTATTATATGAAATTCAAAACAGGCATAACAAACATGGTGTTAAAAGTCAGAACAGTGATTACTTTGGGGAAGAGGGTTTGTGTAGGAAATAGAAGGGAAGTAGCAACTATAATTACTCACTGAAGGACTTGTAGCATAGAGGGGTTGGAAGTATATATACATCAGAAGCATTTATTTTATTTTTATTTAATTGTTCACATGGTTACTACCCCCAGAACTTAGGACTCAGAACCCGGGGGTATGTGACCTGTACTCCTTTGGAGGCGATAGACCCAACCGCTGCTCCACCAGGGGGCGCCAGAAATATATATCTTTTTAATCTTACACGGGTGGTAGTTGTTTGAGAAACACATACATAAAAAGAAATTAAATTATAATTATAAAAGTCCACAAAATATATAAAAAAAATTTGCAATATAGAGAATGGCAGAACATTAATATCAATAATATGCAAGTAGATCTTACAGACTTACAAGAAGGGGATGAGCAATTCAATAGAAAAATCAGCAAAGGACTTGGGAATGTATTCTTTCATGTAACTTATTTGGGGATTTCTTTTGCTAGATTCCTCACTTTGTGTAGAGTCTGGGCTTTCTTTATTCTATATTCCTTACCCCACAGATGGGTCAAAATACAAGTTCAAATTTTTTGCAATCCAAAAATAAAAAATGGAAAGAGCAAATGAACAGTGGCAAAAATTCTGCAAATAAATACTTTTGTCTCAATCATCTTCTGGAATTTTAGCTTACAAATACATTTGGCTAATAGACAAGGTGATTGCAGTATTATTTATAACAGCAAGAGACTCAAAATAATCTGAATACCTACCTTTTTGTCATTGATCTTTGGAGTTACATAGTTTGAACACAAGCCCATTGACAGATATATGTAATATGAATATCTTCTCCCAATCTGTGAGTTGTATTTTCACTCTTAATGGCATCTTTGGTGAATAAACGTTCTTAATTTTAATACTGTCCAATATATCAATTGTTTCTTCTATGGGTTTCACATTGTATGTCTTATTTAAGCATTTTGGCTTAATCATAAAGATGTTCTCTTGTGTTTTCCTGTAAAAGCTTTATTTTTTTAAGCTTTAAAGAGTTGGATCTATAATCTCTACATAATTGTTTTTGAGATCTGGTAGAAGTTAAAATTAGAATAATTTTTCCATGCAGATGTCAAAATGGTGTTGATATATTGAAAATACCCATCATTTCTGCAAAGGACTCAAGTATCACATTTGTCATAAATGATACCTGAGTATATATGTGGTTTTTTTTCCTGAATTCTATTCTGTTCCATTGACTGCCTTATCTATATTTATGCTGATTTCACTGTTATAATTAATACAACTTTATTATTGATGTTACATTGAGTAGTACAAGTCCTCCACTTTTGTCCTTCAAGAATGCCTTTCCTATTCTTGTAATGTTGCATCTCCAAATGAATTTTAAAAATCAACTTGTCATTTTACACACTCACATACTTGAGATTTTGTTGAAAGTATAGATATGGGGAATAATGACATCTTTACAATAGGACCCTTCCAAATCAGGATCATGGTGGCTCTCTCCATTTATTTAGATTCTCTTTAATGTCTTTCAATAATGTTTTATCGTGTTTACTCTTTATATCTTGAGCAGATGTCTTTAGATTTGTTTGTAAACTTTTAAATGCTATTATACCTGGTATTTTTTAAATACCCTTTTTATTTGTTTGTTGTTGTCACTTTTTAAGTAGTAATATTTATTACTTTTTTTGTTCACAATGTGATATTCACTTTAGGATACTGAAATTGCATCTCAGTCTATAGTTCATGCCACACCTGCCACGGAATTTTAGTGTCCTTTGCCACCAATTTCCCCCTCTTTCCATCTCCCACATCTTGCTGATATTTAAACGCAATTCATTTTTGCATGCTGACTTCATAATCAAGTACCTTGCTAAGCACATGTTCTTTTTCAATTTAATCTTGGTCTCTAATATTTTACTATATCAGCCTATCATTTTAGAGCTTCAACCTCTTTTCTAAATACAACTATAAAATATCACTCTATTGTCGTAAGCACTGAGGTTCACAAATATTTTCTTTTATCACTGACATTTTAGTTCCTTCCACTTTTATTATCTGCTTTATCTCTGAAAAGTTTGTGCTTATATCTATCTAGTAGTTACTTTTCTTTTTTATCTTTTGCCACTTATCCTCCTACTGATTTCAACTTAGCAAAAATAATAGGGCAGAAGAGACATCTTGATAAGATAGAAAGTGTTCTAGAATAGACTGTGGGGACTGGGATTCTAAACCTTACTCTGTCCCTTTGAGTTCTGTAATATTCTTCATGCTACATGAGGAGAGAAATTTCAAACCAGTGCTCCCCAAATCCCTATTATAAAAATCACCAGAGAGATGTGCCTGAGTGGAGCAGTGGTTAGATCATCTCAAAGGAACACAGGCCACATATCCCTGGATTTGAGTCCCGGGTCCAGGGGAAACAACCAGTGTGAACAACTAAATGGAAATAAAATAAAATGCTTCTTCCTCCTCTCTCTTTCTGCCTGTCTACCTACTTGCCTTCATTCCTGCCTGCACCTTTCCTTAAAAAAAGAAATCACCAGAAATACTTGTTAAAAACACAGATTCTTAGATCCCTACTTAAATGCATTGAGTATGAATTTTCAAGGGCGAGGTCTGTACATTTATATATGTATGTGTGTGAGCATTTACATACATGTATATATATATATATATATATATAATGATTCTTCTCATATCAGGGAAGGAAATTAGTTTGCACAGGACAGGATTAACCTGCCATCTTTGACATTTGATTCTACGGATGCTTTCACTATATTGTCATAATCAAAAGAATTTCACCTAAACATAGAGTACTCTAAATGCCAATACTCTAAAATTATGTTATTTGGGTACCTAGGAGCACAAATAAATTGGTGAATGGCATGAGGTGTCATTCCACTTTCTTCGAAAGGTTGAAGGCTATTCTAGAGATACAAAGAAAAAGCTTGGGAGGAACTGAAATGACTGGATTTTCAAGGTATCTGTGTCTCTAGTCATTAACTTGACTGAAAACTTCTGACTGTTCATTTGCTTTGCATCCAGAATCATTAACCAATCAGATCAGAAAGGACAACACTTGACAAAGAATAACTATAAATGAATTATTAATGCCACAGTCAGGAATGAATCTGGATTCTTCTTTCGTTAAAAATTGGTGGGAGAGAGAGGGAATGTGGGTACAATAGAAGTTGAGAAGATGTGGTCAAAGTCTAAGGTTGAGTTGAGGGGGGAAAGAGTACTAATTTTTTCCAGCTTTATTTGTCAATAAATTACTCAAATGGGCAATGTAAGATTATTGTGAAGGAGAGAGTCAGAAGTTCTCTCTCAAATTCTCAAATAAGATAACTTGCTCTCCTGTCTCCTGACCTCCTGGTTGGTTTAGTCCTCATTTTTCTTATAGCTCTCCGGCCATTTTTCTCCTTTTACTTTTGGTTGCCAACTAGCAGTGCATTATGTGCTTTGTTTGACTTTTACCTCTTTGACTTAACAGAAATGATACTCTATAACATATATTTATCATGTATCATCACCAAGCCTGTTTTTGTTCCTCCTTTTATGCAAACTAAATATCACGTCCAGGAGTCATATGGGGGTGCATCCCATGAAAATTAAGGAAAGTTTTTTCATAGTAACTAGAAAGGAACCGGTTCATAATTTTTTGATCCAATTAAAATTTTTTGTTAATAAAATGAAATATTCATCTTGAAATAAAAAATTAAAACAGGGAATGAAACTAGCAAAGTAGACGCATGATTCTCAAATGTGCTTCGTCAACCCCTTTCATTTTCTCTTCGAATTGCTTATGGGCTATTTCTAGTTGAATTTTATTATGTCGAAAACCCACATCAACATATTTTCTATCTCTCCAAATTCAATTTTGTGATGAGTTTCCCCTTTGATACATTCCAAGTCCCCTATATTCTTGCATTTTCAGTTCTATAGCCTCTAAATCTGAATAATGAGCACAGGCATCACTGATATGAATCACTCCTATTTGTTATTGCATAGTAAAAGTTCCAGGTCTGCCACTTACTGGCCACATGACTTTGGACAAATGACTTAACTTTTGGAGACATTAGTTTCTATAAATGGGGATAGAGGAATTAGAAAATATGGACAAATATAGGTATGATTCATATATATACTAATCTTGCCGGTAGTAAGTGTTCAATAAATGGCATGCTGAAGTGCATGTTTTTATTGAAGTATAATTAACATATAATCTTATTTTGGTTTCAGGTATGCAGCATGATTTGATAATCAATGGCAAAGTGATCAGCACAAAAAGTCAAGTTAATATGCATTACCATACATAAAGTTTTTTCCTTATGAGGAGAAACTTCAAGATCTACTGTCTTAGCAACTTTCACATATGCAGTGCAGTAGGATCGAGTATTGTCACCATGCTTTCCCTGTGACTTCCTTATTTTATAGCTGAAAGTTTGCAGCTTTCAGCCCATTTCACTCATTTTGCTCACTCACCATTCCTTACCTCTGGCAGCCACTAATCTGAAATCTATATTTTAATCTCTGCTTGAGGTTTTGTGTTCTTAACTGTTTTGTATGCATTCAAAATTCTCTAGCATTGTCTTGTCCCATCTTGTGATGTGTGGGTCTTAGTGCCTATGCTCTACTCTAGACATAACCAGTCTCTTCAACTCATTCCTCAGGCCCAACTCTTTCTTTTTCTATTTGATTTCTTTCTGAGCCAGGCAGCTGCTGAAGTGGACACTCACAGAGGGTTAAAGCTAGACACTGAAGCCACCCGCTCTTCCCCTCCCAGTACCCCTTTTCATAGTAGGCTGGCAATTGTCCCAACTGCTTACAGAAGCCAAATGCTTGACGAGAGAGAGAGAGTCGGGAGCCAGTCATGAATCCTTTCCAGAAAAATGAGTCCAAGGAAAGTCTTTTTGCACCTGTCTCCACTGAAGAAGTCCCATCTCGACCCCCTAACCTTCCAAAGAAGTCACCTCCGGTGAGTCCCCAGATTTATTTCTGCCTTTCACAGAAATGGACCTGCACTTTTGGTTATCCCTGCTCCCCCTGAGGTTCTGGAGGTTCAAGCCGAAGTGCATTAGGGTTTAAAAATTACTTTCTCCTTTGGATTTAGAATTAACCTGAAAATGAAATCTAAACAGACATTTCCTCCACTTGGAAACAGGAGAACAGCAAGAACAGGTAGAGTTCTTCAGCTGAAATCTAGGACTTGCTGTGATTCATTAGGCAGCCTGAGTTTCTCTGGGGTAAAAATAAGTAAGAAGCAATCTGAAAGCCCAGGGAAACTTGGCAAGGCCTTGTATCTGGAGAACTGTGTGTGATTGTTCTCTCTTCACCGGCATACAAACTCAGCTCTCAGCTGCCCGTGTGCAGAATCTCAAGCTGGACACACTTTAAAATAGAGCCCACCTCTGTTACCCTGTGTTCCAGTTTACAGTGGAGCACAGGACAGAGAGACAAAGGGGCAACTGTAATGCTTTGCCTTGTATGCTTGATAACATACTTCGAAATTCATTATCTCCTTCAAGCCTCACTCAAAATCTTCCTGTAAGTTGAGAGGCTATACTGATAATAGCCAACATTTGCTGCATTCTTATTGTGGGTCAAGAGGTGGTAGTATTTTCATTTCTCTGGAATAAATGAACTGAAGATTAAACACAGGTATGGTAATATGACCAGAGTAGTATGTTGACACAGTGATACTGTGATATAAACAATAAAAGTGAGTTCATTAAACTCCAACTTGTATAATTTGCACGGTGTGAGCTGTGAAGGTAAGAGGTCAGTTTATTGTGTCTTTCAAGCAAAGTATTATCATAGAGCTACATATGTTAATATGTAGAAGGATCATGTATGTCTATGCACAGGAGTACAAAAATGAACACATTAATTTATTACTTGATTTGTTTGGTGATATCTCTTGTGGTCCCAAACAATTTAAGACTACATACAAAGATGTTTATATTTCTTATAAAGTAAGAGATGATATAAACCTCACGGTAAGATTTGATTGTCCCAAGGACAGATACCTCTCTCCCCCATCTCATGATAGTTGAACTGTCATCATGAGTAGGGGTTTGAGGTAAAACATGACATTCCTTTATTGTCACAGCTAGAGTACATCGAATAGCATCATCCCTTTCACTCATGTCCAATGGAACTGACATGAAATTGTTATAGAATCCTTTTCCCAGGAAGAGTCAACATTTCATTTTGTAAGACTTAAGAGCTCTCTGCTCAAGGTTGATGAGATTACTCAGCTTACCTTTAGGAATTAGTGTGAGAGCCTGGGCCTTGCTCTAGCAGCTTCTGAATGGAGAAGTATTGTGTTGCCAGGATTCTTGCCTCATCGTGGTCCGCGTAGTTGAGGACAAGAGAGGTCAGTCCACGTAGTGAAGCTAAGCAGCAAACTGACATCTGAATGTAACTACTTAGACATCAAGAGTTCTATAGGTCAAATCTTTGGCTCCTAGAAATAAGTACGATAATTCTCCAGCCCAGCCTATCCCAGGTTTTTCAGTGAGTAGTGGTGAGACTATGAATAGCTACTGATATCTAGGATCAAGAAATGTCTGAACAATTCTTGAATTATTCAGAATAGCTTCCACCACTCCTGCTCAGCAATGCAAGTACTTTCAGTGCAAAATAGCATTGTCTGGAGAATAGGGGCCATAGCTTCTTTTTACCTACCAGGGTGATTTGAAGTAAATGCAATTTTTCATGGTGGAACAATCTAGCGGTTTAGATAAACAGCGCGTGCTGCAAACCTTCCCTTTTTGTTTCATAGAAAATCTGTGGCTCCAATTACCCACTGAGTATCGCCTTCATTGTGGTGAATGAATTCTGTGAACGCTTTTCCTATTATGGCATGAAAGGTAATTTTGTATCCCAGAGTCCTGCTCTTCTCCTCTCACCCTCAGCGCTTGTTTGTAAGTACCTGATCTAGTGTGCACTGTTTGCCTTCATCCAAATTTGTCCTTTCCTTTGGTCAAGATTTCCAATAAATATCAAATGGGATTTCACCAGTAAAGGCCAAGAACACAAAGGCCTAACTAACAGAAGCCAGTGCACAGCCTATGAGAATGTGAGAAAACTCTTAGCATCTGAGATCCATTCTTCACAACCGTTACTCAGGTCTATGAACTTTCTTGTTGCTGGGAAGAAAGGGAAGGGATATTGGAGGCACCAGGTTATTTTCATGATTGGCCTGCAGGTGCTCTGGCTAGACACAAAGAGGGAAGCATGGTGTTTGTATACTAAACATGATCCAGTCATCCCAAAGCCCCCCTCAGGCCCTAGCCATCACTGATAGGAGTGTTTAAGGTCAAAAATCACCTTCAAAGGCCAGAGATCCAGTGTGTTTCTCTTTCCTAAGTCTTTGTTCATGCCTTTCAATCTTGTTTTGTCTCCCTTTTCTTGTTTCTTTGCCTCAGCTGTGTTGACCCTGTATTTCCTGTATTTCCTGCACTGGGATGAAGATACCTCCACCTCAGTATACCATGCCTTCAGCAGTCTCTGCTATTTCACTCCCATCCTGGGGGCAGCCATCGCTGACTCGTGGCTGGGGAAATTCAAGTAAGGAGAATGGGAGGTTGCAGTTCCAGAATCCCCACAGATTAGTTGTATCGAGGTCATTACGTCTCGTGTCTTGCTTCCAAGCAAGAATATACTCATATCGTCCATGACTTGAATCTCTCATCTCTCTAAGATGGACCATACAGAATAACTATTTCACTTCTTTATCAGTTTTCCAACATTTTTACATCCATTTTTTTCTTAAATGTAACTTTATTCTTCCATTCTGCAGTTTAAGAGAAATTCTTATTCTGATTGCAGGGACAAGAGAGATGCTACATACCAGAAAATTGATCATTTTAGAAGCCGTAATATAGTTATTTGATATAGTCTCCATCTCATCTCTAGATGGAGTCACCCCAACTCCTTTAGTATTTTCTTCTGAGTCTCTCTTTTCAACTCTTTTGCCACTTATTTCTCTTTTCCAATCTCCTTCTGTAACTTCCTTCTTAAGAATATATTTTCGTGAGTTAGATCAATATCTATTCAGTTCAGTATCAAGTTCCTAAAAATAATTCCAAGAGATCATTATAGATACTGTTTTAGAGGACTATAGCCTGCCTAAAGTTACCCTGTAACATACTTAATGTTTGTCCTCTATAACATTCTCCTTGTGGGCTAGCGAAAAGTCTTAGCTATCCATCACTTAGTTATTTTCTGTGGGTTTCCCACCAATGGATTTGCCTAAATTACTATTTCTCAAGTGCATTCTGTTGAAAATCAGTTATACAGGATAAGAGCGTTATTTAGGAAAATAAAGTTCTCCTGGTCAAATTGTTTGGAAAATACTAGGATGAACAAAGCTAAAAAGTTTTCTTTCCTGCATGACTTCTTACGTTTAATGTGCTCACATGCATCTCTAAGAGATGATTATGATAACATTTTTTCAAACTTTTTGACAGTGGAATTTTTTGCAGGGTATCTTGTGGACCAAGTATTTCAAGGAACTCTCTTTAGTTTATACTGGTTTATATCTTGCTATGACCTATGTTCTAAAGTGTTTAACCAGTACTTTGTATATAGCTACAGGCACACTTGTTAAACGTGGTTTCTTGATTTGGAAGAGAGCCTGTAGTTGAGTGATTGTGATGGGTGAGAGGCGGCAGGATTGAACAGAGACTCCAGCAGCAAAGGGGGCCCCCCAGAAAGGAGAGTTTTGCAGCACAGACACAATCCGTCTTCTCCTGCCAGAGTCCAGCTGGAGCTGTGCGGGCCACGTGGACATTCTAAAGAGTGCAGAACAGTTATGGTGACCTCCAGCACCCACCTGGAGTTTGAGATAGTAGGATCCCACTGCTGAGTCCCTCTTCTCCCGGTACAGACTGCAAGGACAGCCCCACTGATCTCTAGTGGCACGAGCTCAGACAGAGCAGGGACCCGCAAGCCTGAGCCAAACTGAGCATTGCTGCTGGCAACTCTTGGCTAACAAAGGGGAACAGCGGAAATGGGAGAGGGACTGCAGTGAAAGTACAGGGCCTTTGTCTTCAAGCGCCAGGGGTTAACAGTGGCGGTGATCCCTTGCTGCCTCATGCTTCTCCTGCAGAAAGAGCACAGGCAGTCTCCCTAACCTCCAGCGGCATGAACTCAGAGCAGGGAGCCGCAAGCCTGAGCCAAACTGTGCTGGGGAGGGGTCGTGGTGAATGCTGCTGGTGACTCCTGACTAGAAAATGCCCAGAAGGAGAAAATTGGAGAGGGAAATAGCAGGAGAATATAGGTGCTGTGCACCCTCTGCTGCACACCTGGAGGCTTACTATTCAATATAGTGCTGAAGATCCTGGCCCATGCAATTAGACAAGAAAAAAATATAAAAGGTATCCAGATAGGAAAAGAAGAAGTGAAGCTATCACTTTTTGCAGATGGCATGATTGCTATATATACTCTTTCTCCTTTTCTAAGGGTTAATTTTAAATGACTCTGGCTTTGATAGTGCTATGGTGAAATAAAATTTAAAGCTTTTCTGGAAGGGTACAAAATCTTTAAAATTTAAAATTTTTTCCTTTTTCCTTTGCCACATTAACTTGTTCACAATGAAACTGAAGGAATGTTGTTATAAAGTAGAATGTCTAGACTTAACCCTAATACTAGTAGCAGTGTTACTTAATGAGTGTCCTCTGCCCTTTCTGGATTTTACTTTCATCATGTCAGGTGGATGCCTGGTCAAATCTACCTAAACAGTGGTGTATGCTGGGTCAAATGACCTTAATGATCCCGTTTCAAATACAGAGTTTGCAAGTGTCTCTTTATTTCTTTTTCCTTCTGTTCAAGTTTCTTGTCATTACCTTCTCTCTTATATTCTTTGTACCCTAGACTAGTTCCTGAGTCTCCCACCTAAAAGGTTGCCCAATTTCTTTCTAAGCCATTTACACATCTCTCACCATTTAGTCTAAGAATCTGCTGTTGCTCTGACCTCCTTCCTCAATATCCTTATCACTCAACCTCAGACCCCAGTTTTTCTCTCTGATGATTTATCATAGATCATTTCTTTTGGACTCATGATGGCTGGCTTTTTTTTTTTTCAGTATCTTTTTGTTCCCTTCTTTCTATTGATTCTTTTTATTCCAAAGAAAACTTTTCTCTAGAAGATATTCCAAGTCCTTTTTGAAAAGCCTGCCCCAATCCAATATTAATACATCCTGGATTAGTCACCCAACTACCTCTGCCCTACTTCCCTTTATAAATCTTCTCAGGTTCCTTCCCTGGACACCTAATCTAGGAATATTAAGTATTTGGAATGAGAAATTCACATCCTGAGATTAGGTATCACTTTAAAATCACAGGTGTAAACTATGTAATTTCCAAGTTTCCTTCTAGTCCTAACATTCTACTTGTATATGAAGAGAATGATAGTATGGTAACATAGGTATGGACTATGCTATGTATATGGTGGTGTGCCATTTCTCGGTGTCTAAATATCCACATCTGTTCTTACTGGAATCCATTGCTCTTTTACCTCCTATTGACTATTCAGATTTCATAGAAAGGCAGCACAATAAAAAGTTCCTACCCATTGTACGATCTTTAGCAGTGGACACTCTATTCTAAGTCCCTACTTTCTTACCCTTGGTAATGTGTCCATGAAGAAATTCTGGTGGGACATCAACAAACCCAAGTGTTCAAGCGACTAGGTAGTATCTGAGCACTCTTTACCTCTCTCAATAGCCCAGTGGTTGGGTTTATAGAAAGTTCATTGTATTAGCCATTCCTTTTACCTGCTGACTTGTAATTCTTTCCTGATCACTATTAATTTCTAGAAACAAAGACATTTCTTGAGAAAAACACCTCAGGTCAAAGTATCCTGTTCTTCTGGTGCTTTTCATTTAAAACTTCATCACTCACTACAAATCCTTCCCAGTTTGGATATATCTGTGTAAGAGCAGGGATGCTCTGTGTGTGTGTGTGTGTGTGTGTGTGTGTGTATAGGGTATGGGAGGTGGGGTGGAAGGAAAAGGCAAGTGTGAGAAGGAGGCTAAAGGCATCACCTCCAATTCTAGTGTGTGAAGAGCTGCTCTTTCTTTTTCTACTTTGTTTTTCTACATTTAGTTCTCTTTGCCTTTCTCAGGTGATTCTTTCTTCTCTTTCTTCCTCCTTCCACTCACTAGGAACAGTCTGAACTCAGAGTCTGTATCACTGAAGTCTGTGAATCCTGTTTATAGATTGACTGATTTAACTCTCTCAACAGGACCATTATCTACCTCTCCTTGGTGTATGTACTTGGCCATGTGATCAAGTCCTTGGGTGCCATACCAATACTGGGGGGATATATGGTACACACGTGAGTAAAATCATGGAATAACCTAAAATATATTTCTTCCATTAGACAGATAAATGTTTCACTCACTCATTATAGGTATTTTCTATTTTCTTACTAGAAATGGCACTTTAGTTTCCAACCTACTATTTTATTATCAACTTGGTTAAGAAAACCATTTTTATTACTAGTTCAACTTCTTTTTCTGTATTTGATCTATTAAACACATGGGGACTTGTAGACGCCTAGTTAAGGTCATTTTCATGACTATTCTTCATATGCTTGAAGATAATCATGTTCTCTCACCTGTTCAACTACCTCTGCAACTGTATTTTGTCAGGGTTAAAATGTCTATAGTATTTCCTTATAACACATTGTAGAAGTCAGAGTCAACTCTTAGATTATTTCCATTTATGTATAATTCCATGTATACCATTGCTCTATCCCTCTTTACTTAAGCTACTGATGTTAATGGTGCCATATGCATTTGAGAGATTCTGATGTCTGCTGGTTCAGCCAATAGAGAGGATTATAGGTGCTCAAGAAGCAAGTCAGGGAGCATCCTGGTGGCCTAGTGGTCCACTACACCCTGGGAACCATCCCACATACATCCCAAGGGCCCGGGTTCAGGGCCCAGGGTCAGAGGAACAACCAATTTGAGCAACTAAATAAAAATAAATAAAGTGTTTTTTTCGTTATTTTTTAAAGAAAAGGTAGGTCACATGTATTCATGCTTTTAATGTGCCTATGCATGTATTTATCCTATGAGTTAAGAATTTTTTTGACATTTAATAAATATTAGAAACCTCTGTACTGGTGTCCTATTAAAAATCCGCAACCCATCTTGTGCTATGATGAATTTTAATATTTTTTTTGTGGTTAGTAAGGGAATTGGGATAAGGATTTATAAGTTCTTTCATTGATATGTCCACTTGAATAAGACAAGACTGAGAAATAATTTTTAACTTTGAAATTCCTTTAGTGTCTGCTTCGATCTGTTGCACACAAGGGGTAAATAGAACTATTAGAAACAAAATCTTTCCATGCAACACATGCTTCCTGGAAGAGGCTCCAAGGTAAATACATATTGTAAGTGCCCTTCAGTCTCTCCTAGGAACAATGGCCATGGAAACTCTCTGCAGAGTGGAAATGCAAAGTGGGTCTCCGCCACTTTCTGCTCCACCTGTAGAGTTCTCTATTCAATTTCTACAGTTGTGTTTACTATCAATATAGTTAGTATCCTCACCTCTTCATTTCAGAATCCTATCACTGGTTGGACTGTGTCTAATAGCTTTGGGGACAGGCGGTATCAAACCCTGCGTGGCAGCTTTTGGTGGAGACCAGTTTGAAGAAAAACATGTAAGAGTTCAGTTATTTCTGTATTTTTTAAGAACATAGAGCAGGCCTTAAATTAGATACCTGGTGAGTAGCCCTTTGGAAAGATTCAGGTAACCCCCTGGCCAGATCATATATGAGGAGTTGGGTTCAGTGCTGATTACCGGTCTTTAATAGCGAGAAAGATGGAAGCATGTTCAAAGAAGTTACCAGGGAGATAGATGGACTAAAAGACACAGTTTATGAAGGAAGGCTGAGGGAAATGAAAGAAGAATTACGAAGAATATTATAGCTCTCTAAAGACAGTGAGCGAAGATCAGTAATTAACCTTGAGTCCTATATGTGAAAGCTGTAGGAAGTTAGCTTTTTGCCTGATAGAAGCACGGTCTTCAGACAGTCTGTTTGAAGGAGTGGGTTTACTCTTCCTGGAGGCACTTAAGGAACATGGTAAGCACTTAGGAAGTGGCAGCTAACAAGCAGTGTAGAGATAATTTAAGCACCTCTAACTTTGAGATACAATAAGAGGGGAAAATGACCCTTCTAAAAGAGAAGAGAATGAGTTTCCATAGATGAACTTTCTTGATAATCATGACTTCATTTCCTAAAGACTTTTCATTGTCAATGAACTGGGGTAAGAACCAGTATGAATAAGATAAAAGAGCATCTGTATGAGAAAGCATGACATACAAGCAAGGGAAATGTTCCACTCTTAATTCGGCCATTGTCAGTGGCTTCTAGTCTTTTGCTTTCATTGTTTTGGGTGTTTTGTTTTGTTTTGTTTTTTTGGTCAGTCTTTAATATTGGTTCCCTATTCTATAGCTATTTATCATCTGTTTTTTCTTTCTCTATCCTTTCTTTGTGTGTCCCATCTTCCTTTTACCCTTCAGACCACGAGTCAACCTTTTATATTCTTTATCTGTCCCAGCATCCATAGATTAGAATTGCTCGCTGATTTTGGAGAAATAGCCAACTCTGGCGAGTGGCATTCTATGCACACTGAACTATGCAAATAGATGAGTGGAATAAGGGGAACCAGAAGAGGAAACAAAACACACTATAATAGAAAATGGGGAAGAACAGCTTGTGCTGATAGGCCAGGAAAAGATCTGGGGCCCGCATGAAACACAGCCGCACACAATAAATGAAGGATCAGCAACTTCATTTGAAAGTTGCTTCGTATGGTCACTGCTCCACAAAGGTATTTCAATAAGAGAACAAACCCACCTCCATGTCTCCACCAGCCGTATCTAAGCCCACAGACTTCCTTGTACACTTTCTGGCAGATGCCTCTGCTCGATCAGCAGTCTGTTCCAGTGACCTCTATTCGTGTCCTATTCTGACTACACACACCACAAAATCCGTTGTTTAACTCAATCAGTCATTCATTAATTTTGGTCAATAAACATTTATTGCATCTTTATTATATGTCAGGTCATAGGCGAGGCAGTGGGATTGCAGAATTAGATATGATTTCGGCCTTCAAGGAACTCACAACCTACTGAAAAAAACCATAATTAATGCAAACAAATGATACTAGAATTGATATGTGTGGGACACGGTAGTGGCAATGTGTAGGATGATCATCTTTGCCCAGGTAGACGGTTTAAAGAATGTGAAAGATACTTATACTGGGGTTTGAATTCAGGGTAAATGTGTTAAATATCTAATATGCCCTTCAGATACTTTGGAAGCAGTATCTGAATCATCTCTGTCTGTGTGCCTCCTGTTGTGTCTGAATAGAGGGCGGGGTGGAGTGAGGAGGCGCATTGAACTGACCATCTGTCCTGTTTGTTTCAGGTAGAGGAGCGGACTAGATACTTCTCAGTCTTCTACCTGTCCATCAACGCAGGGAGCTTGATTTCCACTTTCATCACGCCCATGCTGAGAGGTTAGGACCTTTCCCAAGGGACCCTGCCTAAGGTTTTCCTCTGACCAATCAAGAACTCTGTTCAAGGTTTCCTGCTGCCCATCTTTTCTTTGCAAAAGGGCTGGACAGTCTAAGGAAATTTCTTTTCATCTTGATTTGTCTGGCCCACCAAAAGGATTGAGATTAGGTGTTGGGAGGGAAGAAGAAAGATGGTGTCGTCTATGACCTAAATACCTGAGTGTGCAGAACAGCACACCAAAGACTCGAGACAAGGCTACTTCTTTTATTTTCTTCAGGAGATGTGCAGTGTTTTGGAGAAGACTGCTATGCACTGGCTTTTGGGGTTCCAGGACTGCTTATGGTGATAGCTCTTGGTAAGTGGAGTGGGGCAGCAGAAACTAATGGTCATTGATACCTCCATACATAAAGTACCTTATGAGCACTTGGCCCGACTATCTCACTCAGTCCTCACACTAACTCTACTAGGCAACTGTAATGTAGACACTGGAGGTAAATGAGCCAAGTGAAGTCAGAAATCAACTTTAAAAAAAATCCCCACAGTTACAAAATAAATAGAAAGTTTTCTTGATCCCTGGGCCCCAAGATCTCTGTGAGGCAGAGCCAGGCATCTATAATTCTTTAAACATCTAAGTGACTATAATATGCAGTCAAGATGGAGAGCTGCTGCTCTAAACTACAACACGTGAAGAAGCAAGGATGGTAATCTTCTCTTTCAAACTCGTTTATTTCATCTAATAGTTATTTATCTGGTAACTAGAGGACATTTTTTATTCTTTAGACCTTACAAAAATACTTCTCAGTTTAGCTGTTTCCGTCCTTCTCTGCAGTTCCCCCAAGGAGTTTGCTTGTGAGCAAAGGATATAAGAGTTGAGTAAATAGGTAGTAACAGATGCAACTTAGATCCAGGGGTGTTCTTTTTACAGTGGAGAACCCAATAATGAAAAAGGAAGGGGATATCTGTTGCTTAGTTTATAGTCTAAGGAGAAACTTGGGCATGATTGTTTGTATTCACTGACCTGGAATCCTGGTCTCACTCTGAGTCTTTTGGTGACACTCCGTGGGGAACTATCCTTTCCAAACACAGAGAGCTCAATTAGAGGAAAAAACCCTCAAAGACTCAAAGTTTATTCTGATCATTTTCTACTAGAGTTGCAAGGAAGGCTAATAGTAACACTCAGGATTCTATTCCAATGGCGAGGGAATTTTTGTGTTACTCTAGAAGAGCTGTTAAAATACATTGCTGCTTCCTTCTCCCTTAGAGGCCAAACATTTTCCTGATCCACCGATGTCTCATTCTTTGGATCATTGTATAATAATAATATTTATATATCAAAGTAATTATGAAGATAAAAGAGAGGTGAAATGACTTGTAAATTATGAAATATTTAACAAAGGTTAACTATCATTAATCAACTGCTTCAGTTTTCTGAGTATTAATAAATAACTCAATCATTGTTTTTTTACTGTAATTTAATATATATTCATTTATTTTTTCACTCATCAAACATTTATTTAATGGACCTATGATATGTTAGATTTTGTGCTCGGTGTTGGGGTGCTTGGGGTTGGTGCTTGGTATTTAGACAGCTGCAGAATTCCTACTTTAAAAAAATGAATTAGCTCAGCAGGAAGAGGGAGACAGAGAAGTAAACGGGAAGTTACAATATAATCTGATCAGTATCACATTTGAGGAAGTGCTGAGAACACTGGAGAAACACATAGGAGGGATGTCTGACTAAGATTTTGAGAGGCAGAAAGGATTTGACTACATAAGTGAGACATAAGGTCAGACCTCAAGGATTAACAAAGAAGAGATTGGAAATGATATAGAAATACGACAGGGGAGTTATTAGACAAGGAAGGAAGAGATAGTCTGACATATTCAAAGGTCTGAGTTTGCCTGGAAAATACATGAGAAAGACAAAGAAGAGAAATGGACAGAAACCAGACAGTGAATACCCTGTTAAATCAGTGAGTTACTAGAAGTTTATCAGGAGGACAGTGGGGTCCCACACAAGGAGTTTGGACAGAGGCGTGCGTGACCGTTGGCTTTTTATTTTTCCATTGTGTTTGTCTGTAATGTGGAGAAAAGAGGTGTCAAGGGTGAGGCAGGCATTGGATTATCTTGATCACTCACATTGTGTGCTTATGCGATTGCCACACTCAGCTCAAAGTTGACAGAATTAGTTATGTGAAGTGAGGGAGAAGACTAACGAAGGTTGAATTTGAGGGTTCTGTCTTGAGCAACTAGGATCATTAACTGAGAAAATGATGGAGTCATGTTTGCCGCAACACCAATAAATTTAGTTGGGGACAGGTTACATTTTCAATGTCCTTGAAACATCTAATTAGAGTTATCAAATGACGATTTGGAAATACAGGTTTAGAGCTCAGAAGAAAAATTTGGTCTGTGGGTAGAGATCTAGAGATATTAGTGTATGGATAGCATTTAAGTCATGAAAATAGATGAAATAACTAAGAGATTATAAAAATACAGAGAAAAAAAAAAAGTGTGTGCAGAACCCCCAAACACCAGCATTTGAAAGACAGGCAAAGAGAAAAAACCCACAAATGAGATGAAGGAGAAAAAGTCAAGTAGTAGTAGCGCTACCCTGAATTCCTACCAAGAGGATTTCAAAAAAGAAGGGGGTTATTCAGAGTGACAAGTGTTACTGAGTGAGAAATTACAGGAAAAAGGCCATGAAAACTGGGTAGGAAAAATGTCCATGAAACATAGCAACAAGATCATTGATTCAGTGACCTCCGTAATCATAGAATGGTGGAGATTCAAGACTGGTTGGAGTAGATTAGGAAGCAAGAGGAGAAAGTGGAGGTTTATATAGCTGAAAGGAGACATGGAGTAAAGAGAAGATATCGAGCATGCTGGAATAGTCAAGGAAGACTCCAGTGGAGAAAGAGACTAAAGATGCAAGATAAAGAAAATATAATCAGTATGGAAGCACACATGTCAGAATTACCTTTATACAGGAGGGGAAATGTCATCTGTGCCTAGCTGAAAGGAGGAGAGGATGGAGGTGAATACAGGAATTAATAGATTTGGTTACAGGAAGTTGAGGGAGTTTCCATTTGAGGTCTTCTATTTTCTTGATAAGGTAAGAGTCAACACCATCTACTAGAGGGAGGAGATAGACAAGAAACTCAAGGTTCTTACTCATCTTCAGTTATGGGACTCTGTAACTTAAGTGTGATTTTGTTGAGCTCATGACCTGAGCTTCCTTTTACACTCTGAACATTTTTTCTAACAACGATGTGGTAGGTAAGGGGTACTCTTTGGAGAGGCATTGAGGAAACTGAAAAGCTGGATGAAGAAAACACGGTAAAGAGAATCTGCCTGCAAGAAAAGGAGAAATTTGAAAGGGAAGATAGAATAAAGGAAGGCGATTTAGGTGTACAGGTGTTTTAAGGATACTGGAAAGTACTAGCGATGAGAAAATCATCTTTGTTAGAAGATCTACTGCAGTAGAATCTCACTGGAACTGGGAAATCCATTAAGGAGGAAAGTAATTCTAGAAGGGAACCCCTATGGACTTTTTCCCACTTATTCTAGTTGAACTTAATAAACTTGAAAAAATAACACTATTTTATAGTTTCAGAAATAATATCTCTTGGATAAAGAAGATGTGGTATATGTGCATAATAGAATATGACAGCTATAACAATAAAATCTTGCCATTTGTGATGACATGACTATAACCAGAGGGGATTAGGCTTAGTGAGATAAATTAGAAGGAGGAAGAAAAATACTGGATGACTTCATTCATGTGGAATTTAAAAAACAAACAAACACACAGACAGACAAAGCAAAACAAAATTCACCCTTGGACTCTGACAGCAAAACTGAGGTTACCAGAGGGGAAGGGGTGGGGGTGGGAGTGAAGAGTAGTGGGGTCCAGTGGACAGTAGTGGAGGATTATTCAGATATAAGTAGCTGTGGAGATGGGGGTAAAAGAATAAAGATGTGGTTTAGAGGAAAGAGAATGAGGTCAGGAGCAGAAATAAGTGCACCCCTGGGGTTCAGCAACTAAGGTACAGCCCACGTAAAACCCCAGGACCTAGGTTTGAGACCTGAGACTGGTAGGAGGAGGAAAAAAAAAGAAAATGTATCAGTTACTGAGTACATTCATTAATCAAAAGTTGAGCTGATATATTTTTTAAAAGGACAGAAGCAGTACCAAATAGAATTTCTGTAGGAATGATGACTAGTACATCCAGCACAGAGCACCTGGTGAAGAGTAATGAGATGTCAAGGGGGAAATGGTGAACTCTGCTGCAGACAAGGGCTCCATCTTTGTTTTGTTTTGTTTTTCCATTCCCACTCCGAGGTTAGACTCCTGGGTCCATAGCTGTCAGAGTCTGTGCCTTGCCGCCTGACCCACAGAGGGAGACCCCGTCTTTTTTATCTTGATTCCCAGTAGTATCTAGCACAGTGTTTAATGTCAGAATGGGGGAATGAGATGCTTTGTGGGGGTTCAGAGCATAGATTCCTCCCCCTACGGATTATTTTATTTTTAAAGACTTATTTATTTATTTATTTATAAGAAGGAAGCAGGTGGACAGGCAGAGAGACGAGAAAGAAACTTTCATCCATCCATTTAGTTGCTCTTATTGGTTATTCCCCTAGTGCTTGGGTGGCAAACCCAGGTCCTTGGGCTCTGTGTGGACTACGCCAACCAGAACCGCGAACTTTAACCTCTGATCACCAGGGTAGGCAGTGAGGGTTAATTTTGCCTGTCCACTAGACTGGCCACAGGGTGCCACACTGTTTTAATTAGTATGGCTCAGTAATATAGTTTGAAATCAGGAAGTGTCATGTCATCAGCTTTGTTCTCCATCCTGTGTGCCACTCTGCAATGATGATCATCAGAGACTTCACCCACTCTGTCCATTGCCCTGGCTATAAACCCCACAAGAGACTGCGCGAATATTGTCCTAATATTTAAAAAATGTATAGGCAAGTGTCATTACAATTCAAATGTGTGAACCTGGGTAGATGCTTACATTTAAAGCATTTGCATACTTTTGGCACGAACTGGTGGAGCAGTGGTTAGAGCAATCTCCTACCAAAGATGCAGGCCACATATTCCTGGGTTCGAGTCCCAGGCCCAGGGGGAACAACCAGCATGAACGTCCAAATGAAAAATAAAGTGCTGCCTGCCTGTGTTCCTTCATTAAGAGCATAAGTTTCTGAGTCAGATAGACCAGAGGCCAAAAATGCAATTTGGGGCACTTTCTAGCTATTTAACCTTGTACAAATTGCTTTAATCTTCAGTTTCTTCATGTACAAAATGGAAAGAGTCATATATATTTTGTCACGTTACATCAGCTAATGCATGGGAATGGTTTAACTATTTATATAACTAAAGGGTTTCTATAAATTAAAAAAAAAAACACTATTAGATGGTTAGTGATAATAATAACCATCAGGACAGCAGTGAATGTGGGAAGGCCGTTCATGCCAGGAGTTTGCAGGGGAAGGTTCTGAAAAGGAGTTTTTCATTTGGCATCGAATCAGAGAAAAAAGGGCCTGGGGATTGGGAAACCACTTAGTGGGTATTTTAATAATCTGGAGTAGAAGTTGTGAGGGTCTATCAGCAAAAGACGGGCAGACAGTAGCGAAAGGCTCAGTGAAAGCTGGTCCTCCATCAGGTGTGGTGATGGAGCAAGAAAAGTGAGACTTCAGCGATGACTCTCCTACAGTGATCGCAGAAACATCTCTCTAACAATGAGCCTTTTCTTCTTCTCTGGGCCCCCTTCATCTTGGAAACTCCAAAGTCAGGGAGGATAAGCCTGTCCCCAACCTTACTGAGGCTCACCAGTGGCACTTGCCCTTCAGCCTTCTGTCCTTAGCCCTGACATTCTGAATGTGCTCAATGAGAAGCTAAGAACCTTGTTTGTGTGTCAACTGCAGCTGTGTTTGCAATGGGAAGCAAAATATACAAAAAGCCACCTCCTGAAGGAAACATAGTGACTCAAGTTATCAGATGTATCTGGGTAAGTCCACAGATCATTTACCTGCTTGTTTGTGTGTCAACTGCAGTTGTGTTTGCAATGGGAAGCAAAATATACAAAAAGCCACCTCCTGAAGGAAACATAGTGACTCAAGTTATCAGATGTATCTGGGTAAGTCCACAGATCATTTACCTGCCTTTTTCAGTCAGAGGGAGAAAGGCTAAGCTGAGTGCAGAGACCTTCGAACATGGGTGTTTATTTCTCTCGATGACCTCTGCTCTACCCTGTGCCTCTGGGCAGCATGACAGCAAGCAAGTCTTCCTCTGTGCCTCAGCTTAGCCATTAAGTTCCCAGAATAACAGAATGTTGTTTTCAATTGGTTAAAATTCTTCTGAAACGTTATCTATATTGCCAATAAGAAATAAGGCTAGAGGAAGTGATGTCTGAAATATTCTGATCCTCAATGTTTGAGGACCTCAGTGGGTTGGAGGAAGTATTTCCAGTCTGTGTGCTTGAAGGAAGGAATAATGAATTGGAAAATGCAGGGATGGTTTCTGGTTGTCTCTCCTCTGATACCTATGCTCTGTCCTAGTATGCTCTTTCCAACCGTTTCAAGAACCGTTCTGGGGACATTCCAAAGCGACAGCACTGGCTGGACTGGGCTGCGGAGAAGTACCCAGTAAGTTAGGAGCTGCAGAAACATCTTCTACCTCCAGGGAGTCTTTCCTAGTGTGCAGCCTGGTTCCCTGCTGCCATTTTGCCCTCTCTGTCACTCTCCTGGGGGTGAGAGGAGGGCACTTCTACGCTAAGCAAGAAAACTCTAACTGGGGAGAGGGATGGTGAAAAAAGAATGGAATGGTGGTGGTGAATTTAATGTGCTCCACACAGATGTTGACTTGCAATAATGCACCTTTGAAACCTATAAAGTGTTCAAATGCAATGCCCCTTCAAGAAAATTACTTTGAAAAGAATGAAAGAAAACCCTGTCTGCCAGTTCAGCCTGTTCCGTCCTCCTCCTTGCAGGAGCAGCTCATTCTGGAAGTGAAGGCACTGACCAGGGTACTGTTCCTTTACATCCCATTGCCCATGTTCTGGGCTCTTTTGGATCAGCAGGTAAGAAGAGTTCTTTTGAAACCTACCCCTTCTGCTGGCCACTTCCCTCTCACAGGAAAGGGATTTCTCATAATCACATCTGCCTGCCCAGGGCTCACGATGGACCTTGCAAGCTACCAGGATGAATGGGAATTTGGTGAGTAGAATGGAGTTTTCACAGATGCCATTATTTTCTTTATAACCCCTATAGAGAAAAATTTATTTCTTTGTGTGGCTTGAAAGCTGATTTAAGATAATCAGAAAGTTGCCTTTAGCGTGAAGTTACCCAGTAGGCAAATTAAGTCAATGTAGAAATGAAAACCAGAATTTAATCTTTAAAAACCAGTAACAGAAGGATGGGGGAGGTTTAAATGTGTGCAAAGAAGTATCGAGAGGCTGGCAAGTGAAGTAACTGGGGACCGTGATCATTGTCTTCTGTGGAACCTGCGTAGGGCACAGTGAGGACGGGTGTGACTTGGTCTCCTGCATAATGGACCCAGTGCTCGGGCAGGGCTCACACCTGGACTCAAGAATATTTTGTATGTGGATATGGAAAAGAGAAGAAATTTGTAAACATCATTTTCTCTTTTTCCCATCTTCATCCTTGGGCAAATGTGAATCAAGTTCTCCCCCTGGTCTCAATTTTTGTCCCACTCTTAGGGTTATTGTGTTGCTTTTCTGCCATTTCCGCTGTGAGAAGAGCAGGTTGGAGTGATGCCACGTCGTATTAGTCAGTCTAGTTGAAGTCTGCCAAGTAGACCTTTCCTGTCCCTTCCTCTGGTTGTCCCCGATTTAACATGGCGGCCCTGTTGGAGAACAATATTGGAAAGACTGCGTGTCAGTGGAAGTCTTCATCATGATGTCTTGTCCTTCACATTTTTATCACCTTCAACTGCAGTTGCTAAGATTAATGAAAGCACACTGGCTCTGTTCTCTCTCAGATTAAGGAAAACACAGTACGTGAAAAAGGGAGTATTCTCTCTCAGGCCCATCTGCCTAGTCTGTTCTCCCACATGCCCTTGAGAACAAGAAAGTGGCCCTGGACCAAAGACTTGATGGATTTTGACATATGCTTCTTGCTTGTTAATTAGTAAGATTGTTGAGCTTTTGTTGGCTTTACCCACCCTCTAAATAAATTTTTAATAATGTTTCAGGGTCTTTTTGTGCTTCAGCCCGACCAGATGCAGGTAAGAGACTTCTCTATAGTCATGGGGACATACTTCTTTCCGCATCTATACCTCTATTTGGAGTATTAGAATTAGCAACCGTAATTCGATGCTTTTGTTCTTATACACTAAAGTGGTCTAAACATTGCCATGAAAATATTCTCCTTAAGCTCTACACTCCTCTTTCACCTCCTCTGTTAAGTAAGTAGCCCAACTCCAGGAGAGTGAGTTTTGAGTTCATGGGAAAATTGTCAGTAGTAAATTTCTTTTCCATGTCAAGGTAGCATCAAAGAAATATTGTCAAAGAGTTTGTAAGGCTCTGTGTGTGTGCAACAGAATCTCCGTGAATCGGTGATGCCCAGTTTTTTTAATCCCTTTCTATAAAAGCTCCATTTCCCCCTCCCCACTTTCTTCTTCTGGCCGTGATACTTACTCTTGGGCTGTGGAATGGAGAGGAAGTGGAAATAGGAAAGAAGAAGTCCTAACTGATTGATAGAAAAATAGGTTCAGTGAGAAACTGACTCCTTGGGGTCTTGAGAAACTGTAATAGAGTCTTGGGTGTAAAAGGATTCAGTGATGTGAAATGATTTTGTACTTAGTTTCATGAAAATGTGTTCGGATGTGAGCGAGAACACAAAGCAAATGAGACATATATTCACGCTCAGTAGAACTCCTGCAAATAATTTTTTACCATGGTATTACAGGTCCTGAATCCCTTTCTGGTTCTTATCTTCATCCCATTGTTTGACATCGTCATTTACCGTCTGATCACCAAGTGTGGAATTAACTTCTCGTAAGTTCTTACGGTGCCTGTGTTGTTCTAAATTGATTTGATCTTTGCTTGGTTTGATAAAGATTCAATACCAGTACTTTTTTTTTTTTTTTTTTTTTTGCTTAGTTTTAGCTTATCCTTTTTCTGATTCGGTTTGTACATGTGAGACTAAACCCCCATTAATACTGGAAAATGAGAATTTGATCTAATTAATTCTACTGTGAGAGTCCAAATCAAACCTGCAGACTTGAACCATGTGATCTTGAAGGGATGGGTCTGAGCTTCATGGAAAGTCAAAAGTATGTGAAATTTGGCTCCTAGAGCAACTTGTTGCTTTATTCTTGAGTGTTACATCTTTGAGGAAATCCAAAGTCTCTGATGACTATGATTCTCTATAATTCTATTATTGTCCCTGTGAAACAAATGAAGGACCTTGTAAGAGCGGGTTCGAAATGTCTCTATGCCTTTCCCTACTCTAAATAGAAGTATTGTTCTGTATATAGCGTGACAGAGGAAGCTTTCAGGCCTCCATTAATTCAAGATTTAATGGCAATTTCCTTTTGATGATTACCATATTCAAATGACCTTTTGTCATTCGTTATGCAGATGCTGAGTTCAGCAATTAGTGTCATGCAAATATAAAAGGATAATTATTGCCCTCAAGGAGCTGAATGTTTAGTAAAGGTGCTAGAAGACAGAATTATCACACAAGGTGAAACATGTTCAGTATCCTAGGAAATTAAAAAAAAAAAAAAATGCCGGGAAAGTGGAGAAGAAAAAGTGTCATTTCTGTTGCCAGGATCAAGAAAGACTTCTGAAGAGGCGGAAATTGAGGTGATAGTGTATAGTACATGGAAAATGGTAAATGTTCAAGGACTTGGACTATATTACCATTATTTTTGTTCTTATGACATAATAATCAAACAGACTATCATAAACAAAGTTTTGAAGTGGGAAAAGGTGGGGCATTACAACACGCCAAGGTACTCAAGTAAAGGGACGAAAAAAGGATGTGCGATGGGGAGTTCCAAGAAATACTTTGAAAGTAATTGTGACCAACTTAGGAAAAAAGGCAAGCTTAGAAAGTTTAGATTTTAACTTTTAGAGTCCAGAGTTTACATATAGTTGTCTCTCTCTTTCCGCCACAGATCGCTTAGGAAAATGGCAGTCGGTATGATCCTGGCATGCCTGGCCTTTGCAGTTGCAGCAGCTGTAGAGATCAAAATTAATGTGAGTTTAATCCACTGTTACTAATCCCCATGAGGGCAGGACCATGTCTGTCTTGTTCTCGCTTCTGATTTGTTCAATTCTGAGTCCTTGGAGCCTACCACAGAACCTATCTTCAAGAAGGTGCAGAATAAGTATTTGTATAAAATAAGTAGAGATAGGGATAGAGAAGCAGTGCAAAATGAGGCCCACCTTCCAGCCTGGCGATGTATATTGTCAAGGAATTCCTAAACACCAACCTCCAAGTCCCTGGCCATCTTCCAGAACACAGGCTCATCCGCTCTCTTAACAGATACTCAAATACCTTTTGGCAGTTTGAATAGCTACTCATGCGAAATGATGGAAGAGGCCACCGTTGAGTTAAAAAACATGGCATTTGTCACCTGACAACAGTGTTCGCTGCATGGAGCTGGTATGCCCCTTCCAGACTGCCTTCAGAATGTCCTGATCCAAATGCTCTTGACAAAGAGGAAACTGTGTCCTCCTGTCTGGATGGACTGGGCTGTCAGAGACAGGAGTGAGATATCTGCTCCGGTTTTATGTTAAGGGTTATTTTGTGGGTGATTCTGTCATGTGTTCTCTATCCTAAGGGAATGGCACCACCCCAGCCAGGCCCTCAAGAGATTTTCTTACAAGTCTTGAATCTGGCAGATGATGAAGTGACAGTGATGGTGCTGGGAGATAAAAACAATTCTCTGTTAACAGAGTCCATCAAATCTTTTCAGGTGAGCTATGGACTTGAATGAATTAGACACCATTCTCATTCTGCACCAAGGCAGCAGCATAATGCAGTGGCTAAGAGCAGGCCCGTTAGGGCCAAGCTGCCCCAGTCCACTTCCTGGTTCCGCCACTCCCAGGCTACAAGCCCCTGAGCATGTTGTTGTATCTCTAAACCTCAGTTTCAACATCTGTGAGATGGTGACTATTTTAATGCCATAAGCATTAAGGATAAGGATTGTGTGCAAATTACTTAGTATATTGTCTTAGACATTGTAAGCTCTCAGTAGGTTGTAATTGTATTTTTATTTCAAACTGCCTCAAATCACAAATACTCTATAAGAGTTGTGTTAGATATTTTCAGTACTATCACTATACCCATTGTGAAATATTTATTAAAAAATTTTCATAATAAATGTAATATACATTTATTGTTGAAAATAGAGGAGTATCGGCACACCCTGGTTGCCTAGTAGGTTATTCCTCTGTGGTGCAGTCCACATACATCCCAAGGTCTCCAGTTCAAGACCCAGTGCTGGAGGAGACAACCAAGATGAACAACTAAATGAAATAAAGTGCTTCCTCCTTCCCTCTCTTCCTGCCTGCCTGCCTGCTTACCTTCATTCCTGCCTGCACCTTTCCTTTAAAAAAAAAGAGGAGTAAATAGAAAGACATAATGACCACCTATAATCTCATCACCCAGAGAAAGCACATCATTTTTGTATAAATGAATAAGCATTTTAATTTTTAAGAAATATTCAAACGCTATATCTTGACCTTGGTGTTTTTCTTAACATTAATGACTCATAAGCACCTTAGAATGTCCTTAGATAATCTTTGAGAATGTGATTTTAATGGACACATAATATTCTAATCTGTGGATATACCATAGAGCATTTAAATATTTCCTATAAGTGTTTAAGTTTTTTAAGTTTTTTAAATATGCATATACATGAACTCCTGTCATGAGCATCCTGACTCATGAATCTTTATAAATGTTTCTCATTACCCCTGTGGTATATTCCTAGAAATGGCATTACTAGCTTAAGAGTGCTACTGAGAATATTTAATGAGGATGCTCTGAGTTGCTAGAGACTGTGAGATGTTAGAGAGTATGGAAGCTGAGTATGACAAGATCTTCATTCTACAGAAAATGTCACATTATTCTACACTCCACCTGAAGACAAAACGCCAAGATTTCCACTTCCACCTGAAGTTCTCCGACTTGTCTGTCCTCTCTGAGCATTCTGTGGAGGAAAAGAACTGGTACACTCTGATGATTCGAGAGGACGGGAAAAGTATTTCCAGCATGATGGTAAGCTGAAGATGGCCTTGGTTCCAAGTTGTTCCCTTAGAGCATGGTGACGGCTCGTCAGTGTCTCACCCAGGATACACCCGGTGATCACAATCTCTGATCATCACTTTGCCGTTGTCAGCTGTACGTGATTCTGACTTTCCACTATTGCAGGTGCAGGATGCCAACAACAGAACAACCAGCGGGATGACAGCCGTCAGGTTTGATTGTGAAGGAGGTCCCCGGCCACTCTGTTCTTCTGAAGTTTGTGCCCCTTCTGATCAGTAGGATCTCAGATGATGAGGCCTCACATTCTACTTGTCTTGTACAGGGACTCTCTCTCCCAGAATGTCAGGGTCCTGGGTCTAGAACACCAAGAAGCAGAAAAGATTGCTTTCCCACTTGGTTTTCAAAGACGATCCTGTATTCATGTCCCCTGTGCTCTGATCCATAAACCTTTCACCGGACATTTAGTCACTTATTTTGCTCTCGGGGAAAATAACTGAATACAGTGTTCTCTGTGGTCACCAGAGAGAAAATGGTTTCATGATGGTTATTAAATACCTCCTATTGTTAATGTGTTTTTAAAATGCAGTGCAATTTTTATTATAACCCTAGAGAAGCATCGTGCTGTAGTAAAGGTAACATGTGGAGTCAGTGACTTGGTTTTGAACTCAGATAAGCCTGAAGGCACTGTCAGAGGGCCTGGGGCAGTTAGAGGGAGCACTGCAGTTACCTGCTCTCTGCAGCAGGAATCTGGCAGGAAACAGGTGCCTCTGGCCCCCAAGATGAGACACTCGTTGTTAAGAAGAACCTTGTAGAGAACTTTTCATGAAAATTCTATCTAGAGAAGGGTAGAAGACATAATAATTTCCTTTTGAAGTTGCTTCATAAAAAGTAAACAGTTTAAAATAAGTAAGATATCAGTGAGGGCAGGGCTTCCCTGGTTGCAGAGCAAGAGGTCCGAAAGGGGATAATTTCTAGATCAGTGCAGGATGATCTAAAGTCTGGGAATCACCTTAAGGATTCTAAAGGGAGATAGCTGCCCACTTATCCCATAGACCAGGGTAAAATCAAACACTATCAAAAATAAATGTACTCAAACCTCAGACTGAGGGAACGATTGAGGGTCCCATGTTCAAAAGACTAGAAAGATGGTTCTGGAAGAGTCCATGATTGTCTGCAGACCCCTAAACAAGGACAACTCAACCTACTCTGGACTGGGAGTCTGAGTTTTGCCTGTGTTAAATCAGATTTCATTTATAAGAGGATAGATGATCCATTTTATGTAAATACTCATAGATATTTATAGACACGTAGTTATTTTTCATAGTGAAGTCCCAGTTGACGACCCCAGCATTTTAAGAGGGAAGGAAGTTGGGCGCACCTATGCCGGGTTGGTGAGGGAACTCACACTTGTGACAATGGGCGATTGTGGCAGTGTCCATCCCAGCTGGAGATCAGGTGGCAGCAGGGCAGACAAAAGCTAACACTTCTGGATGGGCAACGTTAGGGACAGCTAAGTCTACTGATGACTTCTTCCACGTGAGTTCATTCATTCATCCAGTCAACAGTACACATCAGATGCCTTTTACATGGCGGCCGTTGTTTCCGGCACTGCAGATACAGTGGTAAACAAAACGGAAAAGGCCCCGAAGGTGTCACGGTTTGGGAGTGTTTGATCTGTAACGCTGTCTCTCCCTTTAGGTTTGTTAACACTTTGCATAAAGAGGTCAACATCTCCCTGGGACACGGTATCTCCCTCAATGTTGGTGAAGACTACGGTGTGTCTGCTTACAGAACTGTGCCAAGAGGAGAGTAAGAGCACTTCCCTTGTGAACAGTAGATCCACTTAGAAAGTTGTATATAGGTAGAGGGAGCAGGTGGATCTTGGCTAATTGTCAGTATACACAGACTTCTGCTCTTTTTCAACCCTTGCCTCCTTCCCCCAGGCTCACCATTTTCTGCCTAGGTATGTCGAGATCATCATGGCTCTGAAGGACATACCCTGCAGGGAACAAGGCTCTCTCAGGGAAGATTGCCAAGCTTATTATGGGGTCTCACGTCTACTCTTGGGACCTCCTAGTGGCACCTCACTGCTTTAAGCTTATCCTTTCATGCTCATAGTTTGTTTTTTGCTATTTCACTAACTCATAAGACTTACAGGAAAAAAATTCATAAGGCCGCGGTGAGAAGACTTAGGACTTGAAGTCCACAAAATAGGTGACTTTAGTCACGTTTAAAGACGGATAGACAGATAGAGGATAGATAGATAGATATAGATACATACCTGGCAGGCAATGAAGAGCTCAGATTGGAAAATGTTGACCTGAAAATAATTCATTCCTGGAGACTCACTCTTCCAAGAGAAATGGTAGCTTCATTGCTCGACTCACCATCAGTAGAGAGATGAGATCACTCTCTTGTCTGCCGATAGGAGTGTTTTTCTAAATTGTGATGTTTGTTCTAAACTAAAGTCCTCCTATTCCAGATACCCCGCAGTGCACTGTAGAACAGAAGATAAGGATTTTTCATTGAATTTGGGTCTGCTAGACTTTGGTGAAGCATATCTGTTTGTTATAACTAATGTAAGTAACTCATGGCCATTCTTCTTTCGTCTAACTGTGTCTGCATCTCTAGTTGCAGCCATGTCTATTTCTGTCTGTGTCGCTGTCGGCCCTGGAATCCAAAGAAAGCTATGGCAAGACAGGATCATATAGTTATTTGGAGTGTAAGACTTTAGAATGTCTACTGAAGTCTCCAAGCGGAGACATTAAAAGAGGAACCACTGGCAGCAGGCACAGGCACTGAGGGCATGGTAGACAACTTATTGTGAGACGCCATTGCTACGAGCTTTCATGGTTGGCTCCAGTCTCATGATGGCCCCCAAAATAAATTATTTGTGTCTTCTCGATTGACTCCCAGCTCCCTGGAAAATGACCTGCTAGCCTCTCACAGTCTGAAAAGCCAACACAGGCAGCAAATGTCAATCTCTACACAAAATGTTGGATATCAGTTAACTATGGTCCCTGCAAAGCAATTGTCTTCGTGATCTGGCAGTATGACACTGAATTTTAATTTTGATGTCAATCCTGATTCTAATTTTATTTCATTTATTTTGACATATTGAATATAAAAAGAAGATTGTGAATAAGAAAAAGAACATTTCTTAAGTGTGACGAGACTAGTCTCTAAATTGTATTTATTGTAATTAAATTAACCTGATACCTTTGGCAGACCATTTTTTAAATTGTTTTATTGAGATAAATTGAATGTATAAAATTTGCGTTCAAACATAGGAGCCAGGAAATAGAATTCAAATTAGCAGGTGATATGGATTTAAAAAAAAACTGATAGAAAATCTTCAGTATAAAGGTTACCAAGAAAATAGTTCATTTTGATAAAAGTAATTTTATTAAATAAAAATTGTAATGAAAAATGTTAAAAAATAGTTTACTTACACAGAAAATTGGACAAAGAATTAAACTTTTCTCGGGAATATGTTTTTTGAATAATGAAATCTGTCCATTTGCAATAGCATGGCTGGACCTAGAGGGAATTGTGCTGATGAATAAGTCAGAGGAGAAAAAAGACATCATATGATTTGACTCTTATTTGGTATATAGAGAAACCAAGTAAGCAAAAGAACTAAATCAAACAACACTAGACTTATAGTCTAGAAAACAAAATTCGTCTTCGCACAAGGGGAAGGGGTGGGCAAAATTGGGTCAAAACTATATGGTGAAGGAAAAACTGAATGGGTAATGATAAATGTAACAATCCATATATATGCAGATGTTGACTTACAAAAATGTGTCTTTCACCTATACAATGTTATGATGCAATGTCCTTTCAATAAAATAAAAATTTCACAACAGAGCACACATTTTGAAAATGCATCATGTTTGTAGAACTCAGAAGCCATTTGATATTTAAAATGTCGGCGAGGATAAAACACTCACTAGGTCAAACTGGTGAAACTTTAAACTACAGTATCAAAATGTTCGGCCATGGAAAGTCTCGGTCAACAGTGGTATCTGATTGAAACCGATGTTACCAACAGAAACGTCCAGAAACTCAGAGACTGTAAAAATTGCTCCACTTCCTGTTGATAGTTAAAGGAGGCAAATACCAAGTGGGGATGGATTGAAGATCAGAGAATGCTGAAAGTCAGGAATCTTTACTGGAGACTGCTAACAAGCCCGTTTCTTCTCTCCCTCACTAAGAATACCAGCGAGGGGCCTCAGGCCTGGAAGATGGAGGACATTCCAGCCCACAAAATGTCCATTGCGTGGCAGTTACCACAATATGCCCTGGTTACCGCGGCAGAGGTCATGTTCTCTGTCACGGGACTTGAGTTTTCTTACTCTCAGGTAGGTTTTTGTAAGTAGCCAGTGGACGTGGAAATTTTGCTCCGAGGTTGGTGAATTCTAATCCTGGCTTGGCTTTCAATAGGTGTGTGACCATGGCAATGCCTCCATATTATTTGACCTCAGATTCCTTATAAAGGACCTGAGCAGAGGGTCCTCTAGACGCTTAGGAAGTACAGAAAAAAAGAGTTTATACTGTTTGGAATAGAAGAAAAGATGTTAGAGATTAACAGAAAGGGCTGTGGAGTCATACTGTCCGTGTTCAAATATTGGCTGCACAAATTTTGGCTGCAAATCATGTTCAAGTGAATCATCACCGATCGAATGCTAGTTTTCTTCATGTATAAAATAGGATCTTCACAGAAATTATCTCTTAAGGTTATCATGAAGCTTAGGTAATAGAATTAATTAAAATATTCAATTAAGAGTTCCGCCTTGTATCAGCTCATGCGAGTGCCACCCCTGGTCAATGTGACAGCGGGACTTAGCAAGGGGAGCCTGAATCCGGACGCTCTGGAGGAGAGGCTTTTAGAACAGACGGATGGGACACGGGGTGGTGTAGGGAGTGTCTGCTCACAGGAGTGTGTCTTCTCTAGGCGCCCGCGAGCATGAAGTCTGTACTCCAGGCTGCCTGGTTGCTGACAGTGGCCGGCGGGAATGTCATCGTGCTGATTGTGGCGCAGTTCAGCGGCCTAGTACAGGTACGGCACCCGGGAAGCAGGGGCCGGTCTTCACAAGGTTCTGCTTCCACACCCTCCTCGCCCACTGCCCCGTCTCCCGCCTCCTCAGCACCTCTCAACGCCGTGAATGGGGTGGGTGAGATGGACGGACTTTGCCAGGAAAGTAGGCGGATGTAAGTGGCCATCATCGCCACCAGCAGCCCATATGAGGAGAGCCCAGTGAAGGCAGTCGACATCTCACAAGCCTTTGTCTACTTTGGCAACTTTGAGTCCAAGTGCTGCCCAGGCCCAGCCTGTGCAGATTTCTTTAATTTCACATTCTCTGTCGTCTCATATTTATTTCCTCCTGCAGTGGGCCGAGTTCCTCTTGTTTGCCTGCCTCCTGCTGGTGGTCTGCCTGATCTTCTCCATCATGGGTTACTACTACATTCCCATGGCACCGGAGAATATTCCCGGGCCAGCACGCAAGCAGACTCCTCATGTCAAAGGGAACATGATCAACCTGGAGACCAAGAAGACAAAGCTCTGATGTCTCTTTGGACCGTCAAGAACCCATCTGCAAGCTTTTTTTTTTTTTTTCCTGCTTGGTTAGAGGGGAAAGGTGGCGTCATATCTGAGCTGATCTCTACTTTTCTCCCATTCTAGAGCCAGTTCGAGGACTGGGTTTCCCCAGCAGATGAAAGAGCAGGGCCTCTGAGACTCTGCCCTCTCCTCTCTCAGTGAACTCAGTAAGCCCTTGCAGTGTTGCTGCAGGTGGGGCTCTCCCAAGGGCCACAGAAAGCATCAATGTAAAATTGAGATTAGTCTTCATGACTGTGCAAATTTAATGTGGGAATTCTTTTACCTACCGTTTAGAATGGATGACCTGACTCTTTGAGGTGCCGATGGCAGGGCAAAATTACAGAAGATCAGAGAAGTGGTAATTCCAGTATCTTCGTGAGCAATGTCATACTATTCACAAGGACTTCAAGAATTGGTGTGTCTGGGGGTAATCTGGTCCAAGTACTGGCTTGTTTCCAAGTTTCACAAGACCTCACAGAGGTAACAATCAGAATGACATTTCATTAACATGCAAGGGAAGATAGGTCTTTCTGATAACTACAGTATTTTATCTACAAACCCAATCAGCTTTTTTCTTAGTACTGAGAGAACTTTGGAAACCAAATTAGAGATAATAAACAGTAGTAAACATGGAAAACAGAACAAGTAGATATGGTAGAAATCCTTCTCCCATGAGTCAGTCTTGTGCTGTGTGCCTTCTTCTTAGGACCTATGTTTCAGCCTTGGACTTTGTCCCGTCAGTCTTTGTAGAGACACTAATTTTTCCTCCCTACCTTTTCAATGTTGTTAGCAGCTTTAAAAACATTAGATCTTGCCTGACTTAATTGCACCAGATATTTAATAACAATGATATTTTTGTGAATCTAACTTCCTTTTTATTGACTCCCTTCAGCCCCAAAGTAGTGGCTCAGTTTTGATAGATTTTCCTGTTTTACTTTTCCCATCATTTTTAAATGTCTCTTTTCTTCATTTAGGCCTTGGAATACTTTGTATTTAAAAAAAAAAAAATATCAACACTCTAGGCTGTGGGGCTCCAAGGAGGGACAGGGTCCCCAGTGAGGAGCCTATCCTAGAATGAGCTCCAGGTCAACACTGGCAGGGCGCAAAGGTATTTTGTTTGTTTCTGGGTTGTTGAAAGAAGCATCACTCTGCACAGTGAATGAATCATGAGACAGACGTGGGGACAGAATTACTCTCTAGTGTACGGCTAGGGGAAACCTTCAGCACCATTGTACGAGAGAACATTTCCATTGGGTTTGCATCACATTTCTCACCTAGAACTGTGTTGTTTTATATGGTAAACATAACAAATAAGGAAAGTTCCGCTAGTTTCCCAAGCCTTATATACTTTCATCTTAGTGACCAAGGATTCAGAAATACCACAGTGACCGCCAACCACCCAGCTCCCCCAGATGTCTTGACGTGAACCCAATCGCACTCGTTCAGAAGATAGTCTGTTCCCCTGGAGCGGCTTTCCCTCCAACTGTCCTGTGAATTACTGTTTTAAGAGATATTAACAGTGCTCTGTGAATAAAAGTTTCTGTGGTCAAATGCATTTTGGGAAGGAGGCATATTTTCTTCTTAATAGCTGCCTAGTAAGGGTTCTGCGAAATCCCCAGTAAAGACGCAAACACCGTTTGCTCTAACATGGTGTATTGTGTTCTGCTGAACACTGCACTGGGAAAAGCGGCCAGTAATTCTTCTTATGTTCAACTAAACACTTTCTCTCTGGAACATCTTACCAGCAATGATTTCCTTTAGCGCTAAACAGAAGAAGTCTAACCGCCTCCTGGGGGAAGAGCTTTCATGTCTCCTCCCCAATCATCAAGTGATTATGGATGAAGTCAGAGTCTTAGTTCCTTTAGTGGTTCCTCAGAGGGCATGGTTGCCACCCTCTTGTCCTCTTCTGAAAAATGTCACGACTGAATTGCTGCAGTGGATCAGAACCCTTACTAACGTGATACCTGAACCAAATACAACGTTCTAGAAGTGGTCTGACTAGAAGAACCAGAATGTGCTTTTCTCCAAACAGTACGCTTCTGTTGATGCAGTCTTAAGTAACATTACATATTTTTGGCAACTAGGTAGGTTTATATTCTAACCATATGGTTGACTAAAATCTCCAATTTTTAAAAAAGAACTATTTTTCAAAAACTAGATACACTTCTGAGTTCCACTGTATGCCATGCACCAAGGTAGGTGTTGGAAAAACAGATGTATGACCTTCTACACCTGTGTGCAAGTTTGCCTCACTTATCTTCATAATGGTCAAGATCCTCAAGGATGCAAAGGCCTTATTTAAATAATGGCATATTGAGCAAGAGTCAGAAGGACTACATGGCAGGACTGAAGGAGATAAGGTGTAAAGCGGTGGAAGTAAGACATTCTGGTGCTATTCCGAGTTAGATATGAGATGGTGGTTAACAACATGGGGGTGACATAATCTGGTTCTCTATTTGAGATCACACTGACCACTGAGTGGAAAATTATAGGCAGGAAGGAATAAAAGCAGGGAGTCGGATCAGGAATGTAGGCTTTTATTACCTATCCTTCTGCTACTGCACACATATTCAGTATGTCAATGACTCTTGTAGATTCTCTTTACTAATACATTTCAAATCCATCCACTTCTTCCCACTGCCACACCATGTTTCTATAGACTATTACAACAGCCTGTTAAGTTTACTTTGTGTCTCCAGTTTTTCCTACAATTACTGACAATATGATCTTTCTTAGAATACAGCTCATTTGCTCTACTTCTTAAAAACTCTTCTTTGTTCCCCATCTACTCTGAAGGTACACTTCCAACTCCCCAACAAGGCCATACCTACCTTTAAAGGCTCATCCCTGCCACAAACCCTTGACAGTTTGCACATACTCACAACACAGAGATGTGTTGAGATCTTCATCGGATGGCATCTGTACCTCATTTGGACAGAGTTGGTGTCTTTACCACATTGCCGTTTCTAAATCTCAAATCAATCTGTCTTTCTCTCTCTCCCTTCTACCTTTTTTAAGTTTAATTCGCTTTGCTCTTTCTAATTTCCTGAGTTGGATATTTGGGTCACTATTTTCATTCTTCTTTCTACAGTTATATTTTTAGGATAGTAATATTTTTTAAGTTTAATAATTTCCTATAATTGCAACTTGAGCTACAACCCACTAATTTTCAGCCTCAATTTTAGTGCTTTTCATTTTCCTTGAGGACCACACTGGAGCTGCTTACCTGGCAGGTTAGAGTCAACTATTCTCATACTCTACCCCTCTCTGCTTCACTGTATCCACATATACAACTAGAAGCAGATCCTAAAATGCCCAGGGGGCCAATTACCAAGTCAAATGTGGGAACAAGAGGCCTATATGGCAAAGAGAGTTCAAAATCACACTCAGTTTATCAACTAACGCTGAGGGGAATATACATGGAACTGAATTATGAGAGAACTACAGCAGAGATGAAGGAAAGAAATATCTGGCTGAAGTGATTATAGAGGTGTTTATGGCAGACATTCTGGATTCAATGTGCCTATCACATGTAGATGTAGAGTTCTAATTTTCTTTTTGTTGTTTGCAGAATGAAAATTGGATTCACTTCTGGCCTGGGTTGAGTAAAATGCCAGAAATCCCTTCTAGAGGAAGGAGTAGAAAAATTTAGGAAGATACAAATGTTAAAGTGACTTTTTGATGTATTACCCACTCAGTCATCCCGACCCCATAGGCATGCTTTGTCTTCCGAGCTTCGAGGATGCATTAATGATGGCAGGACTGACATTTTGGAAAAGAGGCTGTCTTCTGTAGGTCAGAGATTAAGATGGAAAATACTGAGATAGAAGTAGATTCTATGATTTCAATAAGGATGATGATATCCTTATTGCAGAGACTGATACATAACATTAAATTACAGAGACAGTTTGGGCTGTTTATTGTCATTGGCAAAAACGCTGGAGGTATCATATAGTGACTTGACCTACAGGAATAGCTGGCATTGAATAATTGGCTACAGGACTGCTATCACTGAAATAGGAGGGTGCTTGTGTTTACCTGTGTAGAGAAAAAACTCAGAAGGAAAGACTCTTTGGTGAACATTTTTACATAAGACACATATTCTGAGAGATTTCTTCACATACCTCTTACTCCAGAGCAGCATGTTGCCAAACTTCAAATCTTATTTCTTTCACATCCCTGGCTGTCCTACTGAATCATTAATGCCTATTCATGCTTTACTAGAGAGCTGCTCAGCTGTCCTATGGGCAAAATGGGCAATGAGATAGCCTGTTAAAAATGGTGTCCACTGAATGGAATTCCTCATTCTTTTGCTGCAGGGCCATACCCTGGTGAGGCTACTTCATTGTAGAAGTAATTCTGACTGTGCTGTAAAATCATCCACAAACTAGACTCAGATTATATTTTCAGTCAACTGGTGGTAGAAACCATCCCATGTGACTTAACCATAGAGCAATGGCAGGATGGCAGTGCACCCGAAGTGGGTCCAGTAAGAGTGAGAGCAACCTGCCCATTCATTTTACACCAGCTCGAGTCCAGTCCCCAAGTGATTAACATGTTTGCTCTACCTACTTGACCAGAGTACACAGTGAAAGATGAAACCAGGATATTTTGATAGAGAGATTTCAGCTCAAAAATCTCCTGGATTAGGTTATTGAATTTCAAGTTAAGAGATCTTCAAGTGTTCAGGCAGAAAGGTAAATATTTAGAAAATTCTCCCCTTTGGCATACATCGAGGCACCTGGATGCTTGTTAAAACAGGTGACTTGTTTCAATACCTGAATTTCCTCCTTCAGTAAGTGGAACATGGGAGCTGGAGAATTTGCATTTAACAGATTCCCAAGCGAAGTGAATTCTATTAATCCAGGGGCCATTCTTTTAAGAACCATGGATCCATAGAGAAGAGAAGACAGAGATCTCCAGAGACTCTCGTCAACCTTTTCCACAGCGACCTTCAGTACCAAAAGATAACAGGGAAGTTGCTGTGATACTCTAAAAATAACAGGCCAGCAGGTGAGGTTTAAGTTCATAAGGCCACTGACAGTTTCATAAACATGAAAAGACTCACTGAAGACCACTGTTAGGAGAACCTCTTGCAAAAGCCATGTGATGATAAAATTCAGATAAGAAATTTTTGAACAAAGATAAAGAACTTAGGGCTGGGGGAGCTACCTGAAATATAAAACCCATACTGACTAATTATGATACTAACCATTATAAAGCAACGAATACAAGTTTTGGTAAAATAATACTTGGGTATATGGAAGCAGAATAATATAATATAGATAATATAATAAAAAGAATAAAACATGTAAATGAAAGTATGACTCTCTTTTAGAAGGACATCAACACGAACTTAAAGGAAATGGAACAAGATTGACAACAACCCCTGACAGTACTTTGACAATGCAGACACTATATTGTAAATCACTTTTTATGATAATAAGATCTAGAGGGCACCGCACATTAATGACCTAGCTGCCTAAAAAAAATTTGTGTTTATTAACAAATTTTGGTTCAGATGGATGCCCTGTAATGCAACATTTGACTATGCTCTATCTTACCTACCTTTAACCTGCTATATTTTTCTGCTCTTCCAGGTAAGCTAATGAAAACTCTCTGTTGTCAAACTGTCTAATGACTCATAGGAAATATAAATCTTTATGTTTCCCAACAATATGTTTGAGATAATGCAAAGAAGTTTGAAGGCTTGACTAATTTGCATCTCGATGTGTTTGAACTCCAAATGGCCGGTATGAACTCTGCCCTGCACAAAACTAACCCAAGAGAAGCACAGAGTTTTACTTTACAAAGTTATAAAAGACCAGAGTGGCTTTTGATTTTTAAGGTGGCATTCAGAATTCTTTATGTCTCTTCTTGTAGAAATTGGAAAATAATCTTGAATTTTTTTTAAAAAAGTCCTTTTTCAGGTTTTCTGAAAAAAAGGTGTAATTGTTTATTTACTTTGACAACAAAATGAATTTGGGAGGTGAGGAGCAAAGAGATTAGAGGAAATGTGAGCATTACTAGTCATCTCATTTTTATACCAGGAAGTCTATTTGAAATCTGGGAGTTTAGACACAAATGACTCCAACTGAGCAGCATTTCCCTTTGTCTCCTTTCATGACCTGGTGGGCTCCTTTCAGAATTAAAATCCCTTGAAATGAAAGAGTTGGAGTTTAGCACCTCCAGTTTCATTTCAATTTCCTTTCCTTCTGTGAAAGGCAAGAAGGAAAATTTTAAGGCTAGAATTCATATTAACTAATTGAAAGAGCATTTCTATTATTATAGATGCAGAGAAAATATTTTTGGAATATTCATCTATTATATTGAATATTTTTATTGAGCTATGGTAGATGCACCATAGAATGTACATGTTATTCATGTACAATTTAATGATTTAGTAAATTTGCAAAGTTATGCAAGCAATACCATAATCTAATGTTAGAATATTTTCATCACCCCCAGAAGAACCCTTCTTATCCATTTGCTGTCAATTCCTGTTCCTGCCTCAGACCAGGATAACTACTCATCTGCTTCCTGCCTCCATGGACTTACCTTTTCTGGGCATTTCATGTTAATGGAATCTTATAATATTTTGCATGTGACTGCTTTCACTTAGCTTAAAGATTGTGAAGTTTTTCCAGGTTGTAGCATGTATTAGTAGCATGTCCTTTTTTTCACTACTGAATAGAATTCCATTGTACAAATATTGTCACATTCTCTTCATCCATTTATCACTTGCTAGAAATTTAGATTTTTTTTTCTACTTTCTTAGTTAATAAAAATAAGGCTTCTATGAACATTCATGTCTTTGTGTGAATATATTATTTCTGTTGGGTAGAATTCCTGGGTCATGTGTTATATTTGTTTAATTTTTTTAATTGCCAAAGGGTTTTTCAAAGTGGTTGTATCATTTTATTAAAAGTGGTTATATCGTTTCATATTTCCATAATCAATTATGAAAATTTACATTTATTTAAATGTGTGCCATCACTTATTACTGTCTGTCTCTTTTTAAATCATTATTCTAGTGGGTGTGAAGTGGTTTAAATTTGAATTTTTCTAATGACTACTGGTATGATAAAGGGTACTGTTTTATATATCAACCATTTTTATGTTTTGTTTGATGAAATATTCACTTATATCTTGCTTATTTTTAAAAACTGTGTTGTCTTCTTGTGTTATTTGATTGCTTACAATGGTGGGAAGTAGTTTATCAAACTAGAATTTGAGTATATTCTCTTGAGCTTTGTGACTTCCATTTCCTTAATGTTTTTTGAAGTGTAAAAGTTCTGAATTTTTATAAAGTCCAAGTTACGGATGTCCTTTCTTTTAAAATTTATCCTACTGGTGTCTCATCTAAGAACTATTTATCTAATCTATGGACACAAAGGTTTTCTTCTACCTTTTTCTCTAAATGCTTTACAGCTTTAACGCTTACATTTAGGTCTGTCATCCATTTTGTGTCGGGTATGGTATGAAGCAAAGACCTAAATCCGTCTGTTCGCATAGGGCTATTCAAATGACCCAGCATTATTTGTAGAAATGACTATCTTTTCCCTACTGATTTACCTAAATAGTTTTGTCAAAAATCAATTCACCATAAGGATTTGTGGACCCTCAATTCTGTTCTACAAATCAATATATGTTAGTACCATGTGTCTTAGTTACTGCAGCTTTACAGCACATTTTAAAACTGAAAGGTGTAAATTGTCCAATTTTGTTTTTCAAGATTGTTGTGACTACACTGGGTGTCCATCTTGCATATGTGGACTAGATCCCATTTGTTCATGGTGTATAATGATTTTTATGTATTACAGTATTTGGTAATACCGTGTTAAGGATCTTTGCATCTAAGTTCAAGAGGAATGTTTGTAACTTTCTTTTTTCATAATGTTTTTGTCTGATTTTGTGTTAGCCTTGTGATGCATTGCAAAGTGTCTCCTCCTCTTCTGTGTTGTGTGTAAAGTTAGTCTGAACTACCCCTTGAAGCTTTGGTGGAATTTTTTAGTGAGATTATCTTAGCCTTGAGATTTCACTTGAAGAGCTGTTTAATGAAAATGTTTGGCTCATATCCTGAACGTTTTGTGTATCATGTAAGGAAGCCTGAGTCCTATTTAAATATTTTATTCTACAGGGAGTTACTCTATTTAGGTTTTAACACATATACCTTAGCCATTCGGAGACTGTCGCTCCAATGGCAGTTTAACCATGAGCATTTGTGGTGTCCTCTGGTCTGTCGTGGTCCACAGTCGTCTCTGTGGGTGCCTCCTGGGGTCTGGGAGGGCTGTGCTGAGATCCCTCAGAGAAAGGCAGGATTCTCTGCGCCAGGGAAGAGTCTCAGTTCCATGTTGACAATGTGGCTTCCAGAACCGGTTCCTAGCTACAGGACTGCTAACTTTGAGAGGTTCTTTTTTCCCGGTCTGGTCTTAGTGTCTGACCTACTGAGTTTGAAGAGTTCATCACATTTTTTTCATTCTGGTAGGTGTGGTGTGGGATGTGTGCAGACTAAGGTGTGAATTCAGTATCCTAAAAGACAGACAGCAATGTATGCCAAAGAAATGATACAACAATTACAAATAAATTTTAATGTACAAAAACTAATTTTTAAATTTTTTCCTGTTTTGCTCACTTAGATTCAGTTATATTATGGATATCAAAATGCCCAAAGAAGCCTTCTCCAAATGTAGTCCTTTAACCTATGCTCTCCAACATGTGCTTAACAATCTTGGGAGGAAAAATGAATGTGCTCACACACAGAATCAAAATGGAGCTTAAGGACACACACGCCACCCCCGCAACCCCCTACTTTCAGGTCATCTCTTTCCAATCTCTTCATCAGGCTCTTTACATGAAGCACAAATGGATTCATGAAGTCGCCAAGGGGGCTGGAGGAAGTGGGCAGGCAGATAGAACATATTACAGGGAAGACACAGCCTCTCCTCCTGGGGCTCTAAGGGTCCCAAACTGCCCAGATGCTTGTGCTCGAGAAATCAGTTGTTCCAGGAGAAATGTAACCCTCAGACTCCCCAGGTTGGCCTGACTCTTCTCTGAGCTTTAATGGAGAAGATCTAATCTATCAAGTACAACAAAGTAGCTACGTAAATGGACAGAACTCTTAGGCCACTATGTTGTCTTTCTCTATTTGTTCCCAAGAACAAATTAAAGTGACATTAATCAATACATACTAAGTAAGAAAATAGACATAAGAGGCAGGCAAAAAAGTAAGAGGGAAACAAGAGACAGGGATAAAGCTGGTGCAAAACTGCTTCTCTGGTTTTCTACACTTGGAACAAGTGTCCAGAGAGGGCACATCACGAGTACTTCCTGTGCCGTCTCTAACTGGACCCTCAGGGCCAGGCCTGGGGGTAGCAAGGGAGACCCCTAGCCTGAAGGATCCTCTAGATGCATTTTGGAGGGAGACAAGGGCCGATGGAAATTCCTTAGAATATTCCTTAGATTTCCTTCTCCTGAAACGTCTGATTTCTTCTGAAAGATTCCTGAGTCCTTACTTTGAAAACAGCCGTGGCTCTGAGCCACAGAACCTCGCTGAAGACTCAGGCTACTTGGTTCTGAAGGGATCACATCCTCTAACTATGCCGGGAGTGTGAACCAAGGTTAAAATGATGATGGTGACGTCCTGGAAATCTCTTTCACGGTCTTCTATTTGATTCTCAGGTTCTTTGTCTGGACCGTTCGATAGACCTGCAGGGTCTCCCCGTCAACCAGAAAGTTCCTTCCAAGTCAGCTGGAGAGCTAGGCGACGACGCTGATGACAGGTGGGAGCAGAGAAATGCTATGCCCGGTGACTAAATGACCACACTCCTTCCACTATGGGAGCTGTCTCTCTCCTGGGAAAGGGAAGAACACAAAAAACCCAGTTAGTTGGGACCCACTGTCAGTGGGCACAGTACGTGCGTGTGCTGGGGCTGGTGTGAGTCCCTGCTGGGTGGTGGCTGCTGGGACTGCAGGTCTGAATATGAAAGACATGACTCCTCACAATGGGCTTGGGTTTCTTCTTTCCTACCCGTCTGAAGCCTCCCTCAAACACCTTTAATTTCTGAACATTTCTGACAGCCTCATTCATTCTGCCTCCTGCTGATGGTGAACATCTTCGAGTTTCATTAGATTGAAAAAAAGATCCCCTGTTGCACTGATCAGCCTCTCTACCACTTGATCCTGCAGACATGGCCTCATTCTTTTTTTTTTTTTAAACTTATATTTTCCTGAACTATTCCTTCTCAGCCCCTTTCTGAAAACATCAGCTTCCTATTTTAGTATTTCTTTGATGTTTCAAATACCACTAATACCCTCTTCCTGACCAAACTCTGTGACTTCTTTCCATCCTTTCCACTTGCTCTGCAAGGACAAGGACGGTGGTTTCTCACAAGTCTCATTGTGTATTACAGGGATCATTTTAAGTTTTGAACAGCTACCACCATACATCATGAATTTGACCTCTCATCTTATTTGAAATGACAAGATAAGGGCGCTGTCCCCAAACATCCTGTTCAAAACATTATATATTCATGAATCCCTATTGCTATAAAAAATAAACTTGTGTTTCCATCTAGCAGGACCATGGTTTCCAATCACAGCGCTGTGGGATGGACTCTCTCTGACGCAAAGGAAAGCAGGACCTTGGGGGAAAGGAAATCGTCCAGGGCTTGCTGAAGAAAAACCTGGACACTATCAAAGAACACACATTATATTGAAGGTTGTAGGGTAAGTACCCTAATCTACAAACTGCTTTTTAATTAAATCAAAGAGTTGGCGCACCCGGGTGGAATAGCAGTTGAGCACAGTCAGCCTACATCCCAAGGACCCGGGTTCGAGTCCCAAGTCCTGGGGAACAACCAATATGAACAACTGACTGAAAATAAAACAAAATGCTTCCTCCTCCTCCTCTCTTTCTGCCTGCTTGCCTGCTCACTTTCATTCCCGTCTGTACCTTTCCTTTAAAAAAAAAGTCTGTCAAAAACAAAATCTCAGATATTTTACAGAAAATTTGAGGTTAGCTTGGAGAATAAAGAATGTAGTAGTTTGCTCTTGTATGACGACAGGTGTGTATGAGTCAAGTTCAGAACACACCAGAAATGCCTTGGGAACTCCTTTCTGATCGGGCAAAATTACAAAGAAAGATAATTGATCTGAAAGAGACCAGAAACATGGGAGGGTCTCTCAGTCTGAAGTCACTGGAACTTAAAGACCGGTGTTACAGCTTCTTACATTTCTAGTTGGTGGAAGCTTCTTACATTTCTAGTTGGTGGAAGACTTTGGTGGAGTAAAAAGACCACCAGACCTGAAATGAGAAGATTTTGGCTGGAGTGGTGGTTCTGGACTCAAAGGGGATTCTTCCACATAACCTCCATTTTCTCCTGAGGAGGGTGCAGAGACTAGTTTTTAGCTATTTCAGGTTCCCAAGAGGTCATCTGCATGGAAGCTCTTCTTCTTTGTTACCCACTTGTTAAACATTCTTGAGAGACACCCTTCTGTGTAAATCTAAGATATTTTGGATTAACTTATATTGTTCTGAATATTTAAAAAGTATCTCCTTATACAATATTGATCTCTTCAAAGTCATGGTAAAGCTGTAACTGCTAAAAGCGTGACTTAAAGAACTAGTGATCTACAGACTCAAGGGAGTAAACAGAAACTTCCAGTTATACGTAATCAAACATCACCATCTAGTGGCCCCGTTTTATCACAGCTTCTGAAATGAGCTGTAAGCAGCAGACTTCAGAGGCGGGAAAAGTATGACACTGTATCCTTTACGCTGAACTGTCTTCCAGATCAAGCTTTGGTCCTGATCAAGCTCTGGTCCTGGGCCTCTGGCCACTCAGAATATGAATGGGCGGTTGAATGTATAAAGAGATGACTCTGAGAGAGAAGCTCTGAGAGATCCAAAACAGTGAAGCCTTGAAAAACGACCTTGAGCATTATCTTTGGCTCCTGGAGAAACTTCACAGTGAAATGTTTGCTTTGCTGCTTGTAGAAGTATGAATGTGCTCATCTTGCTAACAAAGGAAGCTGTGATAACTTCAGAAAATGAGACAATAAAGTCAAAAGAAAACAACATGGAAGAAAGAGCTGTACCCAAGAAAAATGCAGACAGCAGTACAGACCTCAAGGGTGTCGTAAGGATTAAAGGAGGCGCTGCAGAAATGCTCATAGCTCAGCACCACTCAGTCAGGAAGGAGCTGAGCACCAGTGATTATCAGAAACACTCCTTCTGATCCTTCAGTGTATTACTCTGAATTCCTCCCTAGAAACACCAGCACTGCGGCCTTTCCCACACCCGTTCCTCTGGACACACCACGGATGTGACTGGTTTGTAAACACACTGCAGCAGCACTTGCATTTCCCAATGAAGACTGTCTTCTTCAAAGCGTGTGACAAGCTGCCTCCTTCTCCTACACGCTCCCTTCCCTCTGGGCCATTCCCCCAGCGCCTGCTACCTCTCCCTCTGTGACAGAGCCAACACAGGCGAGATCTTGGTCCACAGAGAAACAGATTTTCCCAGGTAGCGAATACATGGGCTCTAAAGGCAGTGTCTGGATATTTTTGTGTGAAGGCAGCATTACTTTGCAAAGTGGTGCCATGAAAGGAATGCCAGCACCTGCATATATTAATTATAACATGACTTTGTGGGGGGAAAGAAAATCGATAAAACCCCAAATGCCCACATTCTGAGACCCAAAAGGCCTACATCCCTCTCTGTGGCCTTTAAGCCCCATAGTGACGACTGGCAGCTTTCCTGTTCAGTGTCAGCAAGTGTTGGCCCACAGTTGAGATACCAGGTGTTTGTTTTTAAAGGTTAACACCCTCTCTAGGCAGGTGTCATAGGCCTGGTCCTTGAATACACCAACACTGCAGCGCCCAGAAGGCTGGGGGTGTTCTAATTTGGGGTATGGAAATAGGGGTGCTAAGTAAAGCTCGGGGCCCTGACAGGAAGTAGCGCTGCACCAGGAAGGTCTGCCTTCAGCTTTTGGGCCTGTTTTCCTCCTCTGCGAAGTGGGCCCCCTCCCTGAGGCCCTGTGTCAGGTCCGTTGCCCGCTGTTCCCCGTCTCCTTGTCATCCTACAAGATGAGTGACACAAGGCCACAGCCGGCAGGCAGGCGGGTGGTGGGTGACCGCCGGCCAAGCGGGGCTGGAGGCCCTGGCTCCCAGCGCCCGACCCTCCGCCGGTGCCCCAGGCTCACCGGGCGCCTCTCCACACTCCCTTTTTTCCTGCCATTCTTGCCTGGGATGACATCCAGCGAGCGGTAGCTGGGGGGCTTGTCCTCGGGCCAGTGCGGGGACCGCGGGCGTCGGTGGGCGCCCCGGGGCGGCCTGGCCTTCTCCTCGTCCGAGCTCCACGAGCTCCGGCCCGACGGCGGCGGAGGCGAGTAGCTGCGGGGCCGGCGCCTCGGCGGCGGGCGCTCCCGGGGGCTGGGCCTGCGGGGCCTGCGCGGCCTCTCGGGGCTGCGGCTCCGCGGAGCCGGCCGGTGGGGCCGCCAGCGGGCCTCGCTGGAGGAGAGGCCGTCGCTGAGGCTGTCTCGGTCCGACCAGGGCGGCCGCAGGCGGGGCGGCTCCCAGAAGCGGGCAGAGTGCGGGCCCCGGGGGCCAGGGGGCGTGGGGGCGCGCCAGGGCTGGCTGGAAGAGCGGCTGCTCCCCTTGGACGAGGGCACGTCTCGGCTGAGCGCGGGCAGGTGGATGACTCTGCGTTCCACCACCTCGGAGCCCAGGGAGGACAGCGCGCTGCAGGGATGGCCACGTCGGGCCTGGAGGGCCGCGGGCAGGGGCTGCGCCGGGGTGAGGTTCCGCAGCTCCTTCTCCAGATACTCCAGGACCCCGTTGGCGACGGGCGGGGGCGCGCTGGTCTGGGTCATCGGCATCTGCGGGAGGCTGGATCGCAGGGGCACATCTGAGTGGAGACAACCATCAGGACAGCAGAAGTGTTGACGCAAACCAGACGCGGGGAACAGGGCATCAACGCGGCCCAGCACTGAGCTGGCATTCAGCCCGTCCCCTCGTCAATCAGAAAGACACCCACCGTCCTGCCGGGATGGAGGCCCCGGTGGGCCCTGCTCCTACCCTTGCCCTCTGCCCTCAACTCCCCCAATCTCTGGCAAGGTTTACCTCGCTGCAGCAGTGGGTTCATTGGATATGATGAAAACTGGGAGCTCCTGTCGGCCCCCCAGTACAGGGGTTTTTCCATCATCTGAGGGCCTAGGGACTGAGCCTGCTTCAGGTAGTGGTGGCGGGCCAGGGCTGCGGGGGAGAGAAACGCAGGCCCTCAGCCCGGGCAAGGCGCCCACCTCCCGGTTCACCTCTTCCACCCCGCAGCCTTGCCAAGAAGGGGTTTTCTCTCCTCCCAGTGCACAAAGACTTATCTTGCTGGAAGAAGGGTGAAGGGAGTAGTGACTGAGCCGGCCCTCTGGCAAGAAGAATAAATTGGCGACAACTCCCGCCACCCAGGGAAGTATACTCTTAACACTGGGCTTGCTAGTCAGGTGGTCATCCTGCCCCTCCCCCAAGGTCACCTGCAAGCATCCAGCCAGTAGTGGGCAATGAGATCCTGGGCCACAGGCCAGGATCTTCAGTCACAGGTCAAATACAGAAGGTCCCAATTTTCTGGGGCTCAGGGGAGGCTCCAGGGAAGCTTCAGGGTCGCCCGTTCAGTGAGGATTTTTTAAAAAGAGGACTCAGAGGCTGAGGTCAAGGGGCTAGTTACTGGAAGGGGAGGGGCCTGGAGACATTGGTAGCTGGCACACCAGCCTCAGGTGGGAGACGCCTGCAGGGAGGGAGGCAGGAGAACGTGAAAAGCCAAGGGGGATCCCGGGTTGCTGGCCTGATTAACTACTGCTGCGGTTTCCCCTAAGCAGGGGGAATCTCTAAAGGGTGGCCTGGAGCCAGAGAAGGAAGAAGGGAAATACCATTTCCTTTCACAAGGGATTCAAGAAATGCCACACGGCCCCTCAGGAGTGGCTGGTCTGAAGCAAACAACCCACCCTGTGGGCAAATGAAAACCCCAGGCATTTTGTTGTTTTTGCTCAGGGATTTGGAGGTACACATGCCTAGGTGTGTTCTATCTCCCAAGGTCCCTGTCATCGGGCCTGCAGGAAACTTCGTGTGTAAGGCAGGAAGCCCTGTGGCCACCCCTAAATCAGCAGCACTCTGCTGAGGCTTCCTCCCAGCACCATAGGAAAGGCAGAGAAGGCAGGGGTCTGCACCCAGCTGCGCCAGGTCGGGGATTTGCTGGGGCTGGCAGGGGGGTAGCACCCAGGAGGCTCCAGGGTGAAACAAACTCCCAGCCTGACAGGAAGTGGTGGCAGCAGAGCCACCAGAAATGTCTGGATGGGCACTTCTGGATGTGACATGAATCACAGCCCAGGCTGAAGGAAATCAGATGCAAATTCACAGCAGCTCGCCTGGCGGCCACACCTGCATCCCCCTGACCCCGGCCTGGCTGACGCCCACTCCAGGGCATTTTCAATCCATCCTCCGAGTCCCCAGACTCTCTGATTTCTGTGACAAAGCAAAACAAAACAAAACACAACAGCCAGAAACCCTTCTCCGGGGCTACTCCTCACCTGCTCCTCTCCATTAGGTTCACACCTTTCAAAATCCCCTCCATAGCCTGTTCCCAAGGCCTGGGGACATGCAACGTCATTGGGAACAGCCCTGTGACCACACCTTTCTCAGTGAATCCTGTGCTCTTCAAAGGCACCATTCCCACCTTGGGCCCGTCCTTCTTCTGCTCCCCAAATCCAATAAAAGAAAAAGGGGAATGCCTACTCCTCAACTAACTTTTCAAATGTTTGGGACCACTTACACAGATAACTGTCTGAGACCCTTGCAGATCTCCTGAGTTTCCTGACAAGCTGTCACACACTCCCAGGATGAACTCACCTGCTTCTTTCTTAGCTGTCACGACTTTTCCCCCAGGGCTCTCCCTTCCCCGTGCACTGGAAGAGGTGAGATCTGGGGTGGGGCAGACCAAGCTTCTCCCCTGGCCTCCCCTCCCTGGAAACGGCCCCATGGGGATGATGTCTAGGCTAAAAGGGACTTTTTTTTTCAGCTCACCTGCAGGGACTCAGACAGGCAGTAAAAGAAGACACATGGAGAAAGTCACATTTCAAGTGTCCTAACAAGTTGTCTTTGAATCTTAGTGGACTGCAGGCTGCTCTGGTCACTTTTAACTAGTTGTTAAAAAGACAGGCTCCTGGTTCCCACTCCCAAGCTCTCCTCCCATCTAAGGCAAGGCAAGAAAATCCAAGTTTTCAACGAGCTCCCAGATTCTAGAGTGGGGAGACCAACTGAGTTTGACTAATGAGGATTCTCAATGGCATTTTGAGAAGCATGGTCTTCGGGGATCATTTCCCTCAGTCCGGGCTGCGAAGGTCCCATGAACTTAACTTGAGTCCCACCCTGTGGCTGTTTGATTGTTACTGAACTTCCAGAGTGTCTGAAATCAGTCTCGTCCTCTGGGAGCTGGGGACAATGATGCCTATTCCGTAAATCTGTTGAGGTTAAATGAGGTGATCCCACGAAATGTTCAACTTTTGTCAGGTAGTCAAGAGGTGAAAGCTCCCTGTTATCATCGTTATAATACGTGGCATCTTTTGCCTTAGTCCCATAGGAGATCAGAGTAGACATTTAAAGACTAAACCACAAAGCCATATTCTTCCTCATATCTGAGGAAAGCCAGGACATGTTCTTGAAGACGCCCCCATCATGTCAGAAATGACTCGATACTTCCCCTCCGCCTGAGATCTACCTCCTCTCCTGCGGCCAGCACCACCGGTGTGTGCCACGTGAGGTGCCCTGAAGATCTCCAACTGTTTTCCATTCCTTCCATCCCTCCGTCCCCAGCTCCCCTCTTACAGAACTCACTCTGTGTCTTCTGACATGCTCACAGAGTCCTTTCACTTTTTTCTCCTACTACCGGTCCCCTCTGACTTGACTGACCAGTCATTTCAGTGACATCCTCAGGCACTTCCTAGAATCCCATGGCCCTTGAACTCTTGCCATTTTAGCTCCAGGGAACCACCAGCAGATGCTTCCAGGCCCTCTACCGCCAGCGCTGACAGCAGTCAGCCAACTGACCTCAAAGAACCCTTTTCCTAATAGGCCTACCCTTTGCTGATCTGTCAACTCTACTTCCCTCCTCTGGAGAAGAGCCCATGCTTCCCCTCCTCCATCAACTGTCAGCTGGTGACATCTTTGTGGAAGAAGAGGAAGCAGCCCTGGATGTGGACTGGAGATCGAGGTCTAGTCCAGGGCTCACCGCTGACAGGCTGTGTGACTGAGGAGACGCCTCTCTGGCCTTTACTTCCCTCCGCCATGATGGGACAGAGAGGTGGGCGGCCCCGCTCGGAGTCTCCAGGCGGCCCTGGGCCCATGGCACCATGTGCCCAGAGGTTCTTTGGGGAGGAGGCCAGGAGCCCACCAAGGGATGAAAGTTGTTTCTCCAATTCATGTGAAAAAAATGGGGTTCAGTAACTTTCATCTTTAAGGTCTACAGTGGGTAAGTACGAAGTGAATGATCAAACGGGACTCAAATTTGGTGCCATTTTATTTTTCTTCTCAGTGTCCACTCTCACTGGAAGTGGGAGCCGGCCTGGGAGGTCAGCTGTGGTGAGGAAGGTAAAGAACCACTGATCTCATTCTCGAAGCTCCCTTCTGCATCTGTGTAGAAATCTTGATTTGCTAAAATTGAGACAGGGGTGTGGCCTCAGTCCTTCAGCTCTTTTCTTAGATTATACTCAGCTTCCACTTCCTCTCACTCTCCAGAGGCCAGACTGCTTTCCTTTTCTTCTAAAAGGTAGGCCTTTCCCTGTCAGTCTGATGTCACTCCTCTGTGACGGCTTCATTTATCCACATCCCACTGGCCTTGGTTCTTTGCCTACAATCGTGCTCAGGGGGACAGAGTGAACAAAGGACAACAATAACACACACCTCCTTTTCCACATCAGAGCTTTCCATAACAACGCCTACCCACTCCACGTAACCACCTCGTCACCAAACTTGTCAGGACAGTTCACCCTGGTGACTCACTTTGAAAGTGACCTCATGGGCTCAAGTCTAGGGATCCTGATGTCAACACGTCTTTATTTGACCAGTTCTTCTCACTGAACTCTAACCACTCAGGAGAAACCACTCTTCCCAGTGTCTGCTTGTCCTCTCCTGACAGTGAAGCAGTCTCCGTGTGATGACTTTGTCCTCAGTCCTGCCTCTGTCGAGTGTCCCACTGACTAGCAACTCCATGAAGACATCTGGGGAGGGTGTTTTTCATCACATTCTGCTATTACTTCTCCAGTGACAGTGAGTTCCCATGGCAAGTCTCTCAGATGCTTCTGAAAGATCGGAAACTCTGGCCCACATTGAATTCTCTGCTATTTTCCTTCTTTAAGGAGTTCATTTGTGTCTCAGCCAATCCTATGATGATCTTTACACAGAGAGGGTGTGGTGGCCTCTGTCACGGGACATTCAGGCACTCCTGCATAGAAGGCGCACTGACTTCTCTGAGCTTCAGGTTGCTCATCTATTAAGTAGGATGATAGCTGCCCAACAGGGTTGTGAGAGTTCAATAGGGAAATACACCTACGGGCCTACAACGAGCAGAAATCCAGTCTGTTAGTTCTCTTTTCCTGTAAGACAATAACCTCAGAACACAGGTCTGAAACCACTCACACCACTGAGCTTGACCTAGTCAATTGGGTGTGGTTTCTACCTTAAGAGACAATTCCTTATTTTTTTCCTTTTAACAGATCTTTCCTTTCCAAAAGACCAAAATGAGAAGAGTAGTTATTTCTGGGTGTTCAGATTAGTCTTTACATTTTCCCAAGTTTCTCAAATGTTCCTATAACTGGTCTATGTCATCAAGAAAAGGAAGTGTTTTTAAAAACACAAAAACTCTTTCCATATAAAGCTGTTGATTCTGCTCCATCTACTTACTAAGAAAAAAATTTTTGAAGAGTTTTTTTTTTTTTTTAATTCTTTTACCTTCACCATACTTTCTGCAGTCAGAATTTTTAGGGCATACCCTAATTCTGTTTTAAAAGGTCAAATTTCAGTCCCCAGACAGATGATATCAGGGCAAGACCTGTTTCCTCTTTCCTTCATCGAAAACAGAGGCTCTCTACATGTGGCCCCTGACCAGCAGCACCACATCACCTGGGAATGTGTGAGAAATACAAATTCTCACGCCCACCCCAGAAGAATTAAATCAGAAGCTGGAGGCAAAGCCAATAATTAAGTCTTAACAAGCCTTCCAGGTGATTCCAGATGATTCTAAAGTTTGAGAACCACTGTTAACAACTCTCTCCCCTGGCCTGTTCCTTTCACGTCATCTGTAAGGAGTAACCTTCTCTGTCACCGCTACCATCAAAACATTCTCTCCAGCCACGTCATGTGCAAGCAAGGTCAGTGCTGGGAGCAAGAGTGGAGCACAGATGTATCAGGACCACTGAAATGCCACCCGAAAGAGGCCTTAGCAGGCTAGGGTGTGGACAGGCCAAAGTCCTTCTCTAACTTCTCTGAGCATCACTTTCCAGACTAAGGTCAAAGACTTCTGACCTCTGATGAGTCAAGGGCATGGAGAATCTGAAAGAACCCAGGGTTTTGATTTGGGCATGGGATGCTGGTCTGTTTGGAGCCCTGGGCTCCAGCACCTCCCTCTCCCACTGCCTGCCCATTGTCTCTCACCTTCCTCGGGGCAGCAGCAGCGGGTGGGACAGCAGGGACAGCGGACATAGCAGCAGCAATACTGAGGGCAGCACTGGCACCAACACACTCCAATCAGCAGGAGGAGGAGGAGGGCTCCCAGAATGATGAAGATCACTGTCAGCCAGTCTGCAGGGAGAAGCCGCAAAGGGACAACTAAATACGCAGGCGATGCGTCCAGCTCGAACATTCTAGAGACTTAATAAATACATCTTTTGACCTACAAGTTAAGGTTGAGTAATATACTGGCAAAAAAAAAAAAAAAAAAAAAAAAAAGTGGAGCTTTGATAAGGGAACTTCAAAGACTGGCAATCATCAGGGCTTGCTTATTTCTGGTTGCTTTATTCTGTATGTAAAAGAGTCATATGCTGAAGTGACCAAGTAGAAAATTTGAGAAGCACTTACGTAGGACAATGAGCTTCACCTCCTTATCTGGATCTCCCGATGTGTCCCCTGGAGCTTCAATGGTACAATAATACACTCCATGGTCCCACCACATCACTTCGTTAATCACAAGATCTGCTCCTGCAAGGAAGGAGGGACAAGACGGCAGAGGTTTAAGATGAGGGCATTCTGACATATGATGGCTTCAAGAATTACCCTCCTACATCTTAAAGGTCCCTGGTAGTTCAGAGAAGTATCTCAATTTCTTCCTTTGAGAACCTCCTCTTTCTCTAAACAGTATAATGATGGAAGAGTCATCATTGGTGGTTGACCCAACTACCATCATGAGCCTTATTTGGTACCTTGTAAGGACTTTGACTATATCACCTCATTTAATTCCCACTACAACTGTATTAGTAGATGAGAGAGAAATTGCCAGTTGTCTTCCAGTGTATTTTCCCTTATTCCCAAGATCACAGAGCTTTTAATCATGGATGTGACCAGCTAGAATAAAGTTAATTATTTCCCATCCTACCTTAAAGATGTTGGACATGTGATTCAGTTGTGGCCAACAGAATATAAAAGCAGAAGAGTCACAGGAAGGCTCCCAGGAACTTTCTTAAAAACTATTTGGGAACACCTGTGCCTTTTTCGTCTTCATCTCTACTTCTATTCTGTTATCTGGAAAGCAATTGTGATGGCTGGCATCTTGGAGCATGGGGAAGAAGATGACATTCTTGTGAGCCAGTAGGTGCTCAAGTCCATGAAGACTTAATGGGTCAGAAGCACCGTAACAGTTCTGGATCGTCTACCTCCAAAGTTATACATGAGAAAAAATAAACTACTTTATTGTTTAAATTCACCAATATCATTGGCTACTGCTTAATTCTGATATAGCAGGAATTGATTATTAGCTATGTTTCAGTTGAGGAAACCAAGACTCCAAGAGGCTTAGGAACTGGCCTAAGAACATACAGATAATGCTCATCAGAGGTAGGTTCAAATCCTTGTCTCTGATGCCTCAGAGTTAGCACTCTTCACCACTAAGCTCTACTGTCCTCTTCAAAATGGGTAGGAAATGTCCCAGTCTGATCCCTCACTAGTCTAAAATGAATAGATTCCTCTGGATCTTCAAGGGTTGGATTATGAGATAAACTTGAGTAAGTAAGGATGAAATGCTATTATCTTACAAGTAAATGTTACTCAAGAAAAGAATTTCAGTTCTCATGAAGACCAAGTGCTGTGTTATCCCATTAGATGACTGGTTTGTTCAAATCTACGACTACCGCAAATGTTCACTGAAGACCTTTGTGGGTCCAGTACTATTTCAGACACCATGGGATAGCTGAAGAGGAACAAGATTCATCTCTGTCCTGAAAGCACTTGGAAGTCAAAATTCTCAAAACAGCCTTTTAACCCTGATCGCTCACCCCCAGGAAATACCAGGGACATCTTCAAATTCTTAAAGACCTTAGCATGAGAGAATTGCTCCTGCTTAGTTGGCAGTTATATCTGCAGTTCTTAATTATCTATTTGTCAACCATCATTTATTGAGGAAACGAAACAAAAATTCAAGGTCATGCAACACTGGAGCTAGCTTCAACTTCTGTTTCCTCCTCTTTCTACGTCAATCCCTACCATGTTTTTCCTACCCACGTTTTTCCAAACCCACTACCTTTCCCAGAAACAAGCTTACCCCAGACTTGGAAGAATGGTGAGAGCTCTTGGGGGTGGGGGATTCCCCCTCAAAGGATGATGTGTATTATAATTCAACCCACAATTTTGTTGGTGACATAAAGATTATTGTAGGAATGGCACAGTAATGAGGCTGTTCAGATAGTGAATATTTAAACTGATGAAAGCACTGAGTTGACAGGGTCCTCTTAAATAACACAAACCTGGGCATAAAAGGGTCAGAAAACCAGGGCTCAGGAAGTCATAACAAGCCTGGAGGGACAAATAAAAACCCTGGGCAGATGCACCCTGGTGGAGCAGTGGTTTGGTCAACTGTCTTTTGCGCAGCCCACATGTGTCCCAAGGACCTGAGTTTGCATCCCGGGCCAGAGAGAACAATGTCCAACCAAATGAAAATAAATGGAGTGCTTCCCCCTCTTCTCTCTTTCCGCCTGCTTGGCGCCTCACCTTCATTCCTTTAAAACCTAAAAATGAACACCAGGGAAAATAACTTTCCTTTGAGAATAAGAAAGGGGCAGACTTCGATCCAAGGTAGTTGGGAGTGGAGGTATTGGACAATAATGCTAAAAATTAGAGAACAAAAAAACCCCAAAAAACCCATAGAAGGACAGGGGTATCACCTATGGGGACTTTTATCCTTCAAAAAGTTTGAGAACCACAACTGATCCTTGCTAATTAAAGAGATCTTAAACTCTGGGATTAGATCACGGCTAACTCTTCAGGTTCTAAGGAAAATGAAGCCCTGGAACTCTAAGAACACACCTGGAGACTGGAAAAAAAAGGTCAGATGGTCCCTGAGGTTGAGAGTTAAAGGAAGTAGAGAAATCAGAGGTTGGGTGCAAGACAGCCAGGCTTAAATATTAAGTCAACATTTTATGAAATTTTAAGAAGCAACAGCTAAACTGACTCTCTTTCAACGATCTACCTTTAATCAATGACAGAATATTCATGGGTTTCCTCATATCATTGCTTATGGGGACCCTGAGTGGCTGGTTTGGTGTATCTCCCTGCCCTTTCCCTGCTTTTAACCACTAAGTACCTATTTAACCCAGCATATAAAGCTCATTGAAGCAGGTTTTGAATTCTGAGCCGATGACCTGGGTGACAGGATAGGAATGAGGAGCTCTCACCCCTCCATCTAAAAATGTATAGCTAATGTACCTGGAACTCACCACACACTGAACTAGCACTTTGTACACAGCTTCTCACTCAACCTTACAGGTCTCCAGGAGAGAGGTATGACGGGCATAAAAGGCCTCTTGTACAGAGATGGAGGCTAAAACGCAACAGGGAAGGAACTTGCCCAGAGCCCCCCACATTGAGAGCCGGGGGAGTCTGACCGCCAGCAGGGGCTCTCACCTCTGCTCCTGCACAGGCCAGGAGAAGCATGCTCCCAGATCTGACCACCTGATAGCACTTCGGAATAGCCACGCAGAGCAAATGGCCACCTTGCAGCCAGAGAAAACGAGGGACATGCTGTTTGGTCCCCGAGCTGGTGACAAGCACCAGGCACCCCCCCTCCCCCCCAGTACCCGCCATGTCTCTTGCTTCCAAGCTTAGGGCCCTCTCCTCTACCAGCGGAGGGGTGGTCGCAAGGTGGGCATTTGCAGAGAAGCCCCTATTTCCTGGGCAGCACCCCCAGACCTTCAGCTCATGCTGGAGGACACACCCCTGGTCCAGACGTCGGTTTCCAAGGGGTCCACTTCACACGGAGCAGCTCACTCTGGCGTCACTTTCCTCAGACAATGACAGCGACCAGGAGAGCATCAGGTTGCAGAAAAGAAGGGGGATCCCCATGACTCAGCCCTGGGGACTTGCACCTAGCGCCGCCCCTGCACTCACGGTTCTGGATGGTGATCTTCCGCTGCCGGTAATCCACGCCCAGCACCGGCTCGTTCTGCCCCCGCCTCTGGGCCACTATGCGCACCTCCCGCTGGCTGTCGTTGCAGTCGTTGGAGGGGTCCTGGCCCAGGGACAAGGCTGCCTGGTACGCTGAGGAAAGCGGACACACCCAGGTCGGAGCATTGCAGCGGGGACCTCTGCACAGCGGCAGCCCTGCCTGCTCCAGGGCAGCGAGGCTTCTCAATCCAGCCTGAGCCGCGTGGGCCTGGGACTCGCGTTGAGCACGAGGATCCCGGCGCTGCAGCGAGTGGCTGAGATCTGCGGTTTCGCACGTCCTCGCCGTGATACCAGCCAAACACGCTGGCAGCAGCGAGGCTCCAACCCTTCTCCCAAATCCTACCCGTCTTCCCCACCTCTCTTTTTCAGTCGCCCCAGACCCTGTTCCCAGAGGGTCCATGTGCCCGCGCGCCACTGCCAGGCTGGTTTGCTGGCTAACCTGCTGATGGCAACGCCTGCCGCCCTGGTCTCCCCACCTTCCCACCAACCCAGGCATTTTCGGAGCAACTGCAGGAAAGGAGACTCCTCCTGGGATAATCGGGCTCAGTGGGGCCTGAAGTCCCACCAGGGACTGTGCTGAGTCCGCAGAGAGAGGACCACCCGTCAGGAAGGTGGGGTGTGGAGGGCAGGAGGGTCTCCATGACCCATCCCGAGTGTGGGAGTCTTCCAGCTGCACCTTAAGATGGGATGGGGCTGGTGGGGGGCACACAGATCTGCTTCATCTCAGAGCACTGGCAAGCACCCCAAACGGACTAGGGGGCCTTCGCTCTGCCTGTTTCTTCCTGGCAGAGCTGCCGTAATCTTTCTAGAACAAGGTAGGGCATAAATATTGAGATAAATAAAATAGTAGGTGACCTGGAATAAGAAGTTCCTTCATCTACTTGGATTTGGTTTCTTTACAGAATGAGAGTACGGCCATCGGTGACTTTATGACTTCTCACTCTGAGGATGTGTGATCCTACATTAATTCCTACACCCTTTTGGTGGGTCTTTACAGGGGGACCCTGGGAGAGCCCAAGGCGGGGCACTCACATGCGGAGTAGTAGTCAAAGATGGGGTCCTTGCAGAAGGACTTGAAGCGCCATGTCACCACCACGTCCTGGAGCTGGGCAGAGGTGGTGTAGTCACATTTGAGAACGACGGAGGCAAACAAGGTGACATACCGCTCGGTGTGCTGGACCGTCACCAGCAAGGACAGGCACCCTGCAGCCAAGAGCAGGAGACAATGCTGAAGGCAGACCAGGCCTCTGAGGGGTGACCTGTTTCTATTCTCGGGGTAAGAAAAGCAATGCAAATAAGCAGCACACTGCCTGTCTGGCTGAGCGCTCGCAGGCAGAGTCCCAGCGCTGACTTGACCTGGAGAGGGTGTGGGGCCGACGGCACCGACACTGGGGAAGACGAGGTGAAAAGAACAAGCATGACTCTCAGGAAGCTCACTGTCCACAGACAGTGTGACGCAGCATGAAGAATAATGAAATCATATGAAAAGATCATACCTGCATCTTGTCGATACCTATATATATACACATACACATACATCCACCTGTACACACATATATACATACACATATATACAAACGCATCTATAGCTAGTTATCTATCTCACGCCATTGCTCTTCTTAAAATGCTCTCCCACTGCCCTGAAGTTCAGCCTCCATGATCAGGACTATGGATCTGCCTTTCTCTGCTGCCTCGGGCCCCTCGAGTCTCACCTCACACTCGGCCTGCAGCCACTCTGGACTTGCACGGGCCTTCCCAGGGGAGGACGCCCATCTTCCCCAGGCCTCCCCGCACATGGGGCTCCCTCGGCAGGAGCACCTTTCCTCATCACCCGCCATCACTCTGTTCCCGTCACCGGGATGATTACTATTCATTCCTTAGGTCTTCAGAGGCATGCTCACCTCCTCAAGAAGCCTTCTCTGATGATGGCAAGTCTGGGAGAGCGACCTCCCTCTGTTGCCCCAAAGCACTGAAGACCACAGGTAGCTTTATTTTTTTTCAGGGTGGCTGTTGTTTTTTTTAAATTGTAGTAATTAGTCTACACAATAAAATAACTTTCCGTGTAGAGGTTCCCCATTCATTAGCTGTATGTCAGCACACCCTGCCCGCCACCACATCACCAAGTATCCTTCCCCTTTGTCCAGTGGGCTTCACGCCATGGGCTTCACCCCGTTCCCTGTTGGTCCCCTCAGTTCTGTTGCAAATGTTCCAGGGTTGGTTATGTTTCCTCTGCTCCTTTGTTTCGTCATTCACATTCCACCTGAGTGAGCGCATGTGGTCTCTTATCTTCCTTCTTTTGACTTGTTTCACTTGGCATCATCCCCTCTCGTTCCATCCATGCTGATCACATGACAGGGTTTCATCTCTTCTCAGGGCTGTGCAGTGTCCACTGTGTGTATGGACCACATCTTTATCCATTCATCTGGCGTTGGGCACTTAGGGAGTTTTCAATTCTTAGCAACTGTGAATAGGGCTGCAATAAACATGAGGGGGCATAAATCTCAGAAAAGGAGTGTTTTGTATCTCTGGGTAAATACCCAGAAGTGGGATGGCCGGATCATATGGGATTTCCATCTTCAACTTTTTGAGGAACCTCCACACTGTTTTTCACAAGGGTTACACTCCCACATCCTCGCCAGCATTTATTGTTTCCGGACCCAGGTAGCTTCTTGGTCTGTGTAGTGTAGGCTCTGAGAAGGCCAAGGCCAGCTGGGCTGGCGTCTGACTCACGGTTTGGACACAAGAGCCTCAACCAGGCCCGTCAGCTCCTCGGCACGCAACCGACATTCGCTGACTGCGCAATGGCGTGAATGATTAAGACTCCATTAACCGGTGGGCACTGGCGGTCCAGGTGGTCGGCATGAGCACAGAAGAATGAAAATGATCAGACTGAAACGGACTTGATCAAAAAAAAGGCTAGAAGGAATTAAGAACTTTTCTCTCCTCTGCCTCTCCGTCCAGCTCTACAGGCATACTCGAGGTCTGCCTGGAGGAGGAAGCAGGTCGCACAGAAATGTCAGGTGGAACTGTGGCTGGTCAGAGGTCCACCGATTACCAGCATCTTAGAATGTCCCCGTCGGCATGCCCTGATGGCCTAGTGGTTTAGTCCACTGGGCATGGTCCCCCGTACATCCCAAAGTCCCCCGTTCAAGACCCGGGTCCGGGAAGATAACTAAGATGAACCACTAAATAAAATAAAGTGCCTCTTCCTAGTCTCTCTGCCTGCCTGCCTGCCTGCCTGCCTGCTCTTCTTCATTCCTGCCGGGACCTTCCCTTAATAAAAAAACAAAAAACAAAGTGCCCCTTGTCAACATGGTTTCCAGGTAACAGGGTATCTTCTCATGGGAAAGTCAGCATGGAACAGGGGCAATCAAGCTTGAGCTTCTGCCACCAGGAGACTCATGACAGCCCACATCCCTGTCCGTAGGAGTTTCTGATTCAGTAGGGCTGGGTGGGGTCACAGAACTTACATTTCTAACCCATTTCTAGGAACTGCTGCTGCGGCACATCTGGGGACCACGCTTTGAGAACCGCTGGTAGAGATTAGATTTTAACAACTCAGGCTCTGGAAGCAGAGACAACTGGGTTCAAATCACATTTTCCACAGCCCTTGGACAAGTAATTAACTGACCTGTATTCTCATAATACTAACCTCATCAGCTCCTTGCAGAAATGCAAGGAGGTGATCCACTGCCGGTGCCTGGCACATGCTGTCACGTTAGTGTCGACAGATGACTCTTTCCCCTCTTGCCCCTTATTATGGAGACCAAGGATAATAGAGTTCAAACTGGGGTTCTTGCCATCAGAGTTCTCAGGTGGGGCCCCTTCATTTGACTGAGTTACTTCCACAAACAAATATAGTCACCCCCTTACATGGGGCCACTCCCCATGACCAGAGCAGGGGGTGTGTGTCCTACCTCGCCTTCTGGTCACAGAACTGTGGATCACAATGCCCATGGAGAGAGGGCCGAGTCCCTCCCTGCACAGGCTCTGGTCCCCAGAAGAGACCTGAACTGTGCCCAGGGTGGGCGGCACTGACAGTGTCTGGCAGCTGGAGAGAGGGTCTGCAAGTGCAGGGTCAGAGGGGAGACTTTGTGGAAGGAAGGGATTTCAGCGAGACCCTAAGACTCAGGTAGGAAGAAAAAGAGAAGTATAGGAGGGTTTTACTCATATGTGAAGTAGAAAGAAAACAAATGAACAAACCCCAACAAAATTCAGGCTATGAGGAGGTGGGAGGGGGAGGGAAGGAGGAGGAACAGGGCAGTGAGGACACGCTCTGGGAGTTTCACGGTGGGTGTCGTGGGAAAGGCACAGACTGAGCTGGTGCCTTCGACATCCTGAAATGCATACAGCGATGTAAACAGAGAAATAATGAAACAATTTTTAAAAAGGTCGCAGGGGAGAAGTAGGGAGAGGGCAGAGATGCTCATCACTTCAGGAAGGGGCTGTGTGGGGACAGAGGGGATACGGGGGACGGAGCCGGGTGTGATCGGCATGGGAGGAGGAGGTGGCATCAAACTCACACTCTGGTGTCTCTGTCCAGTTTAATGGACACTCCCTGAAGGCTTTTCTGATGAAGAGTAATGGGGTGAAAGTGCTGTTTTTAGGAAGATGGAAGACTTCCTTATTCAGCTGCAATAGGAAAAAGAACTTCATTTTGAAAACAAACTTTGAGTGGTTTGGGGGAAAACAGCTGCCGTCTCTATCAGCTGGAAGATTCCTGGAAATCAGTCTGTAGGGAAAGGAGAAGCCAGTGGCCAGCATCTGAGACCCGGTGATCTCATAATCTGCTTTTGTCATTCTTGCTTCTCTATCCTCACTCATCTCCCCACCCCTTTTTTTCCCATGGAGCATCTACAGTTGATCTTGGAGATTTTATCCAACAGAGAATAGCAGAGACAGCTACAGAATTGATTTTGATGACAAATGGGACGCCACTGTCAACACTAGCTTACACTGTGGGGTAACATGTCATGGATAGAAATAGAGAGGAAAACACTGATTTGTGGTCTAAGCAAAATCCTTGGTTTACACAGCACTTTCAAATACTTTCTCTTACACATTAAACACGATCCCCAGGAGGAGGGAAGCAGTGCTGTTTCACACACGGCTTGAGACTGGAAAAGTAACATATCAGGGTGGTGGTGGTGGTTTTAGAATTTCATTGCAGTAACTTTGTTTTACAGATTAAAATAAACTCCTATGTGCAGGTTCCCCATTCCTCAGATATATGTCAGCACAGCCTGCCCGCCAGCAAATCAAGTGATCGTCACCACTGTCCAGTGGGCTCTGCCAGCACCCGACCCATCCCATTCCCTGTTGGTGACCTCAGTTCCGCAGCAAGTGTCCAGGGGTTTATTGTTTCACCTGTTCCTCTGTTTCGTCTGTTCACATTCCACCTGTGAGTGAGCTCACCTGGTATCTAGCCTTCTTCTTTTGACTTGTTTCACTTAGTAAATCCCTTCTAGATCCACCCATGCTGATTCAAATGACAGGGTTTCATCTCTTCTAAGGGCTGTGTAGTATCCATTGTACATATGGACCACATCTTCTTGATCCACCATCTGAGGCTGGGCACGTAGCTTCCAGTTCTCAGCTGATGTGAAAAGGGCTGCAGTGAACACAGAGAAGCCTACATCTCTGCGGATGGGTGTGTGTGTATCTTTCAGATGAACGCCCAGAAGTGGGAATATGGGATTTTCACCTCCAGCATTTTGAGGAATCTCTATACTGTTTTCCACAGGGGCTGCACCAGTTCACACTCTGACGTCGCTCATTTCTAAGGGGGTTAGAGCTAAGCGTCGGCGCCTAGGGTGCTCTAGCCACTCGGCCCTGGCTATTTGTTGACTAAGGGAAGACGTCTGGTCTCCGTTAGCTGTAAGGAACGTGAGCCTGGGGCCAGGCGACAGGAGCCACGATTGGTATACGACTGGCAGCAGTCGCTCTGAGACCGTGACCAACCACCTGCATGTTCTTTCCTTTGCGGATGTCAGTCCAACACAGGCGTTTGTTCCAAGGACCCAGGTCAACATGGTTCATGGAGATCTGGAGCATTTCCAAGTGGGCGAGGGCAGGCTTGCTGGGGTTCAGATAAGGGATGTCGTCGGCTGGAGCCAGGCGATGCTCTGGGGTAGCTCTGAAGCTTGCTAAATCTGACACTGAGAGGGGAGAACGGGCACAGATGATGGCCATCATCAACAAGCCCCCGCTGGGCATCTCTCCATGATTGCGGGTACTATGCACACCACAGGGCAGTGCCTGCTTGGCACTGGCTGGGCCTGAGCACTGCTCTGTGTCTGCGCTGCCTTCTCCTCCCTGTGCACCTGAATTCCAATCCTTGAATGTTTTGACCACAGTGAACCCACTCCTGCGCCCTCCAGGAGTCCCATGATCCCACAGCACCCTACACAGAGCAGGGTGGGTTCCAGGACAAAAGGGGTACCCAGCACACCCTTCTTCTGGTGTGGATGGTCTAACCCTCACACCCCTGAAGGTGGGGCTCGCCTGGCTCATAGACGTAGGTAAAAGCCCAAAGACTGTAAGCCCAGCCGTCTCAGCCACAAGATTTGAACTTGGGTCTTACCAACTCCAAAAACGTAGTCTTTCTCAAACAGGCAAGCTTGACCTTCCAAGTGGAAGTCAGGCTGAAAAAGCAGGAGATTTCTCAGCCCGGGAGGGAGAGGAAGGAAATGGCAAGCCAGCCCACTTCAAAAGTAAAAGCCTCACATTTTTTTTTTTACCCATTAGCCTCTCTAATTTCTCTGCAACTCACCACACCAGGCACATACAGTTCTAAGCAGGTTAGGATTTCAAGAAGAGACCAAGGCAGCAGAATTAGGGTTGAAAAGATCAACAGCTTCAAAGAGAGAAATGCCCTGTTTATAGATGTCCTCTTTGCATTTTTGCTCTTTTAAATCTAGTGCTATGTGTTTTCAAAGTCTTCCATTTTCATTCTCTTCTTCCATTTTTCCTTCACCCCATGGTATTTCTTCCTCCCACGTCATTGGCACCTAATTTTCCCCACTGTCTCTATCATTTTCTCTTGAAAACTTTAAACGAGTCATCTCCAAACGATGGTTGTCTCCTTATATGCAGAATTGGGACAATGATAATATTTGCCTGGTAGGGTTAGAGTAGGACTGAGTGAGATAATGCATGTTTATTATGTAGCAAAGAGCCCAGCCCACAGCAGACAATCCACATTGGTGTCCACCTCGTTTGTATTACTGGTATTGACCTTGGCTAACATAAGAGGCTGAGATAACTGACACAGCAGGTCAAAGCATGGCTGAAAGAACTAAAAGGCTATACATGTAAACTACCATTAGTCTTCTCTTTACAAAATGACTGAGTGCATTAGAAACTTTCAAAGCCCTGCAACTTTGCACCCTGGCAAACCCATTCACGCTTCTGTGAAAGAGGAAGACAGGGAGCCCCGTCATTTAAGAGTGGGAAAATGAGATAGTAGATGAGGTAGAGGAGCTCACGGGAAGGAGGGAAGGGGGTTCTCTGTTTCCCGCCAGGAGGTACTTTCCATGACCTCGCTGTGCGGATCGGGGACTACCGTTCTACATTAAAGTGGAAGGAAAACAAACAGGAGGAGAGTATGTACAAGTGAACGACGTGTGTTCCCAACGACGTGCCTTTTTCACACTGTCCATTCATTCTGCCTTCCATGGGCCCTGTCAGACTAGGCAAGATGGTGGGTGCTTTCTGAGACACACAACCCAAGGCATAGGGATGGAGCTGCTTAGTTTTTAAACTAAGAACTGTGTTCAGAAGGCTCCTTTGCACACGAAGGGTCTGACTTTGAAGGGGTGGGAGACAGAGGGAGAGCCTGGATTTGTGACGAGGGGCCAGTGGCCCAGAGCTAGCTCTGATGGAAGGTCTCCATTCGTGAGAGTAATGCAAGTTCCCAGGCACCTCTGCTCTAGAAGGAGGCTGACAAAAACTACACAGCCTTAATCACAGCAGCGTTTATGTCTGAGCAAGCTATCTCCCCCAGCTTATTTGCCATCAGCACACATTACATTTCCTCAGATAGCAGAGCAAATATGAGAAGGATCAAGGGGCAGAGAGACTGGGCAATGAGGGGGAAAGAGGGAAGGGTTGGAGAGAGGTGGTGGGGGCACAGGGGGCAGAGGGGCAGGCTGGGGCGGGGAGGGGTCATGTTTACACATAAACAAGTTTAACCAAATCTGGCCTAGGCTCCTCCACAGTGCCGGACTCAGGGTTCAGGGTGCGACTCAGCAGGGACTCCCCTGGGAGGAAACTGACATCTGCTTAGGTGACACGGTTGTGCAAGCTGCTTGCTGCTGTCATCTCCTCTAACTTGTGGAAAACTCCCACGAGATAAACCTTATTTTTTATTGCAATTTCATAGAGGAGGAAAATTCTCAGGGAGATTAGATTTAAGGTCACACAGCTAATAAGCAGCGAAGCTGGATTCAATGTGCAAAAATGCTGCAGCCTCACTATTTCCTGTGCACCACCCACTTTCTAGATACATTTTCTCATTGAAGAGATATTTACACATTTATTTTTAACCCTTTTATTCTCTTTTTGCTTATACAGATATATATATATAAACAAAAATGCCTTCAAACAAGAGAGATGGCTACAAAGTAAAATGATCTCCTTGCCTCCCACACATTCCCTTCTCCCCAGGTACCTCTGCTGGTCATTTGGGGTTTAGTTACTTTTTTAAAAAAAATTAGTATCTTGTACATTGCTGGCAACTTTGTTTCTTCTTCCAATTAATGATATATCATTATATTGTGTATCAGTATATAGAGATTTAAGTTTTTCGTGGCCACATGAAAATTCCCTACCTAGATGAACCATCATTTCTTTACCCCTTTTCTTAATGAGGAGCACTTAGGTGGTTTCTGATTTTTCACTCTGGCAAACAATGCTGACATAAATTGTTGCAGTAAATATCTTTCTATAAAACACTTCGCCGCCTTCCTGCTTTTACTCCAGCAGGATTTATTTCTCCATATGAACTTGGTAGGTCAAAGAGAACAAAGCTTTTATCTTTTACTAAATGTTTCAGGACAGAAATTTGCCTTCCCATGAGCAGCGTGTGGCAATTCCACGTTTCACCACAATCTTTCCAACAGGGGAAAATAGCAATCTTAAAATTTTTTTCTGATAAACTTAGGTGAAAGAAATAACACTTAGGTGGTTGAACTTGCTTGCTGTTCCTTTGATTATTAGGGTAGAGGATAAGCAGAGCTGGGTGAGACGGAGATGCTGGGGGGTTTCCCAATGTCAGTCTCTCAGGTCAGTGACTCATCCACATCCCCAAAGGCTAATTTAGTCATGCAAATTTGGGTCTCACTAGAATAACACATTTCTATGTGCCCAGGACCTTCAAAGGTCACTCCTTGACTCATTTATTGGTTCCTATGCAGAGCCAGGCACCCTCCAGAGGATGGAAGTAGGGGAGTAACTAAGAGAGATAAGGTCCTTGTGTCCTTAGAACATACACTCTTGCTGGGAGAGGCAACAACAAACAAGTAAACACAAAGACAAGATCTGCTGTGCTTCCCGTGTGTCCAAAACTGCTAGAGTTTTCACTATCAAGTCCTACTCCTGTACAATCAGGGACAAGACGGGCACACAGACCCATCTTCTCCTGATAGCTCTTCCTGATCATTTCAAATTCAAAATCAAGCCTCAACTCAAAACTAACATTCTTCCATACAAACCTGTGCATTCCCCAAGTTTCCATCAGTGACTGGGAAAGACTGAATACCAACGATTGTTCTTGACAGCTCACTCTCTGTCTCCCTTATTCTCCATAGACTGTATTGATCAAAGTGGGTTTATCTCCTAAATATATGTAGACTATCTGTCTTTGCCACGACCCTAAGACAAGCTGCTAACATTTCCAGCCTAGACATCGCTCCTAACTTAACTGGTACCTGCACACACGCTGGTTCTCCTCCAAGGAGATACCATACTGTTGTCAGCCTCAACTCTTTCTCCTTGAAAATCCCCCAAAGCTGTCCATTCTTCTTAGGATAGATACAAAGTCTCCTACCATCACCCACGAACCACACTAATCTGGTTGGACCCCTCTTCGGGCCTCAAGTCCACTACAATTTCCAGGACTTTCCCCACTGAGTCACAGTGATACTTTCCTGGGCCCCCTCTAGCAGTCTTGCACATGGTATTCCTGTCATTTGGAATGATCACTCCTTAGCACTCAACTCAAGCATCGCTTCTTTAGGGAGGGCCTCCCGAGTGAGCAAAACCCATCTCTAAGCCCTTCTCGTGGTTTCCTGTCACATTTGTGTTTGTAGATAAGTCTTTAGCCCTTACACTTCAGGGGCCAGGGCATGTCTGCTTTTGCACATGGTGTGCACTGAACATTTGCAGAATAAAAATAAACATAAATACATGCAAGACACGCTAGAGCTTGGAACAGAATGGAAGTGCTCTAAAAGCATGGAAAATAAAGCTAACCATCTGTAGTATGGCCAGACAAAAAGCAAGGAAGGGTTGTGTTGGGAGGAGACGGACTGTAAGAACAGGCCATTTTGGTGGCACAAGGCTGCCTAAGTTAGTGAGGCCAGAATGAGTGAGCCTTGCATTCCAAAGGACTTGCACACACTCTTACAAACTCTGGGATCCAGTGCAAGGTGCTGAAGAATTACAGTGAAGCTGGAGGAGGTGAGCCCAGGTGGATTAGCCTATCCTCTGGAGACAGGATGGCTGGAACTGGAGTCAAGCAGTCCTAGGAGTAAGGAGATGCTTATGATGCTTAAAGTAGGCTAGTGTGAAGTTTGTCATGTGGAATAAGAAAGCAGGGGCAGATCCTCAGATTAAGCAACAGAATTTGGTGATTAACTAGGTTTGGAAAGTGAAGAAAGGGTCAAAAATGCTTTTCTCTGACCCCATCTTACCCTAAAATTTGCATATTAAAAAGTCCAGACATAAAGACAGGAGGAAGACTAAATAAACATAGCCAAAATCTTCCCAGTTCTTCAAGTACACAATTTTACCTCTGCCCCACCCGCAGCAAGGACTCCAAAAAATGAAATGAAATATTCTACTGAAAGAAACCCATGCAGACTATACATTAATGACCCAGCATCTCATTCCACTGCATGCTTCTGGGGAAAGCTCTTTAATACTTAGCACTTAGTTAAACATCCAGGAGACTGTTTCTATTTCTGTACACAGGGTGCCATTAGACAAAACAAACGTGTTATGAAACAGGGGAAAGAGCAATGGACTAAGGGTGAGGACACCAGGCTTCTGGTCTCAGCTCTCAAACTAACCCGCTGCGTCAACCTGCGATGCATGGCTTCCTTGGGCACAGGTTTCCTTGTTAGTGAAACTGGCTGGGAGGGGAAGACAGGGAAAGATGGATTCCTCCTTGTGTTCAGCAGAGCACTAGAATTCTGGGGTGCTACTTGGGGGATAGGGTTCCTGGGGGAAAGGGAGGAGCCAAGTGGTCCGTCTTCCAAAATTCACCACCCATGACTCCCTCAGGCTAAGAAGTTCTGCTTTGCTACCTATTCTATCAGGGATGGAGACGTCCTAAAGTCTCCTTCCCTGGGCCCCACCCCCATGGAGGGCAAGTCACTGGTTGGAGCAGTGAAAGCATTCAATAAATCTTGCCCTTTGCAGTCAACTGTCTGACTTCCCAAAGAATGATCATGCAAGCCAACACACCTCTGACCTTAGAAAATTTTCACAAAAACGCTAATGATACACGTCCTTTGAGAATGGGGAGGAAGAGAGCAAAACTTTCATTTCTGGTATAAACTTTGAGGTTGGATGAAGATCACCAGAGCTGTTGGGCAGTAATGCCAAGGGCTGCAGGTACTTAGGTTGGCCTTCTCTTAATGTGTTAAGGAGTAAGTATTACTTGTGTGATAGAAATGTCTTTCTTTTTAAAGAAAAAAACTTGGGAGAATTACCAAACCAGCACTCTGACAACTGATCTGCCCACAGCTCAGGGCACAGGGACATGGTGACTTCCCAGGACTCAGACGTCAGGGCTTCTGCAGGGGCCCCAAGTCAAACCCATTAGAAATAACACAAGCGGCACATTTCACTGCTGACCTACACTTGGCAATGGTGGAAACTTGACTGCTAACAGGAGGTTTGGGTGGACCCTTCTTTAGCCACAGAAGAGAAGAAGGCAATGGATCAAAATGAACACATTCTGAGACGGGTTTTTCCAAAGTTCAGAGCACAGTTGGTGGTAGATGTTGAGAAAAATCAACTTGCTGGACTTTTCTAAGTAACACTGTTAATTGGGGGACTGTTTTCAATGAAGTTAAATGTTATTAAATTCATGGTGTCTGTCTGGTTCCCTTTTATACTGCATGACAGCAGGGCTTTTTGGTGAACTTTTTAATTCTATTTTACAAATCTTAAATGTCACATGCCTTAACATTTGTCACATGGAAACTGCATTTCTGACTGGGAGCCGTGAAAAAAGTTTGAAAGGCACAGCTTTGGTAGACACTGGAAGTGAGAGAGGAAGTTTGAGCTTCAATTAGATTTGAGAGACATTTTAGGAAGCTTGGGTTTAAAATAAAGAAAGAAGGTGGGGGGTGGAGAGGGACCCAGTATTTCCTGACTGATGACTATGTTGTAGGCATTTTACTTACTCTGAACCCCAGCAAAGCTGGGAGGAGAGCAAGAGGTAGAGGGGAGTTGCTTATCAGGAATTTCAACTCTTTTTCTAGATGAAGGAAGTTAAAGAAATTTCTCCATAGTCAAGACTAGTTAAAAGGTAGATTCCAGATTCTAACCTGATAGCCATCTGATTATTAACTGCAGTTTCTGAGCTGTAGGTGGAGGAGGAGTTGGGAGAGGTTATGCTGTTTCTTTAGTGTCAGTTTTTTAGAAGTTCTACTTGGCGCGCTGGTGGAGCAGTGGTTTGGTCAGCTGCCTTCAGCCGGCACAGTCCACATCCATCCCAGGGACCCAGGGTTCCCATCCTGGGGTTGGGGTGAACAGCCAGGATGAACAAGTAAATACAATAGAGTCCTTCTTCCTCCTCTCTCTTCCTGCCTGCAGCTTTCCTTAAAAAACACAAAGTCCTACCTGGAGGCTTGGAGGTGCACCCCTGGGGCCCAGGCAGCTCAGCCACAGGCCATGTCAATCCTAATACTTGTCCCCTATGAATTTACACTTCCCACACACGTTTAGGGAAAACATCTGCTAACATGGCTATTTCCTCTCAGCCTGCTGGAGTCAAAACCTTTGAAACCTCCATTTCTCACCTCTGAAATAAGACCTTGTCCTGGTCAGCTTTCTGGGGTTCTAAAATGTGTCCTACAGTTGTGCTTCCATTAAAAGAATTCCAGGCAAATGGCAGTCCGGATTCTCTTACCACCTCAGCACCCTGGCTGATCAAGCCCAGAGCTCCGCTTCCCCCCCTCCTCACAGTTTGCTTCCTGTGCCAAGTATCCCCTTTGGTTACAAATGTCTGAAAATGTTCAATATTCTTCATAACAATTGGGTCACTTTTAATATCTTATTCTGCTGCTTCATGGATCAGGGTTTATATCGTAGTGGCGTTTTGTGTGTAAGGCTTTTTTTTTTTTTTTGCTATTGACCCAGATGCCTGTGCTGAGTACCAAGTCCTAATTCTGGGGACAAAATGTCCAAAGACAGAGTAGAGCTCTCTAGTTTCCTGAACCAGAGATCAAGCAGACCACGCAGTTTCAGAATCCCTGGATGAGGGGGAGTTAGAGCTGAACCCAAGAGGAAGATGATCTAGGTAAAGTTGCAGGATTCTTATGAATTGTTTTTCACTGTCTCCGCTGGTGACTGCTGAGGTGGCATTTGAGGGCACTTCAATTTAGGTGACTTTCAGTTCATTTCTTTGTGTATTAAGAGTGTCCAGCATCTAGACTTGTCATTTCAGACAGTGTCTAAGACCTCAATCATCCATGATGAAGAAAAAGTTAGCCAGAGGAATTTAGGACACCAATTTTTCACTTTCTCCGTTTACCACACTCTCTTTATTCTCAGCATCAAGCTCACATATGGTGGGCTCTCATCTGAATGAGATGTGGGGACATCTGAACAATGTCTGTGTCCTCGTAAGCTTTAAACATGGTCTGCCCAAATCTTTGTTACATCTTTTCTCATTGATCTGTGAACAAACTGAGGTGATAACTGAGATTAAACTGATAACTTAGAGATTTAAAAAGGTAGCTCTTCCTAAAAGAGGAGAGTGAGGGGGGAAACGAAGTAAAATGGGGCAGAACTTCCAAGGGAACATACACATTCTTATTGACAAGGTCACACCTACATCCAAATTGAGAAAATCTAAAAGCTTTTGCACCTCTGTCACCAGGCCACCTTTCCCACCCGGTTCCACTCATGCCAAGGCACACTCCTGTCATACTTCCAACAGTTACACAGAGACACACAAAAGTGAGCTTTCCAAAGCAGAGAGGATATGAGTGTGGAGGTGAAGATGAGGACAGGCTGGGTGGCTGGGGGCATGATAGGGAGACACTGGCCGGGGAAAGTCAGGGAAATAGGTGGATATAAGGAAAGCAGCACACAGTAACACTGAAGGTACTTAGCAGAGTCTCCCGTGATGGTCCTGGAAAGTAGATTCGGAACTACAGCAAACATTCCTTAATATATTGACACATTATAAGCCCCCAGGAGTGAAAGAAATGCATTTCTTGTCCAATAGAGTTGTCACCATTCACAAAAATGAAAATATCTGAGGAAAGGGGGAGAGTCATTAGGATTTTAAGAGTGGCGTTTCGCTACTATTATCCATTCACGACTACAGGAAGGGGAAGATCAGGGGCGCCAGATTTTATTTCTTACCAGCACCTGTTTCAAAAAGGGCCCGAACTCATAAAAGAGGAAAACAACAGGTTTCCCCAGCCGGAAACTCGATCCAGGCCCCGCACCTGCTGGCACAGGCTGCCCGCGGCCGCCCTGCGAGGCCCGGCAGCAATGGCGTCCAGTCTCCACCGGCCGCGGTGCGGCCCATCTTCCCACCGCTCACCTGCTGGCAGCCAGGTGAAGAGCAGCAGCCACGGGGCAGCCCCCTCCAGCCCCATGCCGGCCCCTCTCTCAGCTCAGGGGCTCCGGGAGCTCCGTTGCTTTCTTCATCAGCTGCGGGGCAGCCCGCGGGCTCCCCCGCGCTCGGGCAGCTGCAGGCCGGCCCTGGCCGCGGGCAGGTACCGCGCGGCTCCTCCGCACCTGGCGCGCCGAGGCCCCGCCCCGCCCCGCCCCGCCCCCGGCTCCGCCCGCCCCGCCCGTCCCTGCTGCCGCCCTCACCTGCCGCTCAGCCCTGGGGCCCTGAGATGTTACCATTTCTTCCCAGAAGTTCTTGGCAAGTCTTACCCTTAGGAGACGTCTCCCCTCCCTTAGTTGAATTGTGTCGGTATACATTTCTAGGGAGTGTTTTCTGAGTTATCTTTCTATTCCCTCCTGAAAAACTTTTATGTTTCCTACACAAATATGAAGTTTACAGGTTATATCTGTTCAGGTGTTCTAGAAACTAGAGAAATGGAGTTCATTTTCCACATTATATTTTTAAAAAGTTAGAAAAATGTAAATAGAATTAGAAATAAGAATAAGAAAAAGGATTCTGTTCCCATCATCCATAGGGAGGCATGGTTAATGTTAGTATATGTATGTATTATGTATAGGTATTAGTAGGAATATACATATATATTCCTACCAATTTTAAATCTCATGTTTTGGTTAACACAGCATTTCCAGAACATTCAGAGGACAAAGAATGTCCTCTAATAATTATTGTCCAAACCAAAAGTTAGTATATTTTAACTTATAATTTTGCATCCTGCGTTCAATTCAGCAGCTCATCACAGACCTCAGCTTTCCCATTGTCAAAGATTCTAGGTCTCTTTACAGCAGGCACCTTCAATATAATCCTGGTCTCCCCTTCCCTGGCGAGAACACCAAGGAGGATAAAGCAAAGCAGAGAGGGAGAGGAACCAGCCAAACAATGACATTAACTGGAAAAGTCACATCAACAGTGGTCGATGTAAAAAGACAGCAAGCTATTTTATATACCTCTCCCATCTCAGAATTTTTCATTGTGCCTCCGCCCTTATAACAAACACCATTCCCTTGTTTCCCAGCCATCATCTTTTCCTCAAAAAAAGAATGATCAAGATGCATTAAACATGATTCCTACCCCTTAGAAAGCCCCCACTCACCCAAGAACTTGGTATTATTTCTCCTAAGTGTGTCTCCTGCCTACTCTCCAGAAAGGGTCTTCTTCACTGGTCTACTGGGGCCCCTCATCTTGCTCCACTTAGAGGAGTAAGCATCCTAGTCCTGGATCTAATTGAAGTCTCCACCCAGTCCCTTCTCCACCCCTCCCATTCCCCCTCCACTCCTGGGTCCTGCTGCTAGTTCCCCTACTGGGCATCTCCACTTGAAATGTCTTTTTGTTTTATGTTTTGTTTTTATAGTCTCTTCTCAGAAATGAATTCAGGAAGTTCAGGGCCAGAGGCAGACAGTACAGTGTGTTTAGGAGCCTTTAGATCACCCACAGTGGGATCCTAGTACTGAACAAGAAGCACATAATATGAGCGAGGGGTGCTCCCCTGACCCTCTCCAGACCCCACACATGCTGCTAGGAGTAGTGTGTGTGTGTGTGTGTGTGTGTGTGTGTGTGTGTGTGTGTGAGAGAGAGAGAGAGAGAGAGAGAGAGAGAGAGAGAGGGGTGGGGGGAGAGAGAGAGACCCTAAGAGGCTTGTGTGCTTATTCTAAACAAAATTTCAATCCGATTCTATAAAAGTACAAGCCCTTTCCTTCCTACCTCTGAGGCCCCTTAGTCCTTACTTTGGAATAAAGGTCATTAAAGCCAGCATTTTTCCATGTCTATTCCTCAGAACAGTGATTCCATGGAATGCTAATAAGCAGTATATGGGAAAAGGGCTCTATGATCAAATAAATTCAAGAACATTTGGATTAAACTAAATGAAACATTTTTCCAGTATGCATCAAACCCTTAGAGTGCTAAGGTATATTTGAATTTCCAAGGGAATCAGTAGTTCATGGAGCATTTCCCATTATCTTTCAACCACAAAACCCATGTTCTCCTGCAGATCTTAGAACAGGTGTTCCAGGGAACATATTTTGGGAAATTCTGGTAGTCTACACCAAACATAATCAGGGTGATGATACATTAGAGACTTTAAAGAAACAACAAAAATATCCCTTTAGCACAGATTATCCCAAGGTCAGTGAATTAGAATTTCCTCCCTTTCTCTTAGGGATCACTCATTCAGTTGAATGCTTCTCTTGGAGTGGATACTTAGGTGAACTTTATATTTTCTCCATCTCTTACATGTGTCCTTGTTTTTATCACTTATTATATATAATGTACCAAGTAGTGTTTCTAAGTGCTTTTCATACATTGTCTCCTATTCTCACAATAACTGTAAAAAGTGATGACTGTGATTATCAATCCCATTTTACAGATGTGGAAGCTGAGGTACAAAGAGGTAAATTGCCCAAGCCAGTAAGCGAAGGAGTTGAGTCTAAGTGAGACCATCTGATTACTCTATCTGAAAGAAAACTTAGTTCCACAGCCATGAGCTCTCCCCTGGCAAGTCATTCTTCTCACATGTGCTGTTGGTCTAATAGAGATTAAACAAGAGATTTGACTCAGAACAACAAAAAACCCTTTTATTACTAGATAGAAATTTACCGTCAGAGCACACACCCTTAATCACTGCCTTGACCATGTACTGTGCTTCTGTGTGATTACCAACCTAGGGTCTAACCACAAAGTACTGAGCTTAAGATTTCAACACTTATAATCACACTTCCTAGTTGAAACTACCCACGAATGTTTCTGAATACTACATCTGCATGTTCAGATGCATTCATATTTAAGAAAAATATATTTGCACAGCTATAAATATCAAGAATGGAATTTTTTTCCCCCTACATGAAAGGAAATAAAGAGATGAGTAAAAATCATGTACATATCTACCCATCAGTCAAAACTAATTGATGCTGGAACATTTGGACTACATCTTATTCATCTCTGTATGCCTAGTATTTTGCTTAGTACTTGGCATATAGGTAGTGCTTAGCAAATGTTTGTTGAGATCTCTATATATCATTCTTGAAGCAAGGAACATGTAAGCTGGACTTGAACATGAATAAGACACTACAATTTAAGCAGAGAGGCCAACATGTGGAAAAATCACATAGCAGAAGTGAACTAGGACTTCAGTTTTGTTAGACTATAGAGCAAGGTGCGGAGAGAGAAGAAGCTGTGTTAGAGAGAAAGCCAGGGTAAATAAAGGCTTTGTATGATCAGCTGGAGAACTAAGACTTCATTCATACAGTGGACAATGAAAGTCAGTGAAGGATTTTAAGCAGGGCAAGGCTTGACCAGACTTGCATTTTCGAAAGATATACTTGGCAGTAGTAAGAAGATGAGCGGGTGGCAATTGAGATCAAGGGCAGGGAGATCAACTAGGGAAGTGTTAAACTATAGTTAAGGTGTAAGAGAATAAGTACCCAAGCCAATCATTGACACTGGAAATGGAGAAGAGAGAAGGCTTTGGCTGATATTTAGAATGTAGAATTGACAAGACTGATAATGAATCTGATGTGAGGACTGAAAGAAGAATGTTGGTTTCTGAGTATTGAAGCTGGATGAACGGTGATGGATTTAAAGAACATAGAAAGAATATGGGTCTTGGATCACTTCATACACATTTCACCTGAGAGAATGGTGGACCATTTCATTGGAGACTCCTGTGGATGATTGGACACCTTTATAAAGTGCAGTTGGTTGAATGAGGTTTGTAGGAGCTCCACAGAGGGAGGTTGCCATCAGAAGGGACTGGGAGTTCTACTTCTTGATAAATGGGATTTAATGTGACAATTCATCTTGGGGTACAGCTAATGGCAGAAGGTGGTGAGATCTAGAGAAAGGAGTTTTCAAGCAATTATGTTCATGATTATTGCTCCTACATTATGCTGGATTTTATGACTAGCACAATAGAAATAAGAAAATGAAAAGGCTGAAAGTAAAGAATAAAGTATTATGATTATCTGCACATGATATTGAAGATAATCTATCAATTTCATATAAGGATTAATAAGAGAGTTTGCTGGGAGCAAGGTCAATATATTAATGTCATTGGAATATGTATATATTAGCAACATACATTTATTTGGAAGATATGACTTTAAATAGACATTTGTAATAATGATAAATATATAAAGTAATTAGGAATAAATCTAGCAAAATATGTGTGACATATTTATGTAGAAGTTGTAAAAGTTACTAAAAATATTTTCAAAAGATTTAAATAAATGTAAAGATGTACCACGTTCATGAATGAGAACACTCAGTATCAATAAGGATAATAATCCCTCCTAAATTGATGAATACATTCTATATATTTCTAATAAATTTTTTCTCAGAATTTCACAAACTTCTTAAAATTGAATTAAAATTATAGGGTGGTAAATAGCTAATCTTGAAGAAAAGCAAAGAGGGAGAGGGGAATTTACTTCTTAAAATTATAAAGCTAGAACAATAAGAACAATGCGGCATTGTCATATAGACAGACAAATAGGCAAGTGGAACATAGTGGATATTCTGGAAGTAGACACTCATGTAGATGGGAATTTAACATATAACAGAGGTAGCATTATAATTCAATAGGACAATCATAAACTATCAACATGTGATGCTGGAACAACTGGTATTTGTTATGTTAAAAGATCAGACATAGCTTTGTCTTGCTATATACAAAATTCCAAACTGATGAAAATCTAAATATTAAAAGCAAAAATGTTAAGCTTCTAGAAGAAAATATGGAAGAATACCCACACGACCTGGAAGGAAAGGATGGACTCTTAAATGTAAAACAAAGAGAATAGCTCACTTAGAAAGACTGATATGTAAGATTGTATTAAATCATAAAGTTTCATAAACAAAATGCAATATATCCCAATGAAAAGACAATTCACAGATTGGAAAAAGATACTTGCTATGCATTTAAAAAGCAAAAAGCTATAACCAGTACATTTATTTAAAAAAAAAAAAAACTCCTAAAAAAGGAAATAGGGATGTACACTGATTAGCAAGGGTTGGGGGTCGTCCGTTTCAAGGTCCCAGGTTTGGGTCCCAGGGACAGTCGAAACAACCAAGATGAACAGCTACATAATATGAATAGGGTGCTTCTTCCTCCTCTCTCTTCCTGCCTGCCTCTGCTCACCTTCACACCTGCCTGCACCTTTTCTTTAAAAAAAAAAAAAGTAAAAATGAAAAAAGAACTCAGAGGAGCCCCATGGTAAGGGAGATGACCAGGCCATTTACATAAGAGGAAATATGGTTCACGACTGCATGCAGTAAATTATGCTCAATTGACTTAATCATAAAAGGCAAACTTATGCAAGCAATAAATACTATCTCACATTTGACATATTGGCAAAAAAAAAAAAAAAAATTCTGAGTCTACAAAGCATTGGTGAAGACGTGACAAGTGTAAATTGGTTCAATTACTTTGGAGAAAAGAGCAATAAAAACTCACAAAGTTGAAGGTGCACCTGTCCCTAGAACCATGTGGATTCCCTGCTGTGGAAATTCTCACTCTCAGGCATGCAGATATACGTGCCAGGATGTTCATTGTAAAGCAATTTGTGGAAAACTTGGAAACAAGTTCCATCAGAGCGTTAATAAATAAGATGCAGTTTATCAGAGGAATGAGATTCAATATGACACAATTAAAATGGATTAACTAGATCTATGCCATGAATGAATATTAAAAGAATATTGTATGAATAGAGAAATTTCAAGATCATATTCACAATATTTTTTCCAAATGTTCAAACACAAAACCATGTCATAGAGTTTTATGAAAGAGTCATCTCTAAGTAGAACAAAGTATAAAAACATCCAGGAGAATGGTGTTATTCTGGAGAGGGAGGGAAGAGAGAAACAGGTTGCAAGGGACTTCAGCTGAATCTGTAACATTTGATTTAAAAAAAAAAAAACATCTGAAATGAATACAAGTCAGTTAAATTTAGGTGTAAGTAAGTAGGACTGATTGTATTATTTTATGTTCTTCTCTGTACCTTTGACCTATTTTATTTTCAAAATACTTTTAAGATAGAAAAGGAGTGAGCACTGGATGTAGAATCACACCAAGTATGTTTCTGCCATGACGTTCCCACTGACGTCCTATATGACACTATGAAGGTCACATTTGACTGAGAATGTGTTTCTCTGTAAAATGGGAGCCTGGATGACTTCTTGGATCTTGCCCGCCTCTGGCATTCTACAGTTCAAAGGTAAGAAGAATCACCGTCAGGAAGATGTCATACTGCTTTGGCTGGACAGAGGAATACAGAACGGCCGTGTCTGCAAGGATGATTTCCCTCAGCAGAAGAGTCTGGCTGGACTCAGGCAAACCCATTTGTAAAAC